>JAODUO010000311.1:730000-827500 GCA_025642075.2 Ridgeia piscesae | reverse complement strand
AATAATAATAATGCGATTAATCCTTCGGCATTTGGATGCTCGCCAGTGTTCCAAATACATATAGTAAAATATTTTCTATTTTGTATTTGAAAGTTCCTACTTTGTCACAGTTGGATATTTCTGGGCTAAGGGAGTTCCAGTCTGTAATTGTGGGAGGGAAAACGATATTTGAAAAAGTCGGTTTTAACAGATGAGGAATGAGTGGTAATGACCATTTGATCTGGTGTGGCGGGTGTACGTGTTGAGGTAGTTTGGTAGATTGACTGCTATTTGGTTGTGTTGTGTGGAAGACAGAACGTCTTGCGGCTTTCCTCCTGCTCTGTGGAGTTGGCCATTTTAGTGGTGCAACGTTTGTGTAGGACTCAGAGATGTGAGCACGATATCAGCATTGATTTGGATAGTTTGACGAGAATAGGCGGATCTTCTCACCAGGGCAGTGACTCAGACCCCGTTGACAGGTCCCCAATATACACCACACTTATGCCGTAAGTACAGCTTGATTTCAAACACGTGTGCAGTAATTTAGTCACCACGTTAGAATACTACAGTTATACCAATAGTTATAACGTTTTTTGTATACCAGAATGATGATGATGATGCTCTCTTTTCATTACTGAACTGATTTGATAATAAGAGCAAGGTATAAAAAATTTAACTATGAATTCTGTTATTATTAAATTGCTGAAGATTGTGTTAGCTTCATTAAGAGACTTTCCTCCTGCTCTGTAGAGATGGCCATTTTAGTGTTGCAACGTTTGTGTATGACTAAGAGACGTGTGCATGCATGTGTGCTGAACATTTATATACGATATCTGTTTGGGCAGTTTGACGAGACAAGTCGAATGCTCTCACCAGAGCAGTGATTCAGACCCCGTTGACTGGCCCTCAATATCCGACACACATATGCCGTAAGTACACGGTCTACAATGTGTTTTATATATATATATATATATATATATATATATATATATATATATACACGTGTTATAGAATGATATATATATATATATATATATATATATATATATATATATATATATATATATATATATATATATATATATGGCATCTTTCTAGCTCGATTTTAAACACGTGTGCAGTAATTTAGTCACTACAGTAGAATACTACAGTTATACCCATAGTTATAACCGTTTTATACCAGAATAGGGTATGATGATGCTCTATTTTAATTACTAAAACTGATTTGATAATAAGAGCAATAATATTAAAATTGTAACTTCGAAATCTGTCATCATTAAATTGCTGAAGATTTTGTTAGCTTCAGTAAGTGTGCAATCCAAGTTTCTTTTTACTCAACCAGATCGCCCAGTGACACAAACAAATTAGTCGACCCGTCAAATACTATCGTCACCACACCCATGACAAAGACACAACATAGATGTCTAACCAAGAGGCAGCAACTTTGTTTGGTGGTGTTTCTGCTGACTTGCGTAGCTGGCGTCGTCATCTATTTCGCAGGTAAGCGTATGTCAGTTTACTAAGTGCACATAGACCTCTTTTGAAAACATGCTGCTGCCGTGGATGAACCGACCGACTGGCTAATCCCGCGACATGTTGAAACCAGTTTTCAAGTTTACTGAACATTTTTCAGGAAAGAAAATAATTTTGAATCAGTTTGTGTTTAGCATATTCAGTGTGCTAATTGCCTTATTTGAAGCTTATGCCAACATCTCATGCAACCTTCGCAAGGACATGAATGATATCCTGGTCTAATGATGACGAGTAGAACAAGGAAGAGGAGGAACTAAGACGAAGTGACCACCCACTCTGGGCTTTAGGGTAGATAAGGGATGGCAACAACAGAAACAACTCGACAAAAACGTGAAGATGTATACAGAAACGAAGTAGTCCTTCCACGCATAAAAGGGTGTTGGAGAGAAGTGACCGAGTACAGAAAACATCTGGGGTAGCAATAGCCACACCACACCCAGGCGCCTGTTGGTACACCCAAAGGACAAACTAATAGCAGAAGGCCAGTATACGTGGAGGCAAACAGAAGAACACGACATGTGGTTACACAAAATGTATGACATCAGCATTTATCAGTATTTTCCGAGTAACCATAATTAATCGTCCATTACATGTAGCCTACGCTGATGCCGCTTAGAAATTGCTTGCAATCTTGCAACCCAGTTGGTGTAATCTATTTAGTTGCTAGTAGGTAATACCTTACGGACTGGTCGTCAATTACCTATACCCATGTGTACAACAGTTGCCCAACCAACATTTCCGTTTTGCATCTTGTGAATGTTAACACTAGTTTGTGGTATTAATATGACAACAATCTATAATATGCAACGACACGAATTCGCGAAGCAAATCAATAGGTAACTATTGTATTGGAATGTGCGTGCGTGCGTGCGTGCGTGCGTGGTTGATGAACATTTAATTAATTATACGTCATCAACATTTATTTGGACAGTCCGAGGAGAGAAGGTGGACCCTGTCACCACCCAGAGAATGACGACAGTCACTCAGTACCCAGCATACGCGTACGGTAAGCATATCGGACAACAAACTGTCACAATATATACAGTGTCGTTGCTGGAGCTGGATCTGAAATGCGTGTGTATAATATAAAACAGCGAATTAATCGCTATTGTAGAATACTATAGGTTTACCCACAGTTATAAGTACATGTTTAAGCGAACGATGGACAAAACATCCGACATATATGTTTGGCTTATATGCATTCTTGAGAGAGAAAACAGTAGAAATAAGGAGTGTATTGGAGTTATTATATTAAACTAAAGAATATGTCATGTAACAGGCGAGTGTCAATATCAACGTAAGATCATAACGAAAATGAAAATACACTTTAGGAAGTAAACACAAAATAATATAATAAATAATGGTTATAAACAGTTGTTCTTTGTCTAATGGTTATCACAGAGCTAAACATTTACGGAAGTATTTTAATTTGATTTATTAATTGCACTCTTTTGAAAACACGTTGCTGCCGTGGATGAATTGACCAACTGGCTAATCCCGCGATATGTTGAAACCATTTTTCAACTCTTACTGAACATTCTTCAGGAAAATAATCTTTTTCTGAATCAATTTTTGTTTAGCATATTCAGTGTGCTAATTACACCCAAAGGACACACTAATAGCAGAAGGCCAGTATACGTGGAGGCAAACAGAAGAACACGACATGTGGTTAAACAAAATGTATGACATCCGCATTCAGCAGTGTTTTCTGAGTAACCATGATTACTCGTCCATTACATTGGTACGATGACGTCATGTAGCCTACGCTGACGCCGCTTAGAAACAAACATTGCTTGGAATCTTGCAACCCAGTTGGTGTAACCTATTTAGTTGCTAGTAGGTAATACCTTACGGACTGGTCGTCAATTACCTATACCCATACTTGTGTACAACAGTTGCCGAACCAACATTTGAGTTTTGAGGTTTGCATCTTGTGAATTTCAACACAAGTTTGTGGTATTAATATGACAACAATCTATAATATGCAACGACACGAATGCGCGAAGCAAATCAATGGCTAACTATTTCGCAGAGCTTGTATTGGAATGTGCGTGCATGCATGCATGGTTTATGAATATTTATGTATTTATACGTCATCAAAATTTATTTGGACAGTCACCACCCTGAGTTCGCCGACAGTCACTCCGCCCCCACCATACGAGTACGGTAAGCATATCGGACAACAAACTGTCACAATATATACAGTGCGTGTGTATAATATAAAACAGCGAAGTAATCACTATTGTAGACTACTATAGATTTACCCACAGTTATACCCACTACAGGTTCAAGCGAACGATGGACAAAACATCCGACATATAGGTTTGGCTTATATGCATTCTTGAGAGAAAAAACAACAGGAAGAAGGAGTTTATTTGAGTTATTTTATTAAACTAAAGAATATATCATGCATAAGCGAGTGTCAATATCAACGTAAGATCATAACGAAAAGGAAACACACTTAAGGAAGTAAACAGGAAATAATATATTAAATAATGATATACACAGTTGTTCTTTGTCTACTGGTTATCACAGGGTTAAATATTTACGGAAGCATTTTAATGTGCACGGTTACAGTTATACGTTGATATGCTGTGATAATGACTTAATGCGATATTTGAAACGTCAGAGTCGAATCTCACAACGTATCCTAATAAAAAGGTATACGTACCTGGAATGTTTTAGAAACGTTTGTCAGAGGAACGTATCGACTTTCGAATCAAACATACACCAGCGAACTCGCCAATCTACATTCAAACAAGTCGCAGCAGATGCAGAGAACATTTTGCGATGGCGTAAGTGTTGATATAGTGTCATACGTATTCTTCGTCACTTCACTGAGATGTTCTCCGAGTCGGCGAGACGTTTCTACCGTGTAATGAACCTGTGTTCTTTTCATCAGTTTTCGGTCTCATTTGACATTTATCGACAGAATAATTCTATCTTTATTGGAGTCTTCGTCGTCTCCCTCTACCGCCCTCTTCTGTTTTGTTTGATCTATCTTTCTTCGGATGTTCTTTTTAAAAGTATAATGTACAAGGGTTCGCAGGACATGTAAGTCGTATCAATGGAGCAATGAATTACTTGTTTGTTACAACGAATAATGCGCACGATTGACACACAATAGAAATGAAGAACATTGTATATTAAGCCGCCCAGACCAACCAAGCATATTTGCATAATATAGTCACTATGTGCCCGTCTTCGGTCAGCAGTTCCTTATGAAAGCAGTGACGCGGTTGTGTGACAATATTAGTATTTACGACTTACTATCTATGGGTCGTCGCCATGTAGCAATGTTGTGAATGCCCATTTGCAACTACCACATTGACGTTGTGGCTTTTTGTCCGACGCCAGTCGATGACGTCTTCTTGACGTCACGTAGGCGCCTCACAAAGGAACGCGGTAACAGGAAGTGTCATATATCATTATATTATTTTAATTATTATTTATAGAAAGTATGACAGTTTCTACAACTAGAACATGCACTATATTGAATAACTCAAAAAACCTTGACAAGTGTTGTTGGGATTTTATTTTATCAACCGGTCGTTTGAACAATTAACACCACAAAAACCTTTCAGTCACAATATATTAATATTTTATTAGACGTAACACCAACGGAATTGTGCCACAATTTGTGGGTAGACTGGTCTTTGTTCATCTCAATACTGAAACTAGTGTTTTCTCCGCTGTTGCATATACTCTATCGAATTTGTACCTCTTGAGACTTGATTAGTTTTAGATATGTTGAAAATATTACCTTTATATGTATGCTTATCCACCTTAAACTCATTGGCATGTTTATCTATACATCTTGATTACTTGAATATTTATTATATATATATATATATATATTGAGATACACTAACTCTTTTGCTGTGATGCTCTTGTTTTTCGAGGATTCAGGCGCAAAACAAGTGATCAAATTATTATTATTGTTGAACGCGTCGGCGCTCGACATGGGTAGAATATGAAGTAAATGTGCCTTTCTGGTGAAACCTTAGACATGCATTGGCTTTCCAATCTAGCGCCTATACTCATGGATCCGAGACATATTTTGGCTTATCGTCATTGTGTCAACTGGCTGCAAATCAAGTTATGACCGACTAAGCCCGCATAATATCGCCCACGCTGCAGCCATGCCTGCTCCGCTACGAGCGAACTGCGCTACACACAGTGAACAAACCCTTCCTCTCCGCTAACACTTCTCCCGCATGACAACCCACGAAGGCACAACACAATGTATAGTTGTGTTATGCACTGCCAACCACGACCTGACATAGCCTTCTGTTAAGATCATAACATGATACATCTTGATTCTACAGTCCACATACCACCAAACAACTAAGAGAAAGAAAGTTAGCAGGTGAGACAATGTACTTGTAACACGACACGTGCGCTTGCACCTTTAGAATGTACCGAACGCATTTGTGGAGTAATGCATTGAGACCTTGATGAATGCTGCAACACTATGGCAAGGAGACAAGAAAGTCTGTGGTTTCTCGATAGTCCCACCTAATTTACACATATACGAGCCAACTCTCATTATAAATACGTCACAGCTGCCTCGTTACGGTATACAACAATGCCCTCAGTGGAATTACATACTCGTACGAGGCTAAACGCCCATACGAACTATTAAAAAACGTGAATAATGTCGCCACGTTAATTGTGTGTCAAGTATCTGCTAAGCATTTCATTAACCCGACGATTCAATGGGTTGTAATGCCGCGGCTGAGTGACAAGAGGATATTTTACATTTCCCTATCTACAGATAATCGTTATGGTACAACTGGCAGCTATTGAGTTTCTGCCATACGTTTTTTCCTATCGTAGTCAATCTCGTCTTCTTGGCGTCAAGTCTATAACACCTTACAAAGGAAGCCAGAACGAGGAAGTGTCACGTATAATATAACTATTATTTTTATAGAAAGTTATAACAAATGTCTATAGTTAGAATAATAATAATACATTTGATAGAAGACGCAGATAATTTTGAAAGGAAAGAATATTTTGCGAATAAACACATTTTTGGATTTCATTTGATAATTTTATTTTGATAAGCGACTAGACGAGAGTAGAATATTAATATGTTCCTTTCGGGTGAGACCTTAAACAGCCGTACACTTCTATACCTAGTACCAACCTTAAACAGCCGTACACCTCTCACGCTTAGTGCCGATCTTAAGCAGCCGTATTCTCTCACACCTAGTGACGACCTTAAACAGCCGTACACCTTTCACATCTAGTGCCGACCTTAAACAGTCGTACACCTCTCACACCTAGTGCCGACTTTAAACAGCCGTGCCCCTCTCACACCTACTGCCGACCTTAGACAGCCGTACACCTCTCACACCTTGTGCCGACCTTAAACAGCCGTACACCTCTCATACTACACACCTCTCGCCATCACTCCTCTCATACCTCATGTCACCCCAACCCTAAGCAGACATACACCACTCATGCTAGTGCCGACCCAGGGTAAAGGTGTAAATTGTTGTCGTCTCACGGGATACTAGTCTGTAATCCATGCCCACCATGAAACAGCCACATCAGTATGTTAGGTATGACGTACCGTGACAAGTCCGCTGACGACACGGTTGAGTTGCAATAACAGCAGGCAAACACAGACGCGCGACCCCGCCATCACGCTAGCAGATAGGTGGTATGAATAGATAACTACATAACGACGTGCACATAGCAAACATGTATTTTGAGCGGCTACATGTAGATTAGATGATGACCTTTCTTTTATTTAGCTACCAGCAATGAATGAAGCGCCCGTGAACGAGGCGGATTTATCATATCTCATAATATTGTTGTAAGTTTTTCTTTCTTTGCTTTCAGGTTTACAGGACGTTGAACGGTCAGACGTCCAGCTATGAAGAGTGCAAGGTGAAGAAATTACGGTATGTTAATTGGCTGGTTTAGTGTGTCGCACACACGCACGCACGCACGCAAACACGCACGCGCGCACGCACACATTTGTGCACAGATAGTTACTTTTACTGGTATCATGCACACACACACACACCATTTGGTCACAAAATATCACGTGTCATTTAATTAAAAAAGTACGTTTTTTTTCTTTTTACCGTGGAACCTGTATTAATGGTTGATTTACACTGGTACAATGTGTGTGTGTGTGTGTGTGTGTGTGTGTGTGTGTGTGTGTGTGTGTGTGTGTGTGTGTGTGCGCGCGTGTGCGTGCGCGCGTGTATACAAAAATATTTACCGTTTACCTTACACTTGTAGCACATACAAAATAAAATTAACAAAGAAGTCTAAAGTAACTGGACAATCCAAGACACACAATGAAGTGGTAGCAACTTTAATTGAGAGCATTATTGGGCCTCACGGTTTTATGTGGAATTGTTCTTTTTGTCACAATTGTGTAAGACAAGAAATGAATGTTTTTTTCGCGTTCGGCTGTGTTTATAAATACATGTTTACACGCTGCAGGAGAGGAAGCATCAT
The DNA here is from genome assembly GCA_025642075.2 of Ridgeia piscesae. Lineage (NCBI taxonomy): Eukaryota > Metazoa > Annelida > Polychaeta > Sabellida > Siboglinidae > Ridgeia > Ridgeia piscesae. The sequence goes on along the minus strand of JAODUO010000311.1, from coordinate 819,508 downwards.
CATCGATTTCGAACTTCGTTACACTGGAAGCCTTAGCAGAGAAATGAAGGATTCACTGCTTACGGCCCTAGGAAATGCAAGTGGACTGAAGGGTCTGGACGCAAAGTTCAAGGATTTCACTATCTGCGGTAGGCCTACGTTCCTTGTGAGAATTTACAACAGTCTGTCTTAATATGATCTACGGTTTTCACCGGTTTGTTAATGTATGCCACAACATTCTTTAACCATAAAACCATATGTTATTATGCACAACTTTTATCCTCGACTGATCTGACAGTAAATGCAGTTTAGATTTGACGAGAGCAACCATTCAATATTTGATCTTAGCAGGAAACTTCCCCTTAACAGTAGTACGCTGTATGTACTATCTTGCTGTTTATTTAGTTTCATCATAATTGATTATATTGACTATGTCACGTCCAAGTCTCTCTAACACTCTCTAAAACTTGTATCTGACATTTCATAACTTTATCAATAGAGCAAGCGAGACCACCAATGACGACAACAACACCATCATCACCATCACAACCGACAACAACCATAGTAGAAACACCAGCGACCCTTCATGAAACAACAACCATGGCCACAGAAACTTCAACAGAAATATCAACGACAAGCACAACATCTGCCGAACACACAACAGAACGAACAACAACGACGACAGCTCAGACAACAACACCATCACCACCGACAACAACCATTGTAAAAACACCAACGACGCTTCTTGAAACATCAACCATGGTCGCAGCGACCACAACGACGACAGCTCATACAACAACACCGCCATCACCATTGACAACAACCGTTGTAGAAACACAAACAAGGCTCCATGAAACAACAACCATTGCCGCAGAAACATCAACAGAAATATCTGCAGAAATATCAACGACAGGCAGAACATCTGCCGAATGCACAACAGAACGAACAACAACGACAGCTAAAGGAACAACACCGCCATCACCACCGACAAACAGTGTAGAAACACCAACGACGCTTCATGAAACATCAACGATGACCACAGAAACTTCAACAGAAATATCAACGACAGGCACAACATCTGCCGAACACACAACAGAACGAACAACAACGACGACAGCTCAGACAACAACACCGCCATCACCACCGACAACAACCATTGTAGAAACACCAACGACACTAAATGAAACAACAACCATGGTCACAGAAACTTCAACAGAAATATCTACGACAGGCACAACATCTGCCAAACACACAACAGAACGGACAACAAGAGCGACAGCTCAGACAACAACACCGCAATCACCACCGACAACAACCATTGTAGAAACACCCCAACGACGCTTCATGAAACAACAACCATGGCCGCAGAAACTTCAACAGAAATATTTGCAGAAATATCAACGACAGTCACAACATCTGCCAAATACACAACAGAAAGCACACCAACGGCGACAGCTCAGACAACAACACCGCCATCACCGTCGACCATAACTGTTGTAGAAACACCAACGACGTTTCATGAAACAACAACCATGGCCGCAGAAACTTCAACCCAAATATCAACGACAGTCACAACATCTGCCGAATGCACAACAGAACGAACAACAACGACGACAGCTCAAACAATAACACCGCCATCGCCACCGACAACAGTTGTTGTAGAAACACCAACGACGCTTCATGAAACAACAACCATGGCCGCAGAAACTTCAACAGAAATATCAGCAAAAATATCTACGACAGGCACAACATCTGCCAAATACACAACAGAACGAACAACAACGACGACACCAATAACGCTTCACGAAACAACATATATTGCTACAGGAACATCAACAGAATTCACAACAGACATAAACAACACCACAACCAAGTCACCAAATATGACGTCAGCCGCCTGTCCTTCATTCCTTCCATCAAAGTGTGTAGACGTGCCTTCGGGCAACCAACGGATTCTAGATGGTAATAACCACATCATTTGCATTGTCTGTAGAACTGGAATCACTGTCTGTTTGCTAAAAAAAGTGTATGAAAGTACGATATTTTATTTAAATAATGTGTGTGTGTGTTTGTGTGTGTGTGTGTGTGTGTGTGTGTGTGTGTGCGTGTGCGTGTGCGCGTGCGTGTGCGCGTGCGTGCGCGCGTGCGTGCGTGAGCGTGTGCGTGCGTGGTGTGTGTATTACCAACCATAATCATCACGTATCGCTTGCCGCACTAATAAGTCAGAATACGATCTAGAAAAAAATACTATATAACTGTTGCACATTTACGTTTCTGACAAGAAGTGATTTCGTTTCAGGAACAAATTGTACGGGCGCGCTATACTTCAGGTGCTGCGACGTGAATGAATACATGCTTTTTGGCTGCAACAACAACGTTCTCACAGCCTACACCAACCAGACGTGCTCGAATGGTACAACCTGTACCGAATCGACAGACTGCAGGTCGGCTCCGTGCATACTAGAGACAGCATCACGAAACGAAAGCACCACAACATAGTTGTAATACATCGCGAAATAAACACTGTCTTTGAAAACTGTTGAGCCAGAATTAAGGCATGATGATATTTAAACCACAACATACTATGTTGACTACCAAACTACAGTGACATGCACACATTTCCCACAAACTACATTTCCGTCCAGTGCACTCGCATTTGAGGAAATGCCTTTGTCTGCTTCTAACTATCTTTAACTCTTTAACTATCTACGGTGGCGTTTGCGCTTCAACATCACGAGGACCTAAATATGTTTTACATATAAAGCCCGTATAAATGGTTGTAGTTGCGATGATGCATGCGTTACTGTTTACTTGTACATTGCGCGTGTACCGTTTATTTATAGACTATCGTACATTCCAAGTCATGAATGCGATCACCTTCGTGCCAAAGGATAACATTTATTTTCTTAAACCGTGTGTGTGTGTGTGTGTGTGTGTGTGCGTGGTGCGTGCGTGCGTGCGTGCGCGTGTGCGCATATGTAGTATGGGCGCGTATGCACTGCGACTACATTAAATATTGTAAATATTATGATATAGTTATTGATAATCCATGTCATATAGTTTTGCTGTAGATTGTTGTTACGTATTGTATGTGTTATGTTTTTGCCAATTAAACACTTCGACATTTTGAAGACCATTGTTGGTATTTTCAGGGCATGGAAATAGTACTAGATAGAACAATATACTTTATATTATGCAAACGATACATTAAAGTTTGCATTTGGTTAGAACCGTTTTAGTTTGGTTAACTAACGTTCCAGAAATGTTAGTTTTGGGTTGTTTGGGTTTGTTTAGAAACTGAAACCTAGATCAACGTTAAAAACGAACAAAATGACGTAAGAAAAACGTTCGCATTGAAATGTTAGACCAATTAACGTTTCCGGTAACGTTACATTAACGTTAGATTAACGTTTGCATGTTATCTGGGATGTGGTACACTGGTTGTATTCATGGTCCGTTGTGGAGCACACTCTTTTATCCGTGTCCACCCTTTCAATGTGTCTATTTTAATGTTTACTTCTGTGACTATCATATACACAGTAGACGGGTAAGGGTTTACTAGGTGTGCTTGGTGTGTAGTATACACTCAGCTAGTTTAATCTCTTCACATAAATCATTCACTTGTTGTGACGTGTCATTTTTCACTGGATGTGTTTTTGCTGTAATCCTAGTGTCTCTACACTCTAGCGAAATTAGTTGGCGTAGCATGTCTCTCCCAAGCTTTACACATAAGTCTGTTGTCCTCCACATCCTGGACACAATTTTGCATTTGTGTGGCACGGTGGCTCACCCTCGTGGCGCTTATTGACTTGGCGTTCCGCATCACGTACTGTTACCGCCGCCTGGCGACCATGATGTTTTTACTTCTACCTCGCCTTCGTGAGGTGCGATGCCTTCGTTCTTGAAACACTGCACTGACCGTTAGCACTGATGCAGACACAGCATTACCCGTGATCTGTGATTGCTGTGTGTAGCTTCAACGGTGCGCCCATACGTTAACAGCGCGCACGCACGCACGCACGCACGCACACACACACACACACACACACACACACACACACACCTAGCCAGTGTACTAGAAGAACATTATAATCTCTCCAACAAATTCAATAAGAATCACTGTCCATAGAAATCACTAGTCGAAGAACAGAAACGTGCACACTGACACTGTCACAGTCGTTGTTAGACAATGCTATTATTTCTAACGAGACTAAGGCGACATAAGACAGCACGGAAAGGAGGAGTTGCAATTATATTGTATAACGAGAATACAAATAATTTATTTAATTAACTATTGTGACAAGGGCCAACTCTAGTCGCTAAATTGTAATTCCACGCCTGTTATGTGGAACAAAATGCAAACTGTACTGAACATATGTGTAAATGACTAATAGTCAAATAATTATATTCAAAAATTTTACTTTCACTTCTTGGCACGAAGGTAAATGGCACGTTATAGCATAACATGTCAATTAGACATACCTAGATATATTACCATCACAACGAAATCGAAAGTTAACTTACTGCTTGAGTTAGCTGTAAAAAAGGTTTAATGGTTAACGACAATTGGTATGAACGATAATATCGAAAAATTCGATTATAGAACATTTTTAACGTTTTTAAAATTCAGAACGTTTTTATCACCGTTTTAAACAAGATTTAACAAGATTGCCACCTAGAGATTCAACTCTAGATGGCAGGTGGACTAGGAAGCCATTTGGCTTATCGAGAGTCCAACCTATCTATCTAAGTATACCCCGCCCTTCTTAGGTATATGTCAATTGTATTTTTAAATATATTAACACTGCTAGCACCTACACAATCAGCTGATAATCTGTTCCATTCGTTTACTGTTTTTTGTGAAAATGAAAATTTCCTAATATCTAGTCTACACTGCTTCTTTGCTAATGTAACTCCATGTCCTCTAGTCCTTCTCTCTTCCTTGACTGTGAAAAAAATATTTCTGTCAATATTTTCATATCCATTCAATATTTTAAACACCTCAATCTGATCTCCTCTCAATCTTCTGGTTTCTAGTGTTGTTAAGCCACATTCTTTTAGACGCATTTCATAACTAATATTCCTGAGTTTTGGTATCATTTTGGTTGCTCTCCTTTGTACTCTTTCTAGCATATCAATATCCTTCTTGCGATATGGCCTCCATGCTTGTATACAATATTCTAAGTGAGGCCTAACTATTGTTTTATACAGCGGTATTATTAGTTCTTTTTCTTTGTACACTATATTTCGCCTAATTAATCCAAGAATTTGGTTTCCCTTCGCTGCTGCAATTCCACACTGCTCTGATACCTTCATGTCAGCACTAATAGTTAACCCTAAGTCCTTTTCCTTTGAGGTAGTATTTAGTACAGTATCACCCATTGTATATTGTGCATCTTCATTCCCATGTCCTGTGTGAAGGCACTTACACTTTCCAAAATTAAACAGCATTTGCCACTTCTCAGACCATTCTATCAACTTATTAAGATCGTCTTGTAAATGCTGTCTATCTGCATCACTTTTAATTTTCCTAAACACTTTTGTGTCGTCCGCAAACTTCAACACCTTGCTTGTTATGTCATCATCCAAATCATTGATATATATTAAGAATAAAATAGGTCCCAGTACTGATCCCTGCGGTACTCCACTCAAAACCAGTTTCCAGTTTGAAACCTCCCCATCAACTACTACTCTTTGTCTTCTACCAATAAGCCATTTTTCTATCCAGTTGATCATTCCATTTCCTATGCCATGGGCCTTTAGTTTAAGTAGTAGTCTTTGGTGTGGCACTTTGTCAAAGGCTTTTTTTAAATCTAAGTAGATTATATCTACTGGTGATCCCTCATCTAGCCACTTTGTGACATCTTCCAAAAACATAACATATTTGTTAAGCATGACCTCGCTTTTAAAAACCCACGTTGAGATGGGTTTATCAATTTATTTTTAACAAGAAAATCAACGAGGTGATCTTTAATTAGTCTTTCTAATAGTTTGCAAATCACCGATGTTAAACTCACTGGTCTATAGTTCTCTGACTTGTTTCTCGAACCTTTTTTAAATAATGGTATAATGTTTGCTTCTTTCCATTCTAACGGAACTATTCCCTCCTCTAATGACAAATTGAACACTGTTGCAAGCGGTATGCTGATTTGTTCTACAATTTCCAATAGTAATTTGGAGGAATCCCATCCACTCCAGGTGATTTATTATCCTTCATATCTCTTATTTTCATAGCTACCATTGTTGGGGTTACAATTAGTTGTCCTAAATAGTCAAACTCTCTCCCTTCGAACTTAGTCTCAAGTACTGGTAATATACTAATATCTTCCCTGGTAAACACCGAACTAAAGTACTCATTTAGGTTTTCTGCCATTAAGAATCCCTCTGTTATTATGTTTCCATCACTACCTTCTAGAGGACCGACCTTATCCTGAACTTTCTGTTTACTTCGAACATACGCATAAAAACTCTTGCTGTCATGTTTTATATTAAAAGCTATTTTTTGTTCGTAGCTTCTCTTTGAATTTCTAATTTCAGCTGTAGCTTGATTAAGTGCTTCTTTATAAATGCTATAGTCTTCTTCACTTCCGGTATGTCTATATGTCTTCCACATCATTTGCTTGTACTTGATTTTTCTAATGGCTTCCTTCGATAAGTGTTTCTTCTTTGACCGTTTCCCCTGTTTTTCAAGGGGACAAATTTGTCAACGACGCAGTCAATTTCACTCTTTAAAATATTCCAGCATTCTGTTGCTGTCTTATTCTTCAGTGTGTTATTCCAGTCTATCTTTGCTAAATATTCCCTCATGTCCTTATATCTTCCTTTGTGAAAATTTTTCCTATACCTTATTTTTCTATTCCGTTCTCTCTTTACTTTGATGATAAAATGTATCTGGTTGTGATCACTACACCCCAGTGGCTCACATATCTTGACATTATCAACAAATTCCTTCTGTGAGCTCAATACTATGTCTAACACGTTCTCGCCCCTGGTTGCTTCTAACACATGTTGAGAAAGGAAACTATCTTGTACTAAATTTAAAAACTCTTGATCCTCTCTCCCGGTACTCTGTAGAGATGTCCACTGTATATGCCCATGGTTAAAATCCCCATAATAATACAGTCCCGTTTACTCACTTCTTTGATAGCGTTATGTATTTTTTCATTCTCTTCCATGCTTATGTTTGGACTCCGACACACTAACCCAACAGTTAATGTTGACTTTCCTGTAACTATGTTACACCAGACAGCATCTTCACATTCTGCTTCTTTTACTAATTTTATTTCATAAGCTTGGATGGATTCTTTAATATATAAAATAACTCCGCCTCCCCTTCTTCCTAATCTATCTTTCCTAAACATTACATACCCTATCATTCCTAATTCAGCATCTGATATATCAGGTGTGGCCCAAGATTCAGTTATACCTATTATGTGAGGGTCAATATCTTCTACCATAATGTTTAGTTCATTTCTTTTGTTTACTATGCTCCTTGCATTTAAACAAACACATTTATAACCAAATTCCGTAGGGCTTTCCAGGCTGTTCTTTGCTGATGTCTTTTTGCTATCTTTATCTATGCCTCTAGTATTTGGCTTCTCTGTGTATCCCCCCTGCGAAACTAGTTTAAAAAGTTGCAACCTGTTCCATTATTCATCGATCGAAGAAGGTTCTCGGAGAACACTGCTGCGCCCTTTCCGCTTAGATGGAGGCCATCTCTCATAAACATGTCTTCTTTACCAACAAAATATCCCCACAAATCTACAAATCCAACTCCTTCTTCTTCACACATCTGCTCTAATAGTCCGTTAATGGCCATCCTCTTGCAATTTCTAAATGTTGTTCCCCTTCCCCTCATCACTGGCAAGATTCCTGAGAGTATGATCTGTTCAACTCTCGTCTTCTTCAGTGTCTCTACCAACTCTCTGTATCTCTTTACTATCCTGGTTGTTCCATCCCTGTCTGCATTGTTCGTCCCTACATGTACTAATATAGACCCCCCTTGGCCATGCCCCAAAACGTTCTCTACCCGTTCAGTCACATGCTCTATCCTAGCCCCCGGAAGACAAACAACAACGTCTTCTCCTTTGCTTAATGTCCTGTCTGTCTTTCGCAAAATGGAGTCTCCCATAAATACCCTTTCTGTTCTCAATGCCCCCTCGATCACTGCTTCAGAGTAGCTCCTCCGTTTTGCATCTCCCTGGTTGCTGACTTTTCCCCCTGCCGCTTTCTCTGTTGTTCCTTTCTTTCCGGTCTCTTTTCTTCCTGTCATCGTCCTTGCTATTGACTTCCCTACTTCTCTCATCTCCTGTCCCCTTGTCCCTCCCTCCTTCTCTACTGTCACTTTCTCCCCTGTCACCTTCCTGCATGTCATGTTTCCTGTTGTTCTTTCTCCATTTGTTGTCCTTGCAATCACCCTCCCTCCACTCTGCATCCCCTTCACAATATCCGTTAGCCTAGCTAACTCTGCTGTCAGACAGTCCACTTTCCAACACCCTAAACATTGGAATGTAAACCCTTCCTCCGTTGTCTCTGACCAAGTTTTTCCGCACCCCGATACGGCAAAATCCACCAAGCTGTGGCAGTGGTTACACATCAAGTGCCTCCTTGCCTTCACTTGCCGCTTGCCAGGTGCCGTATTACGATTTGTCAAAATCACTCTTAGTTTAAACCAACTTAACTTTTCGATGTGTATATGTTCGGAATGTCATTCTACATCACTTCCAGTACAAAAAGTCAGTTATTATTATTTTTAATTGTGTTTTAGAGCAATTTAGTGCCGTCGAGTCGACCGCAAAGTCAAAGACGATGACGTTGTCTTGCGATTGGCGGATATGTCCCCAAGCCTAAGGTTACATAATTAATTTATATTTTGTATACTGAAAATTTATTTGTTTTAAATTTAAATTAATAAAATATTGTTAATTGTTTTCTATATTTCGAATTCGCAATGCACACTCAATAAATCGCCTTTGCGGTCCTGATTCGTCCGTGATGCGCTAACCGCTCGCGCCTTGTGTCTGTTGTGACATCGGCTTATTTCCATCGACTCGACGGCTTTAAATTGCTCTAAAACACAATAATCAAAATTTATATCCGACTTCTTTATACCGGAAATGATGTAGAATGACATTCCGAACATACACATATTGAAAAATGGTGGTAAAACGTTTTGAAAAGGCCCTAATAATTTAGGCCAGTTAACTGGAAGATTACCAAATGTTGGCTATGCCCATCGCAATGGGCCATGGCCCATGACAATGATGGCATCATGAACAAATATAAGCGACTCATGTAAACATTGTAATTTGTATGTAACAAGCCGCAGAAGCTGAGCGAATTGACGAACCGATCGAAACATTTGCTGTTGGTGGTATATAGCTATATTTAGTAAGTCTGCCAGAACGACTAATCACGTGGTGTCGATCGATTTGGAATGCAAATAAGCGTTTCGGCTGCCTCCTCCTGCTATACGCCATGGACTGGTAAAAAGTAGAATAACCGGTTAACTTACCACATTGAATATATATAATACCGTTGCGTAACTATTTCAAACGCCCAGTCTCGGTGTATATTTTCCTTCACTGTCCACTCCACCGTGTTGTCGTACTCCGGGTTAATCCTGAAAGATGTCGCGGGACAATTTAATGCTAACAACGAAAATGGCGCTTCGCAACAGTTACATCCTACGTCACTTCCGCGTTAACACTTGCGCTGGTTTCCGCCGCGCAACGCGTCGTTCGTAAAGACCGCGCCTGGCACTAAACAACCTCAGATCTCAGCAAAATTATTTCTTCATGAAATGTGAAAGTTCTGTTTTATCACTGTGATTTATGATCAGGTGCAACAGCGTGATTAAAAATATAGGATTTTCCTTGGGTGGTGAACCAATATTTAGGTAGGCCTATCACTCGATATCTTGACATTTGTGGAATGTGATAACCATAATATTTTCTTCGTGAAAAAATATATTATATTTTGTGCGTGAAATGTGAACATTCAAATATTTCCCTTGTGAATTGTGATCCAGGACTCCCTGCATCACCTCCTCATAGACATGTGCCTTGTTTCCCTGGCCCACCAAAGTTGCTATAATTGTATTATTGCATGTTTTGAAGGCGCATTGCATTTCGGAAAGCCTCCACTTTCACACTATTTGAGAACTCCTAGATGCCTAAACCCTTGATGCAGTCACTATTGTTTTCCTAGCTGCCTCAATATTATGCACCCATAAAACACCTCAAATTTGTTTTTAATTGTTTTCGCTTTACCGCTCTTTGCTGCGATTGTTTATTATTTTTTATTATTTGAGAGATTGCATATATGGTGATAACAACTTATAAAGATTACTGGCGCGTTGCGGCCATGAGCGCTTTGATGTTAATTACTGAGTCTTCAAAAGGTGCAAGCTCAATTAATGTCATGAATGTATCAGCGAATTAAATTTAGTGTCGCCTCTCTCCTTGTCTTGTCGCTTGGGCAGACATATTAATTAGTGCACGCCTCTGTCTTGTCCTCTTCATAAACTCACCTCTGCATGACGACAGTGATGCCAATAAAAGAATAACAACAACATGCCATTTGACCCCTACAGTCTGTACTAGTAACCGGAAAACAGCCAGCGACAGAAGTGGAAATTCCTAACTTTTTTAATTTTAAATCCTATTTGATGATGACAAATTTCTTTGCGAAAGGGTAGTACGGACTGGATCTGGGAAGGAAAATCTAACACAGTCACAGTTTGCGACTCTATGAATGAGGCAGCCATGCAGTTGCTGGTCCTTCGATTGTTACCCACCATCCAAATTTTTCCGGGATTGGGGGCCGAGCACTCCTGGTCCCCCTCTGGCTACGCCACTGATTATGACTGAATTTATACAGCGTATAACCACGGACTTACAGTTACATGTGTAACGACCTTCCCAATATTCTGGTCACCGACAGATGGCACCACAGCATGAGGCGTCCTGAAAATACAAGAGCTGCTGCTGCCACCTGCCGGTGCTTGTAGAAGTACCATGCAAAAACATTGAATGGGCGAAAATAGGCGTGTTACGGTTTGATCAAAGTCCGTGGATCAAAGTCTATACCTGACCAGCTGTCGGGTGCTAAGTATTTAACTGCTGGTTGAAGGCAAACCCAATCCGTGCCGATGTTTGTGGTGATTAACAGAGAAGGTAATTGGCCTACTGTCGTATGCAGCTAAGACTAAGTAAATAATTATTTGACAAGTCAAATTATTGCAATATTGGTGTCGAAAATAATATTATCTTCGCTTCCACGTCCACGATTTGTGTACGTCTACGACTAGAATCAGGCATAGTGGGAACTGACGTGTCAGATAAAAAACAAAATATTTATTCAATTATTGAACGATGAACCATCATTTAATGATAATGAACGATGAACCATAATCTAATAAGTAAATAACTTACTAGTAATGCTTCAGCTTAAATCACGTTTGACTTGAACGATGATTTTTGCAGCTATATAATTATAATAATTCAAGGGACTAGAGAGGTAGAGAGTAAACTATGGCTTTGCCTATGGCAATGCCTATCATTGTTCTGTCACATATGACATGGTTAGACGATATAAACAACAAGCAATGCGTGTTTCAGTAGGTTTAGCATGAGTAATCTTTTAGAAAATGTTCTGGTAACGGTTTTGGATTTGCCTATCATATCCAAAACTATAGCAATAGTCATATAGACATCTTCAAATGCAGTGAGTGCCAGTACAAAGGCAGCTGTATATAGGATCTGTAGCAGAGTGACACGGAGACATGTATTAACAATATTTCTGTAATTGTTTGATAGTAATATTTAATTACATTAAAACATATTTGCTACTTTTGTTTCAGATTACTGACAACCAAGCATGAGTACAGATTGCAAAGCAAGCTTCAGACATTTGTAAACAAAGCTCTGTGTGTCGTTGGCATTGAAGGGTCATGGAACAATGTTCAAACAGGAGGGACAAAGTTTAGTAAGAAAACTGAACAAAAATGCTAGCGTTGTTCTACTATGTGGAATATTCATGTTCATTAGTGTTCTCATGTGCATGTCGATATGCTCCATGCCATGTGAATACACCAGCATGGAAAACAAACTGATTCACCAGAAGATGCGACAGGCAGTGGTGGTCGATAAAAGTAACTCAGATTCCATAGTAAGGACAAACGTGAAACAGTATCAGGCGTTTCTTGTAATTTTGCTGTTAGTTGGACCTAACCAATATGAGGAACGCAAAACAATACGTCAGACATGGCTGTCGCAGACTCCAAAGGATGTTCTTAATTATTTTGTTCTCGGAACAGAAAATCTTGCCACAGCAGAGAGGCAACGCCTTGAGGGTGAGAATAGGGAGCATCACGACCTGCTTCTACTTGACACCTTCCAAGATTCATATCGTGCACTCACAAAAAAGTTACTCGAGGCATACAAATGGCTAGATGCCAATGTTGACTTCCAGTTTGTTTTTAAAGGTGACGATGACACATTTGTTCACGTGGATGCACTGTTGCGAGAACTACGCCAGAAGCCATCCCATCGACTCTACTGGGGTTTCTTTGATGGCCGAGCAAGGGTTAAGCATCGCAGTAGGAAATGGGCTGAGAATAAGTGGGTGCTGTGCGATAGATACCTGCCTCATGCACTCGGTGGTGGTTATGTGTTGTCGTCAGACTTGGTGCATTTTCTGGCATTAAATTCCGAGTTGCTGACACTTTACAACAGCGAGGATGTGTCTGTGGGAACATGGCTTGCACCTCTTGATATCCAGCGGGTACATGACCCACGGTTTGACACAGAATATAAATCACGTGGCTGTTTCAACGAGTACATTGTGACACACAAGCAGGATAGGCAGATGATGCATGAAAAGCACAAACATTTGCAACGGACCGGTCGACTTTGTGCATCCGAGTACAGAATCTTCTTGTCGTATAAGTACAACTGGCAAGTGCTGCCATCTATGTGCTGCATCCGCAACGACAGCTCTATTCCATAGCTGGATTTGTGTGTGTGTGTATGTGTGTCCAGTCATCATCCCAAATTGATATACAGTATAGACCTATTACTTCAGATTTAAACCATGTCTGTGCTACTCCCGGGTACTGTTAAGTAAACAGAAATTTTCTGAATGAGTTTTTATTGTGGAATTGATACAATCATTATGCCCATATCCAGGAATTTGCTGTTAGTTTTGCCAGCCTCGGAAGTTATGCAATTCAAATTGTGTGTGTACATTTCAGCGATGCAACTTTAAAATTGCAAAGAGATCCTTTTGGTCTATGGAATACAATATGCACAACATAAATCTTAGAAATATGTTTGCATAACATAGATGTAACAAATTGGGTATCTGAGTAAACATATGCACCTAATATTAATTTTATCCTGTGTTACTGTGACATGCGATGTTCATATAATTTTACAATATAACTTGTTGTGCCACTACAAGTTTTCATAGCAATGTAGGGGTGTATGCATAAGCCTCAACAGATATTGCGTGAATTTGCAAAGCATAATTTATATGTTTGACAGGTAGTTTAAAGACAAAGATAAATTAACCATTTTATTAAAAATATATATTTAATAATACAAATAATTGTTTATCCCTCTCCATCACCAGGCATGGTGTCAATTCCAGAGGAACTGGAATCGATGGAATAAATGCCACTTCAATTGTGGAGTGGGGTGGGAATTGAATGATTTTAAACAAAATTTATTGTACATAACAGGAATTGGAATTGAAAGATTTTGAATGAAAGGAATTGGAGTGGGAATTGAATGAAAAGGAAATTTCTGATGGCAATAATTTATTAGCCTGCTATGTTGTCAATTTATGTATTTGTATGAAGACATTGTATATCTGGAATAAAATTGTCGTGAGTTACTTGGTACTTCAAATAGCTTGTCATGTGAACCAATCTCAACCAATTCATTCCTGCTGTACATTGTGGTTTGTTTGTCTGGACCCATTGATCAAGATTATAATATACTTACATCAAACCTGCTTGTCAAACATTACTGAGCAATCAGTTGATGATTGGGAAGCCATTGAGGCCTGGCCTGTTGTCTTGGGTGAACAGAAATGTTAGCTGGTGTCTAGCTGGTAATCTACTCAAAGAACCTTGGAAGTGCTGCCAGGCAGCCACCACAGTGCCCAGCTTAACACATGCTATGCAGACACCAGCTAGCACAAAAGAAGCCCAATGTTCCCCCAAAATTGTAGCCAGTCTGTCAGTGGAGGATTACAAAGGCAAACAAAAGCCCTGTGAACTGTCATGATCATAGGAGTTGTAACTAAGCATATGGAAGTAAAAATTACAGATTTATATATGAATGTATACTACCCAACAAAAGAAAGTTACAATTCCAATAAATGGCTTATAATATGTGGGGATTGCACCCAAACAAATTTGGCATTATATGATGCAGAGATCATTTGGGGATTAAATGAATGCAGCCATGCTACATTGCACCACTCTCTGCATGCCTAGGATGAGATATGTTCAGAAGGGTCTGGTTCTAAATGTGACACTGCATTTTAGTCACTATGGGTAACACTTATGATGGAATCTGAAATCCTTTTATTGTTCTGATTACATGAATAATGAGTGTGTCAACCAGTTGCAGCAATGCATGCCTCGCATCTATGCTGTATACTGTGTACCACGCACTGTACACAGTTTTGGGACGCCCTGTCCTACTCTACCCCCGGGAATCTCATCAGATCGGCCAGTGTAGTCTGCACATCCAGACTCATGTGCCCAACTGATCCCATAAAAGCTCAATAGGATTCAAGCCAGGCGAGCATGCTGGTCATTCAGTCCTTGTGGTCTGCTCCTCCTGCAGATAGTCCTCAAAGATCCCGGCTTGAGTAGGATCGTCCTATTGCCCTACCACACTCCAAGCTGGTCAGACGTGAATTTTATCACACAGATTATTCCAGAGCAATGTATACCTGATCAGAACTGAGGATTGACCGAATGAACCACTGTATCATATGAGCAATCCCATTCAATGAAGGAACTTCATGGGTCTGTGGCAGTGGGCAAAGGATCATTAACACTTACCTGGTAAGCCTTGTTTGACAATGAATGAAATGATTCATAGCAATAGCTGCAGAAGTTTTGAAGTGTCACTTTTGGGACCAGACTCTTCTGTACATATCCCATCCTGGGCTTGCAGATAATGGTGTAAATGCAACATTGTTTGATTTATTTAATCCATAATCAGTTACTGGATCCAGTGATACAAAATGTGTTTGGGTGCAATCCCCTCATAATAAGAATTATAAGCCATATATTTATGGGAATTATAACTCTTGTTGAGTAGTCCATTTTGTTACAAGCAATATAAATAATGTACTTATGTTTTCTGTAATAAAGAACAATTGAATGGATTTTTACTTCCCCCATCCAAATGAGGTCATTTGTAGAACTGCCAAATGGAGCAGTAATCTTGAATCCAAGATAAAACAAGGTCACACAAATTTATTTTCAAATTTGTGTGCACACTCAAACATCACCATTACAATGTTTGTGTATCTGTAGATATTATTTCCTACAAAACAATATTTTTCGAAATCTTATTCTCTCCCTGTATAAAATAGCTAGTGTAAAGTTGTTACCAGCTATCCACATGATAAGGTAAAACAAAGTCATTGTATGACAAAATCCTGAATACCTACTTCCCTGAGAGGTGGAGATGGTTTCTGATTGAACAGATATACTATGGGGTGAAGTGTGAAGTTCTTTAACCAGTCCCAAGGGTACCTTTTTTGACAAATTTCTTGTAACAAAATGACCTTTAAATACCCTCAAAAAGATAAATGTAAGAGACGGCATTTGCTACAGCATATTTTATTAGAATGCTGCACGAGCTCTACCAATCAACAACACAATCACAACATCTCGGCGAAACCGACTTGTAAGCAAGAAGTAGACGATAAGCAATATTTATACACATCAATTAAATATACAATTCTTTATGTACGACAACTGCCCGAATGAATGCACAACCCCTGTGACTAACTGTAGCAAATACGACGAGGTGACCAAGATTAGGACATAATCATGTACAATACAGACAGCCGTTCAGGTAGTACTGATTATATACATTCAGCTATACGTACAGTATAATTGGGTTAGCATTGTCCGTTGTTGTCAATGGCATTACCAGGAATACAAGTATTTTAGGCGGTTTCTATTTCACATACGAGTCTGGGTGTAATCCTACTCGACAAGGACCACATGATATTTTTTAGCAATGTATACTTCCCGCACAGCCACAAACATCTACCTGTTCAGACCACAGCACCCGCGTTTGCCAAGTTTTGAAATCTAAACAGTAATATATAATAGCATCAGTGTACAGTCAGATCTATATATCCACCTCTGAGAAATATTTCATCAACTTGTCCATGTGGTTGTACCAAGATGTCATCACTTCAGATAATTAGATGTTTTGTTTAAAGATGCTACACAGCTGACCACTTGTCACCAAAACAATTTACGCCATCTTCAGTTTACCAACATTTTTTACATGCCAACTATTACGTGCCTGAACTAACCAACTACACTGGCTATATAATCACACAACACATGCACATACCTGATCATTCAATGTCGGTGGAATGCATAATGATCAATCTAAACCAGATACATCTGTTTGTAACATATACAAGACATTGGATGGCTTATTAAGTTCTACTGGTAATATTTACAGTGATCAGAAATACACCTTACTGTTTCTATCTAGATATTTTGGCAGTTAAATATTAGATTGTTTTTCAAATTAGGTCTAACACAGCACAGACAAGTTAAGATTTTACTTACACATGAACACACACAGTCATGTTGTGAGTAAAAACGAAGCTCCCTCTGAAATGTACAGGGTAAACTTAAGATGTATAATTTCTTTGAAAACTTAGTTTTTACACCATATGACACCTAACTTTTAATAATTTCTTTCCAATAGTGTTCAATATTTTGACAGTTGCAACTCAGCATACATAATACTATTAAAATAAATGCGAAGCAAAGGTAACACCAAGTTTCACATTCATTAACTCTGGTTAAAATGCTGCCACCAAGAAGCTTAAAAAGAAATTTTTGTAGGGGCACAACTCCTGAGCACTACACCCTGTGTATGATGTCTCAATTAGGTATCATACAGTAAGTTACAGAATCAATTGTCTAACGTCTGCAGTCCTGTCACACATCACCATCCCACTGTACCCATTAAATAGATCTAAATAAATACAAGGTTTTCTGCAAATAATGTATACAGAACTAGACTACAGAACACAGAAGGCTATGTTTGTGAAGCACTTTACAGAATAACTGTTGCTATTTGAATGGAGCATGTTACAATGGTGTGCCTGCTGTCATCACATGCCAACAAAATGTACAACCAAATATGAAGCAGTTGATATCTCAGGTATATATATATATATATATATATATATATATATATATATATATATATATCACCTCCAGTGCTGCCACAAGAGTAGAGCCTACACAGACTGCAATCGTCCCTGACCACACACCAGTCTCATCCATGTTCACACAGACTGATAAGCAAGCACACCAGCAGACAGTGTTTGCCAGGTGACATGTGCAACATGTTCCTTCACTTGCATTTACTCACCCCAGAACCCTATATCCATGAAGACTACCACACAGGCATATTGTTACTGGTCTCCCCACCCCACAGACAGCGTTCTTTCAGCCACTTCAGTTGACTGGCGACATTCCACTGTACTGCCTTCTAGTTGTCACAAACTCCATCTGATCAAGGATCCCTGATGATCACACACGTTTAGAAACACATGGAGCACAGATCTACTCAAGTTTAACAATGCACTTATACATCATTCTGTAACTGATTTATCAAAATGTATTAATGCCTGTTTATAAATAACTCGCCAAACCTCAGTTTCTGCATCACACAAGACACAGCCTGGTGACAGGCTGTCAAAGAAACACTTAAAGGGAGATTGTCACCAAAAGAATGCCCTGTGTGGACAATGGTGTAGTGTGCTCTGTTTATGGAAAACATCTTGGTAATATACATGAGTCACTACACTACAATGACTATATCATACATGAGAAGGATACACCTCATCTTTCCGCAAATGAAGAAAGAAACTAGTTCTACATTAAAGTATCTGAGGCAATATTTGTTGCACAACAAATGACCTAATTACCACTCAACCCAAAGTTGACGTTACAGCATTTGTCATTCTGCAATAACCAGCTACCGTGGATCTGATAGTTAGCGTTCGGCTGCAAATTATTTTCTGCTGGATGTCATTTGAAGGCAGTGCCACGTGTCAACCTTTGGTAACAACATCACACAACATAGCATCTGTGCCAAATACCACCCATGATAAAAAGTCAAGACTTCATAATCAATTCGCAGAGCCACTGCTAATGACCTCTGACCCCTGCAAACTTAGCCAGCCTGAGGCTATTATATGTAGCACGTGACGATTTCAACAGAACCACAGGTGACACAACGTACTCGCCAGAATCTAGAAACGGTGCGATTTGTTCCACCATTGTCGGGTTCCCAAAGCTGTACAAATTAGCCTCACTGTTAATATTGATGTATTCTGCATACGATGGCTGCGTGCAGATTTCTGCTCACTGTATAGCATGTGGTACGTAACAGAGGAATACATCATACCATTTAATTACAGTGATGCAGCAAATACATATATACAAATGGATACAGTTGTCACCGCTGTCCTATTAAATAGTGGGTGTATTTTTCAGTTAAATTCTAGATTTCTGTCTGTAAAATTTGATGCAGCTGAAAACTGCCTAGATTAAAATAACAGCAGTTTGTGGCCGCATTAACTTCTTCAGTTATTTATTACTTCAACTAATGCTAGAATTTATCTGGATAAAACCACAGAGTAGAGACTGTAACATTTATACACTTGTCTGTGGTTATATACATACATGTTCACCATAAATAAATGTTCTAAGTAATTCATTACTCTTCTGTGTGTGCCATTTTCAATGCCAGCTTTTACAGTCAGGAACTAACAGTGATTGCTAGGACAATTTAAATCAATTACTATGAATCTCGTCAGCCAATAGCGTTTCATCCATCTATGATCATTGCATCTTCATCTTTAGCTGGTAGTTGCCCATACTGAAAAACACAAGAGGTACCACTCATGTCAGACATGTTACATTGTAAAGTAACAATAATGTAATAGGCCCAAACAAAACACTGAGCTGAAGATGATGAGACTTGGATATTTTTATTTACATTTTCATTCAACACATCCCAGTTTTAATATCACAAATTACTGCTTGTAACTGATACACTGAATTAACAGGAAATATTGGTGAGAGGAACAAGAGAAGACCCTTCACAAACGAGACAAATGTCAATATGACACACATTCAAAGATTCTAAGGACGATGCTTGATGCAGTGGAACAAATTGGACAAGAAATGTGATAACCATTCCAATAAAAAGTAGACCAGAAGTACAGTAGAGGTGTACTCTTTGGAGAGAGTTGCTCGCAATATTCCCTCTTGTGCTTCAAAATTGCCATACTGTTTTCAAGTATTCAACAGTACAAATATATCAGTGTTGATGTAATAACAGTTAAAATGAAAGCTGTTTACAGCAGAAAGTGAGATAATTTGAAATTGCAAGAACTGAGTACACCTCTATTAAATAGAAAACAAACAAGAGTATTGTGGGGAGCCTTTTGCAGGTAAGTTCAAGAAAAGCAAACATTTGATTGGATCATATCATGCAGAATAAAAAATATGAAGTGTTAGCAGATTATAAAAGAAAACATTTAAAATGTTCATGGAAATCCCAGTATGTAAGAAGTAAACATGCATGGAGTATTTCTTGAGTAAATTTGCATCAAATGAAACTACCCAGCAGTATTTCGTTTAAATCAAACACATCACAGAATTTCCATTAGGGGTTCACCTTGAAAAAAAACCAATGTCTTCATTTTGTCCACCCAACAAAACTATTGGGCACATTTTACAACCTTCACCAAAAACTGTCTATTATGTTATCATGCTCCCAACTGTACAAACATGCACGAAATGAGAAAAGGGACAAATCTGGGGGTAATCCTTAATGCTCAAAATAACACTGGATATTAAAACGCTAAATGAACACATTTTGAGAATGGGATAACACCGTAAGTTGGATGATTCGGCAAACATGGACTGGGATAATGAAAGTCAAGCAAAGCATGCCAACAAGGAAAAGTAAAAAGATAATCCGCTGACAGGATTGTCCTTCTTTTCACAAAGGGTTGATCAAATTACCAATAGGAAAGTACAAGGAAGGAATATCAAAACATGTGCACGAAGCCGTAATTGAGACAGGAAATGTATGCACCAGGCACTCACTGTGTTACATTGTGAAGTAGACTTGAAGGAGGAAGAAAGAGAAGAACATTATACATCAAGCAACATGAAGGAAGGTGTTGGAACACGTGTCCACCCAGTTCTGAGCACCGTCAGACTGGGTGGCTAACTTTTACTGACAGTACAATGTAAATCACGTCAGAACGAACCATTGCCAATAAAAAACAACTGTCCACAACAGACACCTGTCCATTACACACACCTTCCCATAAGAGACTAGTATCTGCAGCAGACACGTGTCAGTAAGAGCCACCTGTCCGTAAGACAACTACCCGCAGCAGACACGTGTCAGTAAGAGCCACCTGTCCGTAAGACAACTACCCGTAGCAGACACGTGTCCATGAATGACAGGTGTCCGTAACAGACCACTACATAATGACTCAAAACTGTAGATATTTTGACACGGATAAACTTCTGTAGAAAAATAATATGTTTCACAACTGGTACTGATACTAAATTTTGTATACATGTGCTAATAACAAATATCTGATTAGATTTGACAACATATGGTTACAGATTTTAATTTTATATTGTGTCCAGAATATTATTGGCTTGGAACACAGGTCATATTTACCAGTTTAATGACCACATGTGGAATTTACCAAAGTGAGAACATTTCTGTACTATTTATGTTTCTACATACATCCTTGTGTTACATACCTACAACAATATGTAACTAACAGTAAATTGAATTATTATTAACCAGCTAAACAAAGACATATTAGTATCACAACATCTAACACAGATTACTAGCAACTAATGGGTAGCACTTTAAGTATCTTTTAACAAGAACAAAACAAGCAAATTGTGTACACTACATAAGTACTACAGCTGTATTTAAATACTTAAGTGCAACAAATAGCAGGAAGAAAAGCTACAAGTTTTGCCTCAGCACAGAGAAGTAGAAACACAAAAGATGCAAATTTGGTTATGTATATGAATAAGAGAATAAACAAAAGAAAGCAAACGAAATCAGAAAGAACATGAAAATAATTAGTAACCATGTGTTAGTCAGTGGTGTAGAAAGTCACTAATAATTTTAAAGACTACCTTAAATTGCAAATAATACAACATTTTATTTATGCCGGTAACAGGACTTTACTGTGGCAGTAATATTTGTAATTGTTTTGGAAGTTGGTTAATACATTTGTTTGTGAAAAACATACTGCCTAGATACAAAATATATTACAAAAATAGTTAGGAAACAAAGATGTGGCGAACCAGTCTTCATACTTCCTACACCACAGACTACACCAGAGGGAAAACAAACAAACAAACATAAAAACAAAATCAAGATAAAAACTCACCAACTATGATAGTAATAATAATAAGAATCACAATTATTAAAATAATCCACATCTGCAACAGAGAAATTACACATGCATTGAAACAGAGACATTTAGTGGGAGAACAGCAATATCACGATGGTCGTATCATGCAGACTCCGGCAACTGTTCTGTAAGAGTGACGTTATTGCTACAATGCTGTGATCATATCAGTGAGAGTCCCATGTGAGTGTGACCTTGTCAGTGACATTAGGTCTAACAATCTTGTCACTACGATTCCAAATACAGAACCAGCTTGCCGAGTGTGAAACACCTGTGTAGTGAAGTAATTTCTGGGAATTTCCTAACCAATTCCTGCGTGGTTATAATCCGAACCTTTACATGGAATGATTCAGTTTTCAGCATCTGCATTCACATGAAAGGACAAATCTACCTATGTACATGTGGAACTGCTTAGAACTATTAATCTCTACTAGACCTGTGTTAACATTTTGCAAGTCATTATTTTGCACTTACAGTTGATTGTTAGGTGACAGGGTTATTTCACTGACTCTCACTACGTCACTTAACATTGGTCGTATCACTGAGCCTGAAGCAGCATTTGTTGAACACTGTCAACATGTGTAGCATAATAGCAAGTACTACAAAATAATATATTCTGTAAATTATATACACATAATAACACAACTAGAATATGCTGATGTGCCAATAATAATTTCCACACCACACTAGAGAATCACAACAAAAGTACTTCCAAAATGATGTATATTTCAAACTTTTACTTCCTGTGTGGCAAATTTGATACCATTGAACTTTGGCACATGAGTAGCAAGTTCTAGGAGTGATACAAACATAATAATTATATAAACAGAACAAAACACATATAATAAACACAAATAAAAGGTATCTCATGCTGCACTAGTGACTGAATAAAGCAGCTAACTATGTGACTGAAGCTGACCAACAAGTTGAGTGGTCAGACTTACCAACAATAATAATTATTATAATCGCAGCAATGACTCCCATAATGATCATCATCTGAAATAGGTATGCACATGTTCAGAAAATAGTTGATTATTATGATAGTTGTTACGACATCCACAATGATTACCATCTGAAATAGGTATGCAACTAGGTAGCTGTTACACAGAGCATATTGTCAGAATGTAAATTGTATATTTTGAAACACCTGATACATTAGTTACTTTGATAGCAAAAACCTGATACATGTGACAACTTTTATACAAACTATTCTCACAAATTCACAAAAAATAATCACATTATTCCTATTTCGTCACCAAACAAACACAATGCCATTTCATGTTATCGCACAAACATTTTCTACACATTTAAGCTTCCACAAATGTTTTGTTTTAATGCTGAGCACATTGGTTGGAAGAATTCTAACAGTTGTATAAACAGTATTTTATGGAAATCTAACATCTCAATAACATATGTACACACCTTGCAGTTCTTCCACCAAAATTTCCTCTTCAGTTTTCCTGCGCTTGCCTCAAACTGTGATGCACCGGCTTGCAATGCATCTATCAGTTTACAAAACCACAGCATTAATGTTACATAGACAAATGTACACATTTCACAAAATAACAGGAGGTTAGAACACAAAGAGATTATAACCAATCAGCCATACATTCGTGAATCTATGATACGGATGAAATAGTGTCCAGCTCATAGAGCTACTTACAAGTTTATCCATGATCATATTTGTGAAGCTTAAATAGTTGTAATATACAAGACAATCAGTTTATTTTACTAAAAAGAAAAGCAACAACAAATTGGAAAAGTATTGAGATACATTAGTAATATCTAAGTACTCTAAGGATAAGTACAAGTACACGATGACAACATTTCCAATATGTACTCAAGTACCGGATACATGCATACTGAGTACTTTCAACCAATGTTTAGTTGGAATTGTCAACCTTATCATAGCTGATATCAACGGTGTAATTCATTATTTCAGTATGCACGAGGCAATAAACATGACAAGTTTAACACGATAAGCCCCAGCATAAGCCAACATGGCTGCATGATTGGTTTACTTACTTCTTGAACCCTGCCCCATGACACTGAGATTATTTTGCTGTTATGTATTAATTGCTCATTGGAAACCATCACAGTTCATAAACTGACTAACAATATGCTGATAATGTTTTATATCACATTTATCTTGGTCTGTAATAATTTACGACATCCAAGTGCACTACTTTCATCGCGAGCCCACACCAACCTGCACGGTCGTCAAGTTCTGACAGCTTCTGATCCCGTTCTAACACCTTGTCAACATTCACTCTCATGATGTCCACTACCTGCAATGCAAGACGGTCAACGTTATTTATGTCACATGATCATACCTAGCTAGAATTTTGTTTGATTAAATACAGATAATTTTCATTTATATAATTCACACACATTTTTTATATAGTAACAATGTTAAGGACTTATTTGGCGTGTATTTGAGTAAATGCACCAAATACAGACATTAAGGACAAATACATGATAGTATACTAAAACAATAAAATACAAAATACACGAAATAAACCTTGCTTTGTAACAATGCACATGCAACTGTGTCAACATTTAAAAACAGATCTTGATTGAAAATATGAAATATGACAGAAAGAAATAGTTAACTAGCCTGTTGTAAAGACTGGTTAGCGACCTCAGGTCATTTACTGCTGGGTGACAGCATCACATAATGGACCGCTTAGACATATGAATGCCCTGTCTAGCATTCCACATTTAGTTTTTGGATGTCACTGTCAGTTGCTGATTGACGAATATTTCACAATTGGGGTCAACTTTGAGCAATTATCAGGCTGGCTGCATCCCTAACACAGTCACCATGCATTTGTCATTCTCTAGTAAGAATCCCAATTTTACCTTCTCAAATGATCCTGTTACCAAATAAAATATACTGACCCTATAAAATGTACTCTAAAAGAAAAACAAGTTCAAAGATATGCTTACAGTGTGCAGGACTTCAAATACCCAAAGTGATGCACACCTTTAATTTTAAAACTTTAATTTATTAATATAAATAAATAACTATGCTTGAGAAATAGAGATACAAAGTGGTATTTTTGAGGTGTAAAAATATTCAAATATTACATATTTGTTTAAATATTGTACACCAGGTGAACATTAAGAACCTAATTCTAAAGGTAAATGGGTGTTTAATGTGCGAGGGACTTACCTCATCGACCTGAGCCTGTGTCTGTTGGAGCCTCTTGTTGGGCTGAGCGGGAACGGGAGGTCCTCCTGGTCCACCCGACCTTTGACACAGCAACACAAGTGAGATGGACCAACCAACTCATTCAACAAAACATTGTCACACAGTCTTAATTCTACTGTCCTAACGGCAATCAGAAGGTGAGTAAGCTAAATAATACTAATATATTATATGCAATGTTTGTTTAAGCTCAATCACTGATACCTGCTGGTTAACTCATGGCATGCTATCATCACTATGTCACAGTTTTATGCTATTTTAGTACTTTTATATCTACTGAGTATATCAGACCATAAAAATAATTCTCAACATTTGGCTTAGCTAAATCAACACTCATCATTAATAATAATTACTGTAATTATCGTAAATGCTTATTACTTACAGGACGTCTGAGAGCTGAATGTTCTTGAAAACAGAATTTGTTGTGAATAACTTTCAAAATATGTGTTCGATACAAAGATACCTATCATACAATACTTTGAAGATAATTGTAGCAATGGCTTTTATACACTGCTTGGGTTGTCATTATTTCTACTACTGGTACATCAGTAGATCTCTCGGCCATTGAAAACAAAATTGATTCTACTAATTAGTACATGCAGAAATGTAATTCGTGCCAATGTGATCAATGTGATTGTCCTTAGAGTCAAATGTGATGCACAACAAACACAACATTATTTGAGAGTCTGAAAGCATGCAAGGCAACATGGATAAGTGCGACATGCTAATACGCAATAGACCGAACAAGAGCATCAGAAAAACGGTGAGAAACATCAACAGATTACAGCTACTTATCACTCATACAGTTCAAGCAGTCAGCAAAAATAACATTAAAAGAACACATTCAAGATCCATCGTGAAGAATTTTGACACCGGCTACACCTGTAGTTCATGTTTGACTTACACCACAACAGCATCTCCTACCCATACCACATCAGCGACACAGTACGCCACAGAACGTATGCAGAGAGCACACGTGAATGCATGCATCTGTGCGCACACAGAGACACCCCAATAGTGTACAACAATTATAACAATGACGACGACGATGTGATTACTTACGACGGAGGGCCACCAGGGCCTGCCTGCGGTTGCGCTGGGGCAGACCTACCAAGGCAATCAGTATAAAGTCACTGTGACACGGCATGTCAAGAGTTCACTCCCCCATTGGGTGTTACACGACGACTCAGAAAGTAGCATTCTGCAATGCTTACTGCTGATAAAGTTGAATACACTGCATCCCATTTAGAAATTTATATAAAAAAACCTGATTCAGTGACATGTGCCACTGGAAGTGTACGATAAGTATGTTGACTGGTGGACCGTGCCCAGTCATAGGGGACAACCATGAGCTGATCCCTACCTTGATGTTTGAACAAACTGGAGAAAACTACCCTGCCAACTCAGAGCCGATTGCTGATGGACTAGAGCTCAGTGGTTATACTAACAATAACCACCAGGGAGGTTTGACATGACTGCTTACTAAACTTAAACGCTAACAGTAACAATATGAATCTTGTGAAAGACACAAACATTTACCAATGTATAAGGCTTTTCACTTTCTCCCATACCAGACCTACGTTTTCCACAAATGACTGAACAGCTGTATACTATTAACATTTTAAATGCTTATTGAATTTTAGCCTACCATAAAAGACACTACCGGTACATTTGGCCACCGAATAGCTGACGCCGTGCAGAGACTGAGATGAGGATGAGGGGACACCTGCATTAAGATTGGCTCTACTAAGACTAGCTACCTGCAGAGACTGCCTGACTGTCCACACAGTAATTGAATGCATTCAAAACTAATCAAAGTTCAGATCAACTGTTATTTGTGTTCTAGTATTTTTTCTTCTAAACACCAGTATAGTTGGTTAAAAATATTTGTCATTATTATGATCTGGATAAACAAAAGTTCTTTGTTATGTTGTCAACAAATAACTGTTAAAATTGACTTAAGACTGTTGCAAAATATAAACTACATGAAACATGCAGTTTTCGTTCAAAAACATGCTCATACTCATGGAAATATTTACGTTTAAAACTTTGACAAGATTAAGCTTTTCTTTCTAAAGATTAATGTACAAATGTCATATACATACAAGTATCATGAGTAATCAGGATGTATGCGAGAGCAAAATATTACAAATTTCATCCCCATTTGGAGCAAATATAAACAGTGCAAGTCAATCAATGCTATGGGACTGCTCCCTCAGCATTGATTGTCGTACTAATTACAACTAGACATGTTCCTCTGTATTACTAATTCATATTAATACCATACATCTTTAGGAGGTAAACAGAAGACCTTGCATGCTGCATGTGAACCAAGCAAACATTCATTGTGCAAATATGACGAATCCGGACACAAACTGCATTCCAATAGAAACCATGTAACGAAAGCTTCAGAACTGAAATAGGAAAGCATTCATGATGTATGTCAAATGCCGAAACAGTATGCATAAATCTGAAATTTGAAAGGCATTCAGTGAATTACCCATTCTCAGCACCCTCAGCCCCCTCGGCACCATCAGCCCCTTCAGCAGGTGGAGCCCCCTCAGCAGGGGGAGCCCCATCTGCAGGGGCTGTTCCCTTCTTGGTGGCTGCTGGAGTCTCTGTCTCAGACCTAAAACATTGTAGCTCCAACTAATGACTTGTAGTTGCTGCATCTTGACTGTGTACCTATCCTTGGAGAATGCAACAAAGCAAACGAGTCACGATTCCCCGCAACGGAATGTATGTACATGTAACACATATGACAGATGAATTAATAAATACATCTAGCATTAAATGGGTGAACACTTTAAAAAAGGTTACATGTCTTCTGACGTGTGGTATGCAGCAGAATGTGACAAACCAAACCTGAAGGCATTACCTCATTTACCTGAGTCAGAGACATGTTCTAGATGACTCACTTTACTGTCAGTGAAAACAGCTAATAATTATGCTATTCAGAGACAGAATGTCATGATAGTTTTAACTAGATAGCAGCATAGTTTTATCTAGAGACCTGTTCACCCATGATCATTTGTGTGGGTAAAGTTCTTTTTTATGTGTGGTTGGTTGGATGGGTAAAATTATCATTTCAATTATATAGACAATTATGCTTTGAAAATAGATGTCACACTTATGTTTGCATGGGTTATTATGTATTTATTTACATTGTATACATCTGGAATGTGCTTCTGTGTATGCGCGTTCAGATACACGTTGTCAATCTGGACTTTCTGGACTGGCAAAAATGTTATCCTGCATGAAGGCCTGGACAGCAGGAATAATAAAGACAAAAATTTACTAGTCCCCCTAGAGGTTTCATTATCCTGAAAAAATCAAACAACTAAAAAGTTTTAATGGCAATCATAATTCTTTGTGAGATAATACACACAATAAGAAACAGAAAATATCACACCACAACCAATCAACAGCATTACTGAACTGGCAACATGGTCATTTATTGATCTTCTGTTCTGAAGAGCGTGATTGCACCAGAGCTCCTCTGCATTTCTCATGTCAGCTTTACAAGTGCAGTTGAGAATGATAAAAATATCTATCTCAGGAGAGTAATTGGGCAATGGCATTGCAAATATTACCATTATGTATCACTTCCTTGGGTAAAAAGAATCTTGGTAAGCTAATAAATAACTTATTTTCCATCTGCCCAGTAATTACTTAAATAGTATAATTTTGTTGGCATGTCATGCATTGCAATTTTTTTAGTCTTGGAATGTCACTATGAAACACTGTGTTAATGGCATTGGTTCTGAACTACCCATCTGGTGATGCCATCATACACCATACACTGTATGATATACATGTTGTATGGGTGCTATGGTGCTACATATGACTTACACAAACTTCAATTAGATCGCAGGCTAGCCTGTGGCCTGTGTGTGCAACTAAAGCACTGATCAATGCTAAGCTATGTTGGTGAGAGTCAGTGAGACATAAGATGCTTTTAACAGTGACTCTGTTAATGAGCTTTTCGTGAAGATGATGCAATAACATTTACCAACCTCCTCACTTTTCTAAAATAGGACTGAATAATATATTTGTTGCATGGATTGTGGTTTTAATCATACATTAAATCGAGCATGTCATGGCTCCACGCAACATGTTTTAACTTGATACAAGAGCAAGCTGGTTTGTGGCTTTACTAGTTAAATCTTGACTAGAGAATATGGACTAGCAGAATAATTCTTACAGGTTCTTACAGGTCCTTTTCTGGCTAGTATTAGGCATTCCTGGCTCTTGTGCCAGCTCTGTCTTGAGCATTGTTTTGAGACTGTGCGCATGCGTCTAAAGGTGACACAGTCCATAGTAGAGGTGGTGCAGTAAAATCATTTTTTATAGGATGATTTTTCCATAGTTTATCAATTCTTATTTCAAATGATTGGACTGATGGAGCATCTACCACAGACTGTGGCAGACTATTCCATACATCAGTAGATCGGTATATAAATGAATTTTTTCGGATGTATAATCAACATCTTTCTTTAAATATTTTGAGGTTGTGCCCTCTCGTTATTGAATCATTTTCCCTTAATGTAAAAAAATTTGATGTAACAGAAGAATCATATTTCCCAGTTAATATTTTTAAAATTTCTATCATGTCTCCCCTAAGACGACGATATGAAAGCGTTGGTAGGTTTAATCTTTTTAGGCGTTCTTTATAATCAAGTTCTTTATATCCAGGAATTAATTTAGTTGCTTGACGCTGAACATTTTCTAGTGCTGTTATGTGCTTCATTAAATACGGACTCCATACCTGGTTTGCATACTCAATATGTGGTCGGACAAGAGACTTAAAAACCGTAGAAAAACACTTGTCATCTAGGTATTCAAAAGTGCGTCGAATTATCCCCATCATAGAATTGGCTTTATTAATTTTTTCTGACATATGTGCCTCAAAGTTAAGTGATGAGTCAAAAGTTACTCCAATATCCTTGACTGTTTCTGCTTTATTAATTGTTTTCTGCTCTTTACCCATTGTGTATCCATCATTTCTTATGGAGGAACGTCCAATTCTCATGTTGCAACATTTATCAGGATGAAATTTCAGTAGTGATGTTTCTGACCATTTTTCTGCTGAGGTGAGATCTTTTTGTAGGTTGTTGCAGTTTTCTTCATTATAAATAGGGTTAAAAGTTTCATATCATCCGCAAATAAGAAAATATGAGAATCTTTTATAACATCAGGTAAATCGTTTATGAAGATAACAAAAAGAACAGGGCCGATCACGGATCCTTGTGGTATTCCACTGATCACCTCCTGCCAGTTAGAAAATATGTTGTTAATCCGTACTCTTTGTTTTCTATGTGCAAGTAGATCTATAATCCAGTTAATTATGTTACCCTTTATTCCATAGCTCTGGATTTTTTTAATAAGTTTAGCATGTGGGACCTTGTCAAATGCTTTCATAAAATCACAATATATTACATCAATGCAGCCTCCATTGTCCAGCGTTTCTGTCCATGTGTCTAATACCTTTAATAGCTGGAGTACTGTTGAACGGCCCTTTATAAAACCAAACTTATTTTTACTCAATAGCTCATTTTCTTTCATATGTACAGTGATGGTGTGTCTAATTATTTCTTCCATTATCTTACCCACTACACTTGTTATACTGACTGGTCGGTAATTTTGTGGTAATTTTTTACTTCCTTTCTTATGAATTGGAGATATGTTTGCCTGTTTCCATTCTATGGGTAGTTTGCCTGTTGTTAGAGATGTGTTAAATATAGTTGATAGGGGAATACTGATGCAGTCTGCTAATTCATTTATGACCCTAGGGTGAACGCCATCAGGTCCAGGTGATTTAAATGTTTTTAGTTTTTTTAGTTTTGATGCCACTATTGATGGGTTGATAGTACATGTTTCTACATCTTATAGGTTCCTCAGGAGTATTCTCTTGTGGTTCTCTTGTAAATACCGAAGAGAAATAATCAGCCAACAGCTCTGCTTTTTCCAAGTCTGAGTTTGTTATGTCATCTTTCAATTCATTTTGTATTAAGTTGGGTATTCCCGTTCTTGTCTTCATTTTCGCCTGTGCATATTGCCAGAATTTCTTTGGATTTTCTTTTATTTGGCAGTTATGCTCCTGTTGTTTACATCTTCAGAAAATTAACACAACAATGGTCAATTACTGTCATTTAATTGTGATTCTGAGTCTTTCTGATGACATGTTACTGTTAAAATTTGATTTTGTAATTAGATTTTGTGTTTGTATAAATTTGCTTTACAAATATGATTTTTTTTCCAGCACATAAAACGATTGAGTACTTATTCAATGTTGTAAGTGCATGGTTCATTTGCTTGTTTTGATAAACAGATTTCTAAGACTTCTTGGCGGTCAGTCTACTTAGTCTGGGAAGAACTATTAGGTAAAATAAGGAACCACTGTTCACGAGTAAAGCAACTGAGAATGGGAACGGTGCTCAAGCCAACAGGGATGAAGAATTGAATGGAAAAACAACTGATGACAAGGAATGATGGAGAAAATCAATGGGACAGAATCACAGATATGCAAGAACTGATTACTTGATCAGTTAGTATGGTAACTGCATTATGCCTTTTATCGGGAACAGATGCAAACATTAACATCATGTGGACATGAAATGCTTGTTTAATGTGTTAATAACTCACGCATTTACAGCTGTTTTAAATTCATGGAATTAGCACTGAATCGATCCGGGCCGAACCGTCCATACCCATACAATACATTCCGCCGATTACTGCACTGCAATTAGTCACTGACAACTGTCGGAGTCTCAATAAAACTTTAAGACAAGTTGTGTCGAGGTGGTCCTATAACAAATGTTTAATTAGCACACAAAAGCCTTGTTGTTGCATCGCGGTTCTAAATACAGTATCCTGCACTAACTAGCAGGAAGAATCCCTGACAAGCTGTCAGAACTGCCAGTCTTCAACTGGCGGAAGACGTCACCGACTCAACGACGGCTGGAAACGGCTTCGTGGAAGAACGATGTCTGCAGCCCTTAAAATAAAGAGCGTTGCTATTCTACACAATACTCTACGTTCTCTATTTAATTGCCCGTCATTTCCTAACAATGAATCAAACAGTGCAGCTGGATACTTACATTTTGACAGAATTCTGCGTCAACACTACACACACACAAACCCGGAAAAACAAAAATGGCGTATCATACGCTGCATACTGATGTCATTATCCGGGCACTTCCAGTGTTTGTTGCGCTATCTGCCGACAACCTGACGAATCCTAGCCTTGCCCAGAAGTGGGCGTGGATGTGAATGGATGGATAGTCTTTAGGAAATGAATGTTAGACTTTAACAAACACAGTCAAATGGATGTATTTGAAGTTTGCTAAGATCAGGAAAAAAATTGAGATGAAAGGATGGGAGTGACCCGCCCCTATACTATAATCTATACTTATACTACAGCCTAGACTAATACAGGGATAAAATGCATGAAATTAATAATTCCGGACCATGTCCGTGACATGTCACACACATTCGTAGTTGATTTTCTTGAAATAACATGGTAATATAGCAACATCTCTTGCAGCGAAATATGTCTGCATTAACAACAGGGGAATAATGTGCAACAATATTTTTGCATCACCGGCATCGCGTACGAGCGAGACGTTACAAGAAATATTCTGACAGATGGCGACACTTATACTATTTTTGTCCGCTAGATGGCGCAATTGAACACGCACGTGTTGTGATAGGGCCGGTTGACTTGCGTGTGTAGCCTTGGCCGATCAGATACTTCTTAGGACAGTTACATTCACTTTAAAAAATGTCGTGGCTTTTTGGCATGAATAAGGGACAGAATGTCCCTGAATTCCCACCACAATTTCCACTACCGCCGCCAGACGGAGGAGGAGATGATGGCAAAAAGGGAAGTGATAGTCAAGGTCAGCTGGACAAGTCAAAAATGGAAGCTTATCGCTTCGATTCAGCGGCCCTGGAAAGAGCAGCGAAAGCGGCAAAAGACTTGGAGAAATCATGTATGTTAAGTTTGCTACATTTTTCACAGATGTCACTGTTTTCAGCGCCCTAAAGATATACGGTGTAAGAATTGTTACGTTTGTCCCCGTTTATCGCCCATTTGCATGCCCTGTCAGTCGGTGTCATCTACATAATTTAGCCCGTCCCGATTCAGATCTAGCCCTGGTATAACAACCATGAATGGCATGGTCATGTTACAACTGCGTATGTCAGAAGCAAATGCATCATGGTGTTTTGGTTTATATATGAAACGTAGCCATATGAAAAAATGGCAAATTGTGTCCATTGTATTGCATCATTCAAACTCAAAGTGTTCATGCAGATTGTAGACAGCATCAGTCATAATTAAAAACTTAAGGGCACCTTATCCCTACCACTCATCACTCCCCATCAGCATTGTTGTAGGCAAGATACTGAAAATAGCAGACAAACACATATTTAGAGATAATGCCAATAAAAAATGAAGGATTTTGCAAAACCATCAAACATATTTATATGGGACCTGGATTATTCGGCTCAAAACGTGTTCGGCCGAATCGTCCGAATCTGCAATCGGTGTGGTTCGGCCTACTTGGGCCGAATCATCCGTGTCTGCATTTATATATGTATGTATATATATATATATATGTGTATATATATATACACATATACACATATACACATATACACATATACACATATACACATATACACATATAAATATATATAAATCAACAAAACAAACCAGGCTAGCAGATACTGTGTTTGTCCAAGAAGTTTTTGAATACACAATACTGATTTTAAAACAATAGTATAGATTTAGGCTTGTTGGAGTAAAGAAATCCACACAATGGCTGCGACAAGCTGATGCTACCATGCAAGAGTATTGATACGACTTCCTTTTTACATGCAATGGCAATGGGAGATATAGTCGGAAATTACAGAATGCACCTTTGCCTGAATGCACCAATTGCAATGACCAACTGCCTAGTCGTAATGCACCAACCACTTGGTTGCAATGCACTGACCGTGTATTCGCAGTGCACCATTATTTTAGTTGCAGTGCACCAAGCCTACGAGTGTCATTTCTATGTTAATTATGCATTTATTATATAATGTTTTAATATCTACATTCTACAGTTGTATTATCGATTATATACGTAGATTTGACATTGTTTAAATCATGGGGACATTCTGACTAAAAGTGGTGCATTGTGACTATATACCGTTTGAGCATTGCGATGATGCAGTTGGAGTATTGTGACTAAGTTTTGTACTTTTAGGTAATGAGGGATTTAGATACCAAGGCATTCCAACTATAACCCTGCAATGGCACCACCGTGATGATGTTTTATTCAGCATAAACACTGAATTTACATTGAGCTGTCCGCAAGTGGCAGATTGAGTGTGAATGAGTTGTGATAGTCTTGACAGATATTGAGAGTGAAAAGTAAAAGGAAGTCATTCAGAACTTTCATAGGTGTCTCTTGTTTTGAGGTTGTTATTATGGATAGGTGGTTGCTAAGACAGGTTTTAATACTGTAAGTCAAAATTGGTTGTGAGGGGGAGTTAAGCATTGTATTCATTAATTGAACTATAAAAGCTGGACAATTAAAATAAACTAGGTTATGATGACTAACTTTGATATACTGCAGTTTGTTTTCAGCTCATGCAAAAGAAGCCCTGGATTTGGCAAAAATGCAGGAGCAGACTACACAGTTGGAGCACCAGACCAAGTACAAGGTGGGTTAATTTGCTTGTAGGAAAAAGCAGTAACTAACTTTTTATAATATTTTTGCCCATCCAATAATGAATATGTGACCCAGCACAGCAAAATCAGGAATAAGTCGGGATTGTCAAACCTGGCAAATCAGCTTCAAAGTGCGCGAATGGGTATTTTTGGATGGAAAGGTCGATTTTCAGATATAGGTGAATTTAGTTAATGTAGTCATCGTAGATTACTATTATGCTGTTATAACATCATAAAACGAGTTATAACATTGCTAAAAAGAGATATTTGGAACAGCTATGTCGATCTCAGTGAGAACGAAGAACGAAAAATGTGCTTCATTCAGATGCATCGTGTCCGCCGTACATCTTGCCTACCCCCGCCATATTGGTATCGTTTTGAAGCTGAACTATTATGGGATGTATTCCCACGCGCAAAATTTGTCACATGTCAGTATAAAGCCAATTAAAATGCTTGAAAACGGGGCTAAAACGTAAACAAGAGCACGTTGGCGAAATCACGTGATATAATGCGCCTCGCTGATTGGCGGCTGACCTTTAAACCCACGCGAAGCCATGTTTGTTTTGCTTCGACATCGGGTGCACCGGACATCGTTTTTACATAAAATCTGCGAATTCTAATTTATTATTAAGTTGTCAGTGCCGTAATATTAGTTGTTAGTTACATAGGTTTTAACCTGTGCAGTGATAGGCTCAACAACAGTATGGATGTTGCACAGCAGCGTGACATAGACATCGATCACCCTAGGCCTAGCCCTCAGCGATGGCCGCGATGGCAAAATCTGCGCGGAGTGTTTGACAAAGAATCTTTGACACAACTATTGGGTGCGTATCAGATGGAGAGTTTACTGGATTCGTATGTGTCAGACAACAATAGTGAATCAGGGAGTGTCGTTTTGGCGCTGAGTGCAAAAGTGGCGAGGAAGACTAATACCAAGTGACAGCTGACATTGACAGCTTCGATCATGGATCGCAACGCCAACGCTGCTGAAAATGTACTCGTAGATTTATACCAAGAACTTGAACACGTTCGTAGATTCATCTGCGGTTGCAGGTGTTTTATGCTAGACCCTGCTGTCAACAATTCATGGATTGGCAAAAATGTTTGACAGCCCGAACGAATGCAAAGGAGATGACAGCAAGACTGAGGGTAAGTTATACTAGCTCTATTGACTGTTTTGCTGTGGTGGCAGGCTCAGCCTCACTCATTGTCACATTGAGCTCTCTAACAATGACATGCCATGACTCACATAAACCCGTGGCTTTGCTGTGAGTGTAAGAGTATCAATGTCACTGGTAATGTACTAGTACGGTAATATACTAGTACCATGACTCATTTAGAATTATGTTTTTAACTTATTTATACCTGCTTGTTATTATCGTAGATCTTCATGAAATTAATGATCACATTTATTAGGTAGAATATTTTTTATTATTAGGGGAGGGGAGTAATGTTTTGTAACAGGTAAGAAAGAAAACATTTTGATTTTGACAGTTAACGAATGGGATGGAAGGTTTATAATATTCAGAGCTGACTCTAAATGATCCAAGGTATTCGTCAATTATGCTGTTAGCCTGCTTATTTACCTAGCTGCTGGGCTCACTATGTATATGTCATCTGATTTAATGATCAACTGTCCATATCTCCAGTTTGAAATAATGGACAGTCATTACATAAACTTTTGCAGGATTAAATGTTTTATATATGGGAAGTTAAGACCATTATGTTTGTTTTGTATCAGGTTTACGTCTGAAGAACCCAGTGTCGTGTTCGCCAGGAAGCAGCCATCCGATGACAAACAGTGGTTCGATTTGCAGCACAGGCGAGGAGTCTCCCCCCACCTGCTGCTCTACCTACAGAACCATCACCCCCATGCCTCAACATCCACCAATAGTGTTTGTTTTACAAGATCAATGAAGTTTGCGGACATCAACTGTCCAGAGCAAAGCCGACACATCCGAAGCCGCACCAGTCCACTGCTGCAACAGTCTTCCCCTCACGTGAAGTGGCTGCTGCCATTGGCACATCAAAAAATGGCAAAAGAAGCAGTGACTGTGTATTGCTGTGTCAGAAACAGACAGAACACATGGCTAGATTCTGTAAACATTTTACTGTCGATTTCCGATTTGGTGCAGAATGTTCAAAAGGGATATCTCTGGAACTATAAGAGCTGCAAAGGTGGAATTTCACCACACTGTGCACATTGATGTGGTCTACAACTGTGCCAAATTTCACATTCCTGTGAGCTGTCTTCATGTTGCAAATGTATTAAAATACTTCATTAAACTTTAAAGCTGTTTTTCTCAGAATCGGTTTTCAGAAAATGACTTGGTACACCTTCTCTTTATGAAACAATAACTTGGCGACCAATACAGCTAGACATTTGTGTTTGGTACCATTGGAAAGCCCATAAATTTACCTTTCACATGGTACCTTTAACTCAAAAAGTGATTTTCCTACTTATTCCTGATTTTGCTGTGCTGGGTCACATATAACATGTAACACTGTTATTTGTGTATTTTGGGAGAAGTGAGTGGACCTGTGCTGGTGTGCCAGGCTGGACTGTGACACACCGATGGGTTAGATCTTGAAAAGTCCATGGAAGCATGCCAGTATAAATTTCTTGAACTCACTTGAGAACTGAATACAAGACTGGCTGTGAAACTGATGAGAAAATAATATTGTGAACCACATAAGCCATATTAATTCTTGTATTTAAGGACCATCTTCTATTTGCCTGTAAAAGTATTATGTAGTTCAAGCTATAATTGATATACCATACTGAGTGTATTGTGTACGCTGCATCACTATCAGTCTTTTCATCATTCATACAGCTGCTGTGTGAAAAGCCAGAGCATTGGTTCTTCACATGCATAATGAAATCATGCCCAGTAGATGGTGAATGCTGTTGAATGTCATTAATTGACAGTGTAGAGATCATATTAAGCGTTGAACTGTTGAATTCAAAAGTTGTTTTGTATCTTTAAAACACATTTAGATGGCCTGTATGTTTGATAATAAATATAGTTAACACTGCATGATGTTAGGTAAACACAAACAGAACAGTTCCCTTAAACAACTAAATATGGTGAACCTACAAGATATGTGTAGAGCACAATGGCACCCTCAATCGAGAGGACCTATGAAGCATGTGCAACCATTTTGAAACTTCCGCAAGTTCATTCCATGATTGCTTCAGTTCACTCAGCTTTATGAAAGATTGTCTGGCCACAGACAGTGGACAGTGGTGTATGAATTGCCTTTGTTCACACATTATATATTTGCAGGAGTACGAGGCCCACATAGAGCAGCTGAAAGCAGAGCAGATCCGCGTGGCTCAGGACGAGAAACGTAAGACGCTTGCGGAAGAGACGAGACAACACCAGTCACGGGCAGAGTACCAGGATAGGTTGTCACGGCAACGCTATGATGACCAGCTCGCACAGCAGGTAAGTGTCAACTGGATTTCACAGTATGGTGTCCACAGTGTCACAGGGAAGAAGGATTTAAAACTGTCATCTTAGTAAAAATATTTCTCAGAGTAAAAGTTCAGTTTACTAATTGAAAGCTAATCTTGTAGAAGTAAATATATTCATAAACAACTGTATTTGAAACTTGTACGTTTTTGAAAATGTGTGCATTAGACAAATATGCTCAGTATAGCACATTTATTAATTTCTGTGAGTGCATATGGAGGTTTTTTTTTAGGTAAGGATGGGACGAAATTTGATGCTATATCATATCGCTCTAATGTTTTCCCTCATGTTCTCTGTCATAAATTTGGTCTCAGGCAATCTTTTAACTATGAAAATAAACAATAAAAATAACAACATATAACCGCCAAACTACTTCTCACATGTCTTATATACATAAATAATATTACATATACACACACTACCTAGGTAGGGTAGGTTACAAAATAAAATCACTAACATTATTGAAACAAATAAACTTCACAAAACATACTCGCATAAAACTCGCCAGCAATGCAGTGTCATTGGTGGCGGCTATGTATAGCTTACTGTAATATCGGTATTGTATCGAGGGGTCTTTTGTTAGCAGTGTCGGGTTACAAGTTTAGGGTAAGTTTAGGATTAGTTAAAGTTACCTTAGAGGTAGTTACAGTTAGGTTACTTTATGATTAGCATAAAACAAGAATTTTTTAAGGTCATTTTTATAGTGACACCTGCGATAAATCACCAATATTACAGTAATTGCTGAGCTATGCACAGCCGCCGTAGATCATGTCGAGTTTTGCACGAGTTTGTTTTGTTAATTTTATTCTTTACAGGAATTTAAATGATTCTATTGTCTAACCTCTGTGTGTATATGTACGTAAGATATGTGAGGAGAAGTTTGGCAGCTGTAAGAAGTCGTTTTCATGATTAGTTCAGAAAGTAAAAAAAGATTGATGGTAGCAATGTGTATGGCCATGATGCTGATGACTCCAGCTCGAACTTGTGCCAATGACCACGTGATGACGCCACATGCTGGCAAGACACCTTGATACCATTCAGTATTCTAATTGAATTCATAGCCACTGTATATTTCTATTCAATTCGGTGTTCCATTCATATTCAAAATTTTGAGGATATTCGATTCAAGTGAAATTCCATATTCGTCCCATCGTTATTTTTAGGTGACCAGTGTTTACACTGTGAAGTGGTCACTTAGTGTGTTACTGTGTATTGTGGCCTTTCTAGGCAAAGATGCAGGAGCAGACACTGAAGCAACAGGAAGACTCAGTAGCCAGACAAGAAGCCATGAGGAGAAGTAAGTCAGGGTAAACACACTTCAGGACAATAAACATACTTCAGGACAATAAACACACTTCAGGACAATTAGGAAACACATTTAGGTGAAAGAGACAAACCATAGTAAACTTTGTAAAGGTAAACCACAATACCTACAGGAAAGAAATATATGCCATGGTACATGCATAGATGGGGGGGGGAACCACTGTAAACAGTTCAGAAGGAGACATAAACTGTAGTAAACACATTGTAGTAGAAGTACATCTGTGTAGACACAGTTCAGATAAAGCAGGAAACTACGGTAAACAACTAAATATAGGTACAAAGAAGAAGCACACAGTAAACCCAGTTTGGTAGAAAGAAGAATTAAACACACTTTGGGAGGAGCAGGAAAGAACAGGATTATTTAGAATGATAGGTAAACCATAGTAGACACAGGAGAAATCCGTCATAGTAACTAGTTGCAAAGAACACAGACATGTCTCGGTGTGTTACTAGTTCCTTGGTGTGTTTGGTGAACAGAGACGGTTGAACATGAGTCTGAGTTGCGGAAGCAGAATGACTTGGCGCGTGTGAAGGCTGAGATAAAGGCAAAGGCGGAGATGGAGCGAGATAATCGGGACGTGATCCTGGAGCAAATCCGCGTGAAGGCGTTGGAGCGACGCAGGACTATACTCGAATCAATCCAGTGAGTACATAGGGTGCTTGTCACCTCATATGTGTCATTTAGCAGGTTTATTTCAGTTGGTATGGGTAAATATATTAAGAATTGTTGCGCAGATGTTTGGTTGTGGTGTAAGTTGGCATTTGACAATAAATCCTTTTCTTGTACTGAATAGTAAGCATGTACATGGTTGCATGGACAGACACACTTCGATGGTGCTGTTGGTTTTCAACGATATTTTGCAGCATAGAGACATTTACTGCATGTGAAAGGCTTTTGAGGTGAACTTTGACTGATGCTTTTGATGTTGATGGTTGTTTTAATACATTTATACTGTTCTAACTGGCTGAAACACAAGCTGTCTCTGCCTGTGTAGAAATATTTAGATTTGGTCACTACTCACTCACTGGTGTACACTGTATCTGTACAATGAGCACTCGTGTATTTCTCCAGGACGGCTGGCACAGTGCTGGGGTCAGGTCTACAGGCATTCATCACAGACTGGGACAAAATCACTGCAGCGGTAAGATTGTTGTGCCAAACAATGTTTGATTCCTGAGGTGCGGAATTAAACTGAATCTTCCCAATTTGCTGAGTATGATTTAATAGTATGATTTCAAAAATGTCTTTAATACCTCGTATTATGTGCTGCTGTTACCATATTGAAAATCAGTATAAATAAGTAAACCCAAGGAATTTTCCTCGTAAAATTATTTGCAAAGATATGTTGATTTATGCTGAATTAACACTTATTTAAGATAGCAGGATAAGTTGTCTATGCTTATCTGCAGAATAAGTCCGGCATATTCACTGGACATCAAAGGGTATTGTGATAAAAAACAAAACTAAACCGGCCTATTGCCAGTACAACATATTTATAGTACAAATGCTTTTCTTACAGTTTGCCTACAGTCAGTGTAATTTTAACAGCAGCATGGTCATCTTCACTCCTGTATGTCTCGTAGGCTGCTGGGCTGTCAATGTTAGCTGTGGGTGTCTATACAGCCAAGTATGGTACCAGTATGATGGCCAGATACATCGAGGCAAGACTTGGTAAGCCATCTCTGATCCGCGAGACATCACGACTTGCTGTTACTCAGGCGATTCGACATCCAATATTGGTAAGTTTACTTGGAAACTTATTCCACAAAGTTGCTAATGTGGTCTGTTAAATAAAATCAAAAATATAACTTGTCACAACTGAAGTATCTTGTAGTATTTTGTCTAAGGTATGTGCTAAAATTGGATTTAATAGATTCTCTATAAAGTACACACCATGTATCTGTTCTTATAGAATGTGGATTTCATAGTTGTGGTCCTTTTTAGTGGATGGCCAGTATTACTTATATAAGTAATCTTTATAGCGAGGTTACTGAGTTGGCATTATTAGTATAAAACAGTAACTAAGATATGTTATATATATTATCAGGAAGACTATAAGTCATTTGTTCCCTTTGTATATGAATTTTAACTTGTAGCATGCTATGTTTTCAGACGACGAAGAGGTTAGTGAGTAAACCACAGGATGCACTAAAGGGTATTATATTAAAGGTAAGTAAGAGATCATGTGACATACTGTATCAACGCAAGGGTTACATCGCTGCTGGCAGTGCCGAGTTTCCCAATGTATTTTGTATTAATAGCAAATTCAAATGTTTCTTGAAATAAATGTCTGACACATAACTAACCCAACAAATAAGTCATAATCTACAGCTTTCCATAAAATAGATTATTGACTAACATACTAATAATTATAAAACATGTTATGTATCACCACAAATAAGAAGACACAACCGGTTCTTTCGGTAAAGATGAATCTCTTGGGTAAAGTTCACTTTTGTGACATCTTCCACTGCTTTCAGCCATCGTTAGAGGAGCGGTTACGAGACATCGCCATAGCAACTAGACATACAAAGAAGAACAAAGGATACTATAGGAATATTCTCTTCTACGGCCCACCTGGTACTGGCAAGACCATGTTTGCAAAGGTACACTCAGTTGTCTTGTTTACATATCTTTGTG
The DNA here is from genome assembly GCA_025642075.2 of Ridgeia piscesae. Taxonomy (NCBI): domain Eukaryota; kingdom Metazoa; phylum Annelida; class Polychaeta; order Sabellida; family Siboglinidae; genus Ridgeia; species Ridgeia piscesae. The sequence goes on along the minus strand of JAODUO010000311.1, from coordinate 777,392 downwards.
TCTCAGGTGGTTACCTCCAAACAGCCCAAACTTGGGCTAACGCAGGAGTTGTTCTTCTCTAGAATTAGTGAGTCCACTACAAGTTACACATTACCCTCTGTATGTGATCTTTTATGTCCCCTGGCATAGACACCAGATAGAAGGGACTACCGACTTTTAGTGTCTTTTCCAAACGACACAGGCAAATGTGGGATGAACGAAATTGCCTAAGTTTCGAAACAGTGGCAGGTGGGATTGAACCGTTGTCCCTTCGATTGACACTCCGGTGCTCCACCGCGCGACCACCGCTTCTACTCTCGCTGCTTTTACCCCTTTCATTGAAACTTTACTACAGAATGTGTTTTTAAAACAATATAAAAACTGCTGTTTTTGTGCAAATTTGATGATAATTTTGTAAAATTTGAGATTTAGAAAAGGTCTTTGTATACCAAAGACCATTTCTACATCTTTAATTTTATTATTACATGTACAAGATTCGTGAAACCTGAATACTATCTTATGTGATTTTCAACTAAGTGTTAGTTCTTTGTTTATTTCATTGGTATTCTCTGCTGTGTTGGAGTTTCACTGCAGTACTTTGCACAAGAACTTGTTGTTTACAGCCACAGACCTCCTAAGTTACACAGACAAATAACCTACCCGTATACAGGGTCATAGAGGGGACGTGCATATTTTGGTGTTTTTCCTTTTGTGGCACTTTATTAATTTATTTCTACAACCAGTTTGTTTACAAAATATTTGATCAACAACCATATCTCATACATAAAATCATACAGTCGTATGTAGATAAATACAGCAAGCAAAAAAATTGACATACATTTTGTGAAATCAGATAGAACATATAAGCAGGAGCTTAATGTTTGAAAACAGGAGATTGGGATTGCTTGAAAATTTATCAAAAGTGGCAGATCTTCCACAACAAGGGGGGCACTGGGATGGTTTGTTAAGGAGCAGTCAGTTTAGTCCCGAGATACATTTGTTTTTGGTCATAACTGCATATCGATCCTTACCAGCACCATCATGTAATTAGCAAAAAAATCTGATGCAAATAGATGCTACCTGCTGGGGGTAATAACATATTTGGATTGTCAAAATTGTGAGTTCCACTCCCATATTGGTGGAGGGGGGGTTGAATCAGTTGAAAATTCAAAATATATAGTGTATTGCAAACTAATGAGGCCATTCCTTATTGTTGTGCAAGTGTGATGTGACGTCATGTGACGTGGCGTGGTGTGATGTGATGTACAAGAGCTTGGTCTCTTCCAGAGTCTGGCCCAGCACTCAGGGATGGACTACGCCATCATGACAGGGGGAGATGTAGCCCCGATGGGGCGCGATGGAGTCACTGCCATGCACAGGGTGTTTGACTGGGCAAAGGCCAGTAGACAGGGGTCAGTGCCATCACCTGTTTCTCTGTGGTCAAGTTATAATAATAATTTTGAAATGTAAAATTTCCAAATCATGAATGTAACAGATTCTTATGAATGATATTATTATTATGAATTATATTATTATGATTATTATGAAGTCTTACTAACAAGTTACTTTCTAATAAATTGTTTATATATTTATTTTGAGTGATACCTGACACATTCAGTGAAATACCGTATTATCCCTAATAGACGTGCAGTGCGCGAGTGGGAAGGCTTGGGTGCGCATCTATTAATTTCTCAAAAGTGGGCTGGATTTGGTCACTCGTTAAAAATCGGCTTCTAAACATAGTAAATAACTACTGCAATGTGGCGCGGGGACTGGCACCACTGAAGTACGTATAATATATACAGCGCCTCCAAGGGCTTCTTAACAATAACCAATTTGCTACGTGTTGCCACTGAAGTTCGCGTAATACATAAAGTGCCTCTATTCTCTAAGTGAATGACCTGACTCACCCGAGAAATACTTCTTTTTTCTGTGTAATGTTTTTGGTACAATCTATGTGTTCTTCAAATGGCTTTAAAAATGTAAATTAAACGTAATGTGAACACAAAGTAGATGTTGCATTGTTCGTATTATCCGTAACGGTGAATCAGTGTCCGTCATCTTGCCTGGACTTTACAGTATAGACTGGAGCTCAACATTAACAGGCTTTACTTTCACAGTTTCAGTGTTCATGTTTAAAAGAATATTAAACTTATATACTTTAGCTTAAATTGCACATTCTTGTAAGTGACAACTGTCACACGTGTTAGTTTAGAAAAGGACACTTGATACAGTGTCCATATTCAGAGATAATAACTAGATACCAAATAAATTGTCATGGACTGTTTCACATCTAAAAAGAAGGGTGGGCCACTATAATACATCTTAATAAGTATCTTAATTTGATTTCAGGTGACAGTATTTTACAAACTGGTTTTCATATTAGTAATACAGCAATAATTATTATTGTTGTTTGATTGAAGTTTCCAAACAGTGTTTGAGCAGAACTGTTCAGTCACACTGTCATCTCCATGTATTGCAGGATGGTTTGTTTGTTTGTAGGGTTCTGTTGTTTGTGGATGAAGCCGACGCATTCCTGCGGAAAAGAAGCCAGGTCTGTAGCATGCTGCCTTGCTTGCATGTGTCAGTGGTTTTTTCATAGTACCATACAATTTTTGAATGTTTGAAGGAAAGTTTGAGGAAGAGTGGAAGACTGATAAAAATATCTTACCAAATTTAAGTAAGGCTTATATGTGTACATAGTATTCAACTCCCATGTTTTTTTAAACTTTAGTGACAAAAATCGGAGGTGCTTCCTAAGCATTTTAGTACAAGCCAGGACCCATGCTTAATGTAAGATGGCTTCTGTAACAAGAAGATCAGCAGTTTCTAGAGCATGAGATATTTTTAAGGAGACTCCAAACATTCTTCTGCTGTTAACAAGCATGTCTCTTTCCTGCAGGAAGTGATCAGTGAAGATCTACGGGCAACGCTAAATGCATTCCTCTACCGCACAGGAGAGCAATCTGACAAGTGAGTTGTTTACGTCAGGATACGTGGTAAATTTGTGTTAAAGACAGCTTCCTGTTATTGCAACAGGCGTCATTCATTTCTGTGATAATAAGTACAGATAGTCTTTATTTTCACACATTAAAATGGCAACGATGAGCATAATGTATACATTGCCATGAATAAATAATGCTGTATAATGTTTGAGGTAATATAGCCTAAATATATTTCCGACAGGTTTTGTAAAATAACGTTGGATTTGGACTTATGCCTAAATGTTGCTGTTTACAATTGCATGTGTGATATGTCAGTGTCACCAAAGTAGGTCATTTGTTACCTTTCCTCGATAACGTAACTTGAGTGACAGTTTTATTACCTGTGAGGCTAATTTAACATATTCTTCACAATCTTGATGGTTTTTTCAAAAATAAATATATAAAAATACTAACTTTATTAATTATAATGATTAATTAAAATAAATGCGTGAATAAATAATAGACATGAGTGAGCCTCTGTGTGTTTGTCATTGACTGATGCCGGCTCTGTCGACAGGTTCATGCTGGTGCTTGCAAGTAATCAGCCGGAGCAGTTTGATTGGGCGATCAACGACCGCATCGACGAGATGGTTGAGTTTGATGTGCCAGATGTGGATGAGCGAGAGAGGATGGTGCGGCTCTACTTCGATAAGTTTGTGCTGCAGCCTGCAACTGAAGGAAAGAGGTTTGTGCTGAGTTGGTCACGTCTTCAGACCGTTTGAGCAGTGAAGCTTTATTTGTGATATTTCTGGGGCTTGTCACAATATAAAATATGTATCCACTTGTGATCTTCCACAGAATTATTATTATTAAATACATACTGCAGATGTTGTGTGCCATTCTACAAAAATGGACAGTTTAGTAAAATTAATACATAAAATATGAATAAGTAAAATAAATAAGTTAAAGACCTTTCCTATGTACCCTGTTTGACATTTGTTACATACCATTAGATATCCACGTAGACCTGGCAAAGGTTGTTTCATGTATACCAGGTAGTCCACTTTTTTCATATTTCGACATGGCGAAATATAGATTAGAAATCTTTCTGAATTCAGTCACATGTATGTGTATGTATTTATTTAAACGTCCCATTTAGCACCAGCAGAAAGAAAGTGCACATCGGTGAGCGAGAATGTGTTTCATTTGGTTGATGTGGCATGGCTTGCAGGAGACTAAAGGTGGCCCAGTTTGACTACGGTGTCAAGTGCACAGAGATCGCCAAGTGCACACAGGGCCTGTCTGGCCGAGAGATCGCCAAGCTGGGCGTGGCATGGCAGGTGAGTGGGACACAAGGAACATGGGAAGGTGTAGCCAATGTAGTGGAGAAGTTGATGACAATGTTACATGCCGTTTTCATAAAATTTGAAGAAACAACTAACATAATCCACATTATTACTCCATTACACTTATTTGTATCATTATTGTTCAGAGCAGCACCCTATGAGGGACGATGCCTCGACTTCAAACTTTCGTAACTTCCAAACGGAAGCTTGCTAAATAGCCATACCGACTCAGTATGTGGAAAATGAACCCAAACACATTGTGTTTAAGCGTCGTTTAAATTGAGAGCATAATTTACATAAAAAGTAAATCCACACGTAACACATCTCATGGCTTCTTCCAGTCTCAACACTATATTTGTTTATATTCAGCCAAAAAAAGTAGTGCCCAGACGGATTTCTCAACGCTGTGGGAAGCACACAATTTCAGCAATAATAATATTTAGCTTCACCAAGTACGATCACTCTTCACGGCAGCTATGCTTCTTCTGTTATGGCTACTATTAACCACTTTATTTATGTAATTGTAAGAGTAGTATCAACTTTCAGTGCTGACGTGACTGCATGTAACAAATGGCCAACGAAAACAACGATCTTTTTAACAAAGAAACCCCAGAGCACAAAATAAACTCCACGTCCGCTCTTCTAAACTGATTTGTGTGATTCTGTAACCAATTCTAATTTGGAAAATATGTAAGTTGCACAAATATATTTTCCCAGTTTATGTTTATTTTCATTTCACTGCACTATTCAGTGTATAATTTTCGTGAGAGTGAACTCATATCAGCCAGGAGTGAGAACAAATGAGGAGAATGTGACACTAAACCCAAACATCTACAGAATTTGCATCTTGTAGGGGGAAGAAAACCACAGACCAGTGATACTGCGTGGGTGCTGAGAGGACGTGTGTTGTGCTTGTTACTTTGTGTTAATAAATGTTAAATGACTACTTGACCAAATATGCTGTTTCTGCTCACCAGGCGGCTGCCTACGCATCTGATACCGGTGTGCTGACCGAAAAGATGATCGATGAGAAGGTTGCCATGGCGATGAAGGCACGCGAAAAGAAGGTGCTATGGCAACAGACACAAGGCACGTCAGACATGGCGATGTCGCCGAAGCAGATCTCAATGTTCAGTCATCCCCTGCCAACTAAAAACTAAAGGCAACAACCAGGAACATTGTGTTAATCTACTGGGACACGCTGGCGTCTGTACAAGTCACATGACAGGTCACATGACACTCGTGGACACTGATGGTTTGTGAGCGTAAAGTGTGAGGCAGTGTTCAGTAGCAGGTGTCACTACTGAGTGAGATATTGGCTGGTCCCTACAAAGCAGTTTGGCAACTACTGCTTATAGTATGGAGAGAGACGATTGAAAGGTGAATGTGATCGTAGGTTTGCAGCTGTCGAGGAGTGGTATGTTTGTAGATAGTTTACATATCTCTAGCAAGCATTGTACTATAATTCATTATTTCTGTGTCACCTCTGCTATGTCACTGGTGAAACATTTAGTTTAGGTTAGTGCTACATTTTCAAATAAAAACATTGAACATAAGAACACGTTGAAGGAAATATCAACCTCTGTAATGTGCAAAATAGTACTGATTTTGTGGACATTTTAACATACAACATATAAATTACGTGGTATGTATATTATATAATATTGCATATAATTCCATTTTTTTTCTCAAAATAAATAAGTCATCATAAAACACTAAGTGTCAAGGAAGTGTTATTTGCAACACATTGTGCACAGTTGTAGGGTCATTGCCATAACCACTTTTGTAATTTGTAGGCCCTACTACAAGTGAAACATGTATGTTTGGGTAGAAACTGTTGGTGTGATTGTGAGAAGTCTGGTTGGTGTGTGATGTATATTTGCAAAGCTGGTGTTGTTTATAAATGTCATAGGAATTATTTCTCTGTTGCGATGGTATGCTTCGTGAAATATTTATATTTCGATAAGACAACATTATAATGGTGTGTTGATATGTCATAAACTGTAGTTTATATGTGAATACACGCAGTCGTAGATAATTCGTGCGCAGATGTTTCAGCACTAGGAAATTTTGATGTCTGGCCTGTTGGAAGCCGTGTAAGATGCCAGCTATATTGCTCAATGCTGGCATTCAGTCATTTGCCATGACCACGTGTACGTGTGTCACTGAGTGAGGACATTGTAGTAGTGCTGGGACAGACACTAGACACTGGTGGTCCCTGCTGGTTACTGCTGATTCAGTGTCTAAGTTGTACAAATGCACGTGTGATTGTTGTAGGAATGGTGCCTAGTCCAGTTACCTGTACAAGTGTGAGACTGAAACTGACAGTGTTCTGGGTCTTGGTTGATAGTCTCTGATAGAAACAATGGAATTATTGATTAGATTCCAGTATTCTGTGCAGTGTTTAACTAGTTCGCATAAACTGACCTCGTCCAGTTGTCATTCCTGAGTTCTAGCATAGCATTCTTAATACTAGAATACAAAACATGGAGTTGAACCATGTTTTATGGTCACCTTGGTATTACAGCCACCTCATAATTAAGGTCACCCTAGGATAGTGCCAAATTGTTTCTGTAACAATAAAGTATATGAAATTAGTCTGGGTAATCAGGTCACCCTGCTATACAGGTCACTTGTCCAGTCCCAAGGGTGGCATTAGTAGTGAGCATCCACTGTAGCACTAAACACCCTACAAATAGTGACACCCTCTGCTTAATGGGGTGATAAGGAAGCGGTCATTGTATGTATCAATGGTGCCTTGTTAAGTAAACGTGAACATGTCTTTGTAAAGGTGGCCAGGTTCTGGGTGTGAATTGTGATAGAACTAACTGTTCATTAGATACTCAACCCAGTGTCTTCCATTCCACGAGAACATCACGCTGTAATGTAACTGTGGGTTTGTCCAGTGGTTGAATAGTCAACCAGAGTTTTGGAATGTGTTTTACAGACGACGGATGTGTCCGATCATGAGCTTGAAGTGGCACATATTGTGTGTCGCTATATGTATATGTATCAGCGATATCTTGTTAATATCAAACTATGATGTACAGGTAACATATACTTTGGTCTACCTTTGATTGTGGCAGTGAAATGAAGCCGTTAATTTATCACGGAGGCTGGTAAATTGAATGAAACAATAGGCAGTGTTGAAAGACATCTGTCTTATCTGAAACAGCCACATTGTGGAAATGATTCATTGATTGATCCATTTACTAATGAAATAATCATTGAACATGTGATGTATGTGACCTCTGTCAAGTTTTGCCTTACTGTCTTTAGACAGGGTGTGTGTGACATTACATGAACTGATCTACGTTACATCTGTCAGATCAGTTGTACACCCATTCACTTCTCAAATATGAATCAAATGTCCGAATCCCACTAGCCATTTGAAGTGTTGTCGGACACTGTTGCTAGGCAGTGTATCGTGTACTGGGTGTGTCATTTGTTGTCTACTTGTGGTGAAATATTGTAGCACTTGCATGTTACACTGCATTTCCAAAGAAACGTCATGGTGTCGTAATTGACTTAGCGACACATTGACAGCAACTGGGTAGATTTGGTATGATAATGTTAAATGTATTAGATTCATCATTTTAACTAAAGTACTTGAAAATAAATAATTTTACTTAAACTGAGTCTGTTTTCGTGACATCAGTGACACAATATTATACGCTTGTCCGATGCAACATTATGAAACAATTATGTAATTTAAAAAATAACCAGACATCGATTTTGATGGAAAAATACTGCGAGTCCAGTGGACTTGTAATCTGCTTATATTTGTGAGTCCAGTAGACTTGTAATCTGCTTATATTTGTGAGTCCAGTAGACTTGTAATCTGCTTATATTTGTGAGTCCACAGAAAACTTTGTGAGTCAGTACTTGTTCAACAAATCATTACATGTGGCACATGGTTTTCCCATCTGCACCAATTTTGATCTGTCAGAAGCTAACACCTCCATGTAACCTGTCACGGTTGTCTCACGTTGGACCCATAAGTAACATGATATGCTGGGCTGACAGCATTTTAAAACTAATACCTATTAGATGTGAATAAGATCGCATGTTACAGACCAAAGATGATACCATACATGCATGTTGATGTATCATTAACATTGGCCACTTTAATTTTTTTAACACTGGATTTATCATCTATTTTACTAAACAAATTATCCGCTAGATGGCAGTGGTGTCGCCCCAACTAAAAAAATTGTTGAGTCACCGTGATGGATGTACCTGGATAAGGGATAGACCAAAATGAGTTCAAACTTAGCATATCGAGAGAATACATAAAATGGCAGACTATGACAGTTCGATTTGTTTGGTTACATTACAAAAACAATTTAAATGAATCACACGAACTCCTACCAAGGGACGCATAAGGAGTCTAGCTGAAACAAACGGTATCAGACTTACAAAGGAAGCTTCCTCTAAACACGTCCAAGTGTACTCACTCAAACAGTTCAGTGGGCACGGTGCACTTCGTTATCATTTGACTCACGTGATTTACTATTTTCTTAGTACAGGTAATTAATCAGAAGATTGGTGGTCAGGGATAATTGTCCTAATGTGGAACAGGCGGAAAGATTTGCAAGACCTAGGGAAGTACTGAGCCATCACACGTTTATGTCACATCATGAAACTGACAGACAGAATCCGGTATGAGTGTTCAAAAGTTGAGCAAGAACTGAGAGGAACAACAAGGATTCAGAAAGGGCACAGGTAGAGGGCGGAGGCGGAAGCGGAAGAGAGTGACGGGGGACTGGTGCACACTGGGAAATATTTGCTACATGTGTGTAGTCCATGATCTGTGCTCATCAAATCAGGCTAACATATCTTCTAAATGTTGTCTTGTTTTGGTTGTTCAAGCGTTTCAGCTCCCCTTGCTTTAATGGGCAAAGTGTGCGTGCGTGCGTGCGTGCGTGCGTGCGTGCGTGCGTGCGTGCGTGCGTGTGTTTTTGTATACGTCATACTGTAAATCGCTGGAGTCTCGATCGTTTCCCTTCGTAATGGTTCCATTTTGTGGTACGCGATGTCCATCGGTTATCTTTTATTCTGCCGACGGGCCCTGCCCAGGTTCACTTGCATCTTCTGTTCTGTTTAGTAATGTTTATAACCTTTGTCCTCTCTCTTACCCAAATGTTTGTTGTCTGTCCCGACGCCATTTTATTGCGATGTTTGCCATACACTTCTTTCTGTCTTTGTTTGTGTGGCTGCTATCTTCTCCTTCGCCTGGTGAGTCGTTCCGCGCGATATGTCATTAGTGGAAACACGTAGGTCTATGCATGTGTTAAACTTGTCTCTTCAAGCAAGATCAAAAGTTAACCTTGGAGATGTCGCAGTACTTAGCGAATGTTGTCCAATCGGCGGCGAATCTGTTATTCGTATTGTCTTGGCTTTTGTCTCTGATAGCACATCGCTGTCCCAAGTAGATGTTGCATTCAATGTTCTCTGGTGGCGTTGACACACATTGCTGTATCGTTTTCCAATTGTCTTCGAATTGTTCATCTTCAGACTTCGATTTTCACTTTTTATCAACTAGCTCTGACTGAGATCGATATTCTCCGTCGACAATCACCCTTCTGATTTCCTTGGTCAATCTTCGGAATATGCTTTGGAGAGTTACCGTAAACAGCTTGAGCTATATAATAGCTCCCTGTCGTATACTGCGCTCGTGGTGTTGTTTTTGCTTTCCTTATGCAGGTGGATGTCCATCGAGTTGTTGCAATGGTTCTCACCATCACTGCTTCTAGTTAGGCAGCTGCGTTGGCTTCCAGTTGCATATCGAATTAAAATTGCCTTTACTATTACATATATATATATATATATCGTACTTTTTCTATTCAACAACCGACATAGCCGTGTGTACGCGGTACTCAGTTAATCTGCTACCTTTCTCTGATATTCTTAGGACTCTTAATAGATCGTCCGTTTCCACACAAAATATCGTGTTCCTGAAACTAAGCTCAATAGCAAATAGATTGGCAAACGTGCTTTTTCTGTAGCTGCAGAAATAATCTGGAATCAAGTCACTATTACAATTAAATCTTCTGGAACTATATGTCAATTTTTGTTTTTTATTTCCCACCATCAATTTTCGGCCCCAGGGGCAATTCGTACGTGCGTGTCTGTCTCCATTTATGATTCCCTCAAATGATTTAGTTTGTGGTGCCTCTGAGCTTGAATCGCCAAGGCTATATATAGGGGCTATGGCAGTATTACATATACTACCTATTATTGCTGTATAAAATGCAACGTACGTCTTTTTTATCTGACGTTTTTATGGCAGGATCTAAGCTAGGCAACATACTGTGACATAAAGAAATGTTCGCGTAGCTTCGGCATTCCTGACGTTGTCAAAACTAATTAATGGTGACGGCTCTTCATGTGTGGAGATGTATGCGTTCTTTGGTTTGGGTTTGCTTGTAATCACAAACGGTTGATCGCATGTTTTCTAGCATACGTTGTTAAAATGGCGCAATATCCCTATATGACGTAATGTAGACAAAATCACGAATGCGTCACCACGCGTTTTAAGCTAAACAGACAACCTAGGCGTTCGGTAGTTATTTACGTGCAGTGACCTAGCGTGCATGTCGTGACTACCACCAACACAGACATGAGTCATTATTCTATCTACTGATAGGCCCGCGCTCTCCCCTGATAAATAATGCATCCGGTTTCTATTCGACGCGTTTCTATGGCAGGCCATTTGGTCATATAAATTCTTGCGTTACTTTGACGAGCAAAATCATTGCTATATGTTGATACTACGGTCTTTTTCTTTCAAAAACCCTGTAGCTATATAGATGAATTCAGGACTGATGTACTAGGCCTACAAGTGCACCATCACCACACTGGTTAAAACACCCAAGTCGTAAAAATAAACACCGGATCAACACGTAATTTTGTCTGATTCATTTTTTACCCGTACAGTTCCACCTTCCACAGAATAATAATATAGGCATGACGCATACTATTATTATGCTCTGTGTGCTTGGTCGATCAGCTGACACGTCATTTGCAAGTGTTCACTTGCAAATAAGCCTACCACCAGCCTATACAGTGTCAATACGGAAGGCTTACGTGTCGTGCGAATGTAACAAGCCGATCGACCACAGTGTGTAAGTCTGAAATCGACACATTAGTGTTGTTACGTGACAGGCATAGCTAGACACGTCTATCCAATGCCTCTGACCATACGTCAATACGTATTGGTTGCATTTGAGTGACACGAAATGCGACCCGACTGGGTTTCCACGAATGTACACGGCGATGTGGACTTTGATCGGCCTCAGTCTAACGGTTAGTAGCCTAAACATTGCATAACAAACATTGACGTACGTCATGTTGGAGATTCATAGCTGACACTCTGGGGACAGCATTACGTACAAGTTTGATACACGCGACACACCAGAATTCTGACACTTTAAGGTAACGTTTGCCATATTTCTTGTATGAATTCGTTTTGTTTGTATAGGGACGCTAACAAAGCCACTAAACGATAGAAATAGTGTTAGCGTTGCTTGGTGTGCATCAGGTTTCCGGATGTAGAGAAAGAGAGAGAGAGAGAGAGAGAGAGAGAGAGAGAGAGAGAGAAAGTTTTCATGGATTTCATGTTGATTCTTGCACTTAGTCAATTTCGTCTATTTCGCAATATTAAATTTTTTGCTAATGGGATAAAAGTAGTCTTTTATATTAAATCTAATATGTTTATATATAAATATATATATATATATATATATATATATATATATATATATATATATACATATATATACATATATAATATATATATATTTTATACATATATACATACATATATACATATTTTCTAGTTGGCGTTATATGCCAGAAATTCTCTAAAGTCTCTGCATTGGCTTCCTGTCCGATATCGTATCATCTTTAAGAGCTATCACTTACCAGGCACTCTCCTGTAAGCGGCCATCGTATTTACATTATTTGCTTACTCAAGTAAGAAATCCTGTTCAGCTTCGATAAACTAGTATTGGGACTAGGGCTTTGGCTGTGGGTGCGCCTACTCTTTGGAATGAGCTACCTTCTAGTGTTAAATCAGTTGAAAATATAGCAAACTCCCATGGCTTAAAGACATATCTTTACAACCTTGCCTATGTATCATAGCTCCTTGGCGTATCAATCAATCTGATGACAACTGGATTTGTTTATTGACTTCGAGATCGATCAATTGATGCGCCTCTGAGCGCAATAGAAGTTACATACTTATTTACCCTCCCTGCCTCCCTGCCTCCCTGCCTCCCTTCCTCCCTCCCTTCCTCCCTTCCTCCCTTCGTCCCTCCCTTCGTCCGTCCCTTCCTCCCTCCCCTCCCTTCCTTCCTCCCTCCCTCCCTCGCTCTCCTCGTTCCCTCCCTCCCCTCCTTCTCTTTATATATATATATATATACTATATATATATATATATATATATATATATATATAATATATGTGTGTGTTAATATATATGTATATACAAATCAAAATAATTTTTGAAACCAACCACGGGCTAAAAAGATGAGGTTGGATGAAAGACAAATGTGTAAACATTTCTGAGAAATCCATTGAGAGGAAAAGACCTTTCAACGCACCCAAAGTTTATAACATAGTGATAAAATTAAGAACTTTTCAATTTGACATTCACATATGTTAAATAGTGAACCTATAAATGTTCTGTCCTATGAACGTTTTGTTTGATTTGTCCTACAACAAATTCAGCTTGACTGACCAAACGGCAACTATGAGCTACTCTGGTAATTAGCATAAATCCAACATGGCCGCTGGTTAGATCTTAAACAGTATTTTAGAACACACGTCTTCTTCGGGCTATTTGGGTATGTAAAATCCATTTCTGATGTTAAATCAAGGTCAAGGTCAGATGCTGAAGGTCAGGTAAAGGTCAAAGTTGACCTCTCGGCGAACAACAAATGGAAACTTCTATGAATTTGTTTTAATTCATGAATATAAATGGACAATATTTGACACATTTGTTCATGAGAAAAGAGTATACAGTCATAATTTAAATTATTTGAAACACGTTGTCACACATGTTACACATAGTATATAGTGCAAATATCATTACCAATATTGGCGTTCAGATTACACTATGTGCATGCGGGATGATTTGCAAGACCTAAGAAAATACTGAGGCATCACACTTCTATCTCACATCATAAAACTGCTAGACAGAATCCTATATCAGGGATTAAAAAGCATATGTGTCAAATATTGTAAGATTATCCATCTCTATTCATGAATAGAATTAAAATATAATTTCATCGAAGTTCTCATTTGTTGTCTGCCGAGAGGTCAAATTTAACCTTGAACTGACCTTCAACATATGATCTTGACCTTGAACTGAAAGTTTAACATCAGAAATAGATTATATATACCCAAGAACCTTCAAAAACAGGTATTACACATAATGCTAAGACAAGTGGTTCTAAAGTATTTATTTAAGATCTGACCAGTGGTCATGTTGGATTTATGCAAATTACCAGAATCGCCCAAAGTGGCCATTTGGGCAGTTAAGCTGAATTTGTTCTAGGACCTGATGAATCATACGTTAGAACATTTGTAGCTTCACTATTAAATACATGTAACTGTCAAATGGACAATTTAAGTTCTTAAATGTATCACTATGTGATAAACGTTGGGTGCGTTGAGAGGTTTTTTAAAGTGGCCACCATAATATATATATATATATTATATACATATTACATACACACATATACACACACATATATACACATGCATTCATGCATGGGTACATACACAGAATCATGCACGCACGTACGCACAATATGATTTACAAAAATAACAATTTCATTTTCAGCGGACATAACCTCAACGTGAACGTCGACATTCTCTATCATGGCGTCTGTGTGTACTTAACACTTGTTGGATGTATTGGTGCGACTTTGACATTTCCGTGCCACGTCACCAAGGACACATCTTGGAGCGAAGGTGACCACGTCAACTGCAGCTACAGACAACTGACCCAAGTACCACGTGACATCCCGGCTGGCACAACCACACTGCTACTAAACAACAACGACATCCGCAGATTGGGACCGGCCGATTTCAGTAATCTAACAGAACTGAGGCTTTTAGACTTGCGCAGAAACTTGCTGCAGTCGAACGAAATTGCACCGGATGTCTTTGCGGCCCTAGGATCTCTGCAGTATCTCGACCTCAGCTTCAATTTCCTGTGCATGAGCAACGAATGTTTCCCACAACCTTTATTTCGTCCGCTACATTCACTCAAAGTATTCAAAGTTACGGGAAATACGAGGTCAGACGACAAAGGCATTCGTGAGTATCCATTACAATCATTATCCGCTCTACAGGCATTGACAGAGCTACACATTTCTGGTATTGATAACGTCGACATTCCGTCAGGAATAGCGCAATTCAAGAACCTGCAGGTCTTAGATCTCCACGAAGGGAAAATGCCAAATATAAGTGTTGCTACCTTCCGTGCCTTGCGTCATACAAACGTCACTACGCTGTCACTGCGGGCAGCACAAATCGAACATATCGAACTAGGATCATTTTCGAATCTACCGAATCTGCGAAATCTCAATATAGCTTGTAATGACCGCATTGGTTACAAAAAACTGATTCGACTGATGTGGGCGACGGAGAATTCGGGAATCGACTCGTTAATCATGGATCACGTAGAAAAAGGCGGAGAAGCGAATATGTTAAATTTCAAGGAAGTCTGCTACACATCGTTTGCAAAACGGCTTAGGCGACTGTCAGTTCGTCAGAACAACATAATAGGAGTTGATACTAAGTACTTCGGAACATGTTTGTCAAGTCTCCAGTGGCTAAATTTTGGTTTCAACAGCATTATGTTTTACAACAGACACGGAGTCCAACGCTCGCAAGTGCTCAAAACATTTCCGTCCCAGCTAATGGCGGTCGACATATCACATTTCTTTAGTCTACCTGACCAATTTAGAAAACAACATTGTTCCGTTGACAATCTTCCATTTGATAGTGAATTTCGCCGACCTTTGACGATATTGATTAACGACAGGACAGCTGAAGAGGTAAACAACGTGACATTAATGCCACATGTTGGTAATGAGCATATGATCTACATATTGCCGTCAATACGATATATCTATGCCGACCATTTGTCATTATCATCCGGCCTCCTCAAAACGGAGCCCGTTATATTTTACCCGGAAAGCAACATTGTTTACGTAAACATATCGAATTCTAAAGCGATTAGATTTCTTACAGCTCCAATTAGGGGTCTTGGCAAAGTTCAGACTTTAGATATGAGCCATGGAGATCTACAGCACATAGGGCCCGATTTCTTTGTGTACTTCGACAACCTTCGATTCCTCAACCTTTCCGATAACAAGCTGGGTGACGTGACCGTCAGCTACAATCAAACGAACATGAAACCCGAGTATGGCCGCGCCTTCAATCACCTGACATCACTTGAAGAACTCGACATATCGAGAAATTCATTTCAAACGATCAATAAAAATGCGTTTGTTAATTTGACAAAACTTCGTACACTGACGTTGAGTGATAATATGTTTAAGAGGCAGTTGTCTCTTAATGTGTCTCGCCTCATGTCGCTCCAGTCATTGTATCTGTGCAGAAATCACATGTCGTCTTTGTCGAAAGACCTTCGAGATTCGCTAGAGGAACTATCGGAGCGAGTCAGATTCTCTGTGGACATCAGCGGCAATCCCTTCTCATGTAAATCATGCGCGTCGCTTCCATTCTTGCGTTGGCTGCGAACGACAAGCGTGCGTATCGTGGCGAAAGACACATTGACGTGCATTGAGAATGACAACTTGCGAGTCGTGAGCATATCACTGGAGGATCTGGAGGCGTCCTGTGCTTCAGCAGCCCCTGGTGTCAGTCTGCTCATTGTGCTTTCAGTGGCTGGAGGTGTGGGCTTATGCACGCTTATCATGCTGCTTTTTCTCTACACGAATCGTTGGCGCTTGCGCTGGTACTACTACTCAATAAAACGCCGTTTGCGGGATGATGGCGAATCTACTTACGACACCGATCGCTACCGATATGACACCTGCGTCGTGTATGCCGATGCCGACTTGAACTGGGTGGCACACGAACTCGTTGAGCAAGTAGAGACTGATTGGGCATTGTCACTCTTCGTGTACGACCGAGATTCGCAGGCCGGCTTTCCTATCGCAGAAAACATCGTACAGTCGCTAGAGACGAGCAGGTACGTTCTATTCGTGGTCACGCCAGACTTCTGCGACGATAAGTGGTGCGACTTTGCGCTGAACATGGCGCTTCTGCGAGACCACAAGTCGTTGGTTATGCTCTATATTAAGCCGATCGTGCACGATTGTGCGAGTCGCACGCTGCGTGCACTGATGAATCCGCGCACACGCTGCACTCTGGTCGAGTGGGGAGACGGCGAGTATGCACAGTCGCTCTTCTGGCAGCGACTTCACGACACTCTCTTGCCGACATCAGACTCCGACATGTTGCTCTACAGACTCGCCCCGTGCACACACCGACCCCTGCTGCTCTCGGAGTGACGCGGTCGTGTCGACGGTAGGCAGAGACTACGTTAACCACTCACGTGTTGTTGTATAGACGTTGATTGTGAACATTAATATAACATTTTTGTCGTAGTTTTATTCATTGAGTAGTATATGTGTTTTTGTGTATGAATCACGGTAGAAGTTACATGAGCTTGTGTTTGTGTGCGGAGATTTGAATACGTAGAATGGTCCACTAGAGGTCCACGCCTACGGAGGATGACATCTCGGAGTGACGTGGTCGGATTACCGTAAACATAACGCAAACCACTGAGACGAGGATGGAACTATGCCGTGGGGGAGGTACGCAATTTGTAAAGTACTGACGCTATTATAAATAATAATTATATTCATGAATACTATAAATTAATGCCTTCCTCGATTTTGTATATACCAGCACCGGCTTTGTTATTCTAATGTATCAATGTGATATTGCGTTTTGTTGATTCAACAGGACTGTCTGCACGTACTGACAACAGTAAGTTAATAAATGACATTCATACTTATGACATACGAAATTTATAGGAGAACCCCCGGTTGCATACACATTCACGGCAGTAGCGTAGTCGGGGTGGGCGGGGGGCTAGGGGGCCATGGCCTCCCCAATCCCGGCTGCCTGATTCATAGTCACAAAATACAGTGTGTTTCAGGGTGTCTATGTACGACTTTCCTTCCCAGATAGAAAATTGTCATCATTCAAGTAGGATTAAGTTAGGAATTTTCCACTTCTGTCGCTGGCTGCAGCATAACATTTGGCAGTGCAATGAAAATGTAATTATTTTCGATGTGCTAATAGTTATTAAGCATTCAAAATTGCTCAAATTGTATTTTGTTGTTATTATGTTGTTGGCAATACTGTCGTCAGGGGTGAGTTGACCATGATTTCCTTTTTCATTGTCTTTTTTCTTCCTCTCACTTTTCTCTTACTACGTTCTCTGTCAGCAGTCTCCAGTTCCTTCCAGGTATCATTTTCCCATTCTTCTCCCCCTATTTCTAGGTCAATCTTAATGCAATCCCGCTTCGCAATTTCGGTCTTCCTCGCCTCCATTTCCCCTGCATTTTCAGGGCATCTGCTCTCTTTGCCAGTTTTTCATCTCCCATTTTTTCCACATGACCAGCCCATATACTAACTTCTCCTTAGAACTTCCCTTCACTCCAGCCTCCACTCTCATTTCATCCATTTTCTTATCAGCTCTCTTAACTCCCACGATTATTTTTACCAAGTTGTTTTTCGCAAACCTGGACCTTCTCCTGTTGTTTATCTGTTAGTTCCTTCGTCTCTAGTGCATTCATGTATGCCGGAGTAAAACACGAGCTGGGCACATTTCCTGTTTGTTTACATGATATGCGTCTATCTCCCATCACCCCTTCGACTTTCCTCCAAGCGTTTGTCACGGCTATAATCCTCATTGTAACCAAAGCAATTAATCTAGTGGATTGTACACTGAGAAAATGCCACTTCCTATCGTGAATTAATAAATTGTAATCCGAGAACGGAACGCCACATCATCTTTGTGTAAGGTAGGGATGTTTAATTATTGTTTCATCAGAGTGACTGTATGTTGGTATTTGTCATGGTCTTTGTCAACAGGTGTGGGACAGTAGCGTGAGGAATGTGGTGGTTGGCTGTAGGCTGATTTTATGTAGGGGCTTTGAGTTCGTGTCTCTTTAATAAGGTGTCGTTTCTCTCTTATTTTCTAACTTTGACGCCTTCTGTGAATGGTCTTGGTGAACTGCCAGCTACATTGGTCAGTGACCTTGGTTTTCATGTCGGTATTCATTTTAAGCGAGTTGGGTTTGAATTAAGTACTATATATATATATATATATATATATATATATATATATATATATATATATATATACATCTCGAACCTACATCTCGTACATAATCTTACAGTATATATATACATTCAGAGTTTGCTTTGTTGTCGAATCCCCGCCCTGCGATAATTACTGTAAGATTATGTACGAGATTCGAGATGTAGGCCTACTGAATCAAATCGTTGTAATTTCCCATAAGTCCTTTATCTACTACTTTTATCTGGCATATTTATGCAATATTTCGGTATTTTCTATGCAAAACTCGATAAATATTTGTTCTTACGCGAATCATGTTTACCTTGCTGCCGCGTGGGTCATTAACTATGCAGTCCGAGTATAATGAATATGCATGCACGCGTAGTGAACCGCAAAAAAACATCAATTTCACACACAGTCACCATGTCGGATTAGGAGATGTGTTTATTCAAGCAAGGCGTATTAAATGAGCAATGTGTAGATAGGCCGATGTGTATTGAGAGTTATTTTCTGAATTTCTCGAACCATAAGAACCGAAGTTTGGCGAACGGAATCGAACATTTGTGACCCTGCCTTATACATGCATAATAGGCCTACAAGCGTAGCCTACAGTAGAAACTGGGCGTACGCGCAGTTATTATTTTCATCACGGTCATCAGTAATGAATAAAACATAATTCTAATTAAATACAGATAAAACTACATGAAACAATTACATTAGCAACATTAATTTATAATTGTGTCCCCTACAAAGAATAACAAATTATCAAAGAATCCCTTTAAACCCGCCGGTTAACTCTTCAGACCGCCGAGCTGTGTGGCCACAGTGTGTACAACTGCCGTTTTCTGCGAGCGATGCCCCGGAAACACGTGAACGCGCATAGCCACGTAACCACGGAAGTGACATAACTATCGCGCAGCGGCATTTACGCATGCTTCTACAGTGCAGTGGGAACGGATCTGGATTAACCCGGCCGGAATAGGAGTGCACGGTACAGCGGACAGCAAAGGAAAATGTTCAGGTATCCAAAACGACCAAACTCTCTTGTTGACGTTGCATTAAGGTAAACATTAACACATTGCTCAAGTTTTAATTAGTCTACGGTATTGTATTGTATTGTATTGTATTGTATTGTATTATATTGTATTGTATTGTATTGTATTGTATTGTATTGTATTGTATTGTATTGTATTGTATTGTATCGCATTGTGTGTGTGTGTGTGTGTGTGTGTGTGTGTGTGTGTGTGTGTGTGTGTGTGTGTGTGTGTGTGTGTGTGTGTGTGTGTGTGTGTGTGTGTGTGTGTAGGGAAAGGGCGGGTCAAATGGCCCCTCGGGCCCGTTCTCTCAGCATTCCTGGTATGCAATGCAGTCAAAACAAAGCTAGTAGTATTACAGACCCTTCAGGGGACATCATTTAACGTCGTATTTGTTTCTTTGGCGCGAATGCAAAACGGTGAGTAGCAAATTGGTGTATTAGGTACCTTTCTTAAAATAATTGATATGCCTTACAAACACCACCTTTTCATAAATTGTCAGGGTACATAACTGTAAACGTGGTCCTTGGAGCAACAGGCCATAGTTAGTTGAATGAGCAATTTCAGCTTGAAGTGAATAAACGCATTACTCTCAAAATAGCGTCCGACCGATAATCTATGGCAGAGGCCAAAGTGGGCCCCTTGGGGCTACAGTGCGACAAGCTACAGAGGCGACCTGGATGATTACAGGCAGCCCTTACAAGAAATACGTCGAGGCCGCGGCAAAACTGGTAACGTGCCTACAACCAACCGGTTCAAAGAAGTGCAAGCTGATAACATGGCAAAAAGACATACAATGAAGACAGTGATACTTCGCCTTGTCGTTGTTGTTCGGATTTTTGTATTTCAACAGCAGAAAATGCGAAGGCTAGATGTATTGCGGGGAGTGTGGCCGGTGGACACACCGTGCATGTGCTGGGTATGAGCGTGGCGTGTTTATGTGCGAGATTTGCGCCAACGATTAAGTGGCATTGCATAGCGTTGTGTGAGGGCCCAGTTTGGCCTCCACGTTTTACAAATAATAAAAAAAACTCGTCTAACGTATTATGTTTATTAAGATAAGTAATTAGACTGTGCATGTATTAACTTTTTTTTACATAAATGTCAGATGAAGGTCGATCGGCGCTTAAGGGGACCACTTTACCCGCCTTTCCCCTATGCGTGTGTGTGTGTGTCTGTGCGTGCGTGCGCGCGCTTGTTAAATAAGCAAGTAATCTATCACATACCAAGGAAAATTTACATATGGTAATCATTTATGCATAGACACTACTTAGAGAACATTGAAATCTACGTCTATCTAGGACAGCGATACAGCACCAGAGACAAACACAAAGACAAAGAGATTCAAAGAAAAATCACGGCCGGCTGGACAAAATACGCCAAGCACCACAATTGCAAAGGTAACTGTCGAGCCTGTTCGAAGAGACAACTGGACAACTCATGCGTACCTCGAGCAGCGCCACACGTAGCCTCCGTGGACCAGCTACACACAGAACAAGTTAGCAGCCGCACACACAAATATGGACGGGAGTATTTAAACAGCACATTTCGAGACAGAAAAGCAAACATTTGGGTAAGAAAAAAGACAAAGGTCACAACCAACCACAAGACATGACTGCAAAAAGATGAATGACGACAATTTAAAGATTCTCTCCGGTTCTTCTCCGACGGCATGGCCTGGTCAAAGCGGGAGTCACGCATCGTGCTCCTTCTCCAGGTCGGATATCAAAAAACACCTTCTCGTCCATCGATTTGACACACTAACAGCAACACATGGCACATTCGTTTACCGAGTTGAGGTCAATCAACAGCATGTGCCAGCAATGGTCTCAAACTCCATTTTAGAGCAGCCCATAAAAACCGTTGTTTTCCTAATCCAGACGGTGACAACAGCAGACTCTGGCGTATCGAAAGAACTCAGTGATTTGTGGAACATACGCGGAGTTGAAGCCGCCACCTCGAGAGTTGTTTTCCTTCGAGAAATAACTTACTATACTGCTCTCAAAACACTCAAACTTAGTAATATATAATTGTTCGCGAATTTTTATATATATATATATATATATATATATATATATATATAATAAACACATGTTTACGTGTTTTGAGAGCAGTATATATATATATATATATATATATTATACATAGATCACAATAAAATATTAATATTATATAAATATGGCGGTCTAAGCACATTTTTAATATTACTGTATAACTGTAGTTGATGTATCCAGGGTATGTCAACTTGCCTTTCTTATTACTCTGCGTTGTACCCATTGTAACGTAAAACATCTGGTTTAATACAAATGCATGTTTCATTGGTCTGTCTCGACCTATCGCTCTGGCCGTCCCCCTCCCTCCTTGCTCACTCTCTCGACCCACCCCTTCCTCCCTGTCTCCCACTAAACCGCACGCGTGGTGTGGTTCTTTATTGCAACTGACCACGACGCAGCTGTATTTGAACACTGATATATTTAAACACTTGATATATAGTGAGGCACTGAAGTTAAGTGTAAAATGTTGTGTTGTCACATTTTTATTGTAGTCGTCCCTACACATTACATTGTACATTTATATATATATATATATATATATATATATATATATATATATATATATATATATATATATATATACATCACACACATACATTAACTGTATAAATGGACATATTTGTGTCGCATTGCTTGTGTTTATCACAATAAAAAACGCAGAAATGCAACACAAATATATCCCTGTATGCAGTTAATGTACGACACATTACATAGTTTGCACTTTATTTACACAAAGCAAGAACATAAAAATACATGTTAATGTGATGTAGTCGCCAGCGACTAAACACGTAATGAGTAATCGCATGACAGCAGTTCAAACAACATAAATCATATACAGTAGATGATATATATTATATATATATATATATATATATATATATATATATATATATATATATATATATATATATATATCACATTACTATTGTATATGATTATGTTTTCGCTTATCTATACATATATCTATATATCTATATATATATATATATTATATATATATATAATGTGGATTATATTCATCATTATTAAAAGCATGGTGTCAGCACCCGTTTTAAAATCTTGTATTTGTTATTATGTTCATTATGATTACTAGAATACTCAGGCATTTATCCTGTCTACCAAACTGTGTTAACCAGATAGTTACTTTATGAAGCTCATAATAATTTTTCGCAACTGTAAAATTTCCTCCGAGCAACAAGTTCAAATGACAACATCAATTTTCAAAACATGCTTATCTGGCATTAATTCGGAGCCGAGCTGAATTAACCTTTGTCGTTCAACGTTCCCATTTTCTAGAGAGCAGACTTCCTGTTACTAATTACAGTCCCTTTAACATTTAAGATAAATACAACCGTTCTGCTAACAGTGGCAGTAATTTAAACCACTGTTATCATCGCAGTGGTGTCTACATAACTTCTTTTTTAAATAACACAAACAGGAACACAATGATGCGGAACACCCATAAGGTACGTTACACAATTTGTTGACATTCGTCTAGACCCCCTTACCACGTTGTCCCGTAATGTAAACATATTTTTAATCGCCTCATAATGTTTATGACCACCCTTAATGACCTACTGTATGCATTAAACTATGACCTATTATTGTATGAATTAAATCACTGTTTCATGTGGGTTTTTTTTGTTTTCTGAGAACGTTGCCATTAATATATCACAAATGAGCACGTCTGCTGTGTTTAAGTTTCAACTGATGCACTGGAAAAAATTACTACAGGTTTGCCAGGATCTTGGCCTGTCGCAACCACGCACGTCGGTCCGATACTGTTTCACGACACTACGCATGTACTTGTAGTTTCGTTTTGATCCAAGTCAAAATCGTCATCGGAATCTTGCCGTTTGACGTCATCAAGAACTTTCAACTGCGGCAACATCTGAAATACCCTGCAAAATTAAAGGACATTCTTGTATTTCTAATAGGAAGGGACTGGATGACTAAAGGCAACTGTTAGGGCCTATGTTAAGCACCCAGGAGTTGAAAACATTCTATCCATTTGCAAGTGCAATCACCAATATTATGCATGTGGTTTATTTAAAATGTATTTTAGTATTTATTAAAACATAACATTTTACATAGGCTGACATATTGAGACAGGCCCCCAATTCTTGACCATGAAGTACCTAAAGCATATCCACTGTGTCATTGTGACGACGCATCGAATACCGTTTCTGCAACATGTATTTGAATACGTCAACTCATAACTGTGTGTGTTTCTCTTATTCCCTTTGGTTCAGAGTACACTGTAATCTGCTGTTTTTAAGTCACTGAATACACAATACCCTTCATAACATAACGGCTAATAATTTACAAGTGTATGTTTTGTATTAAATTGCCATGGTAGTTTCTGTTCAGTATGTTTGGTTACCATACCTCTGTCTGTAGTTGAGAGTGAATATGACTGGGTTTCTAGTCAGATTCAATGACTCGATTGGTGTTTCTTTCAGTCGCTCCAATCCTTCCAAATCTTGGATGTTGTTCTCAGATAGATTCAAGTGTTTGATGCGTGGAATTTTTGGTATTTTCTAGTCAAAAATACAAACGACCATGTGTTAATAAATATGTATTCATATTTTAGTCAAGGCATAATTCATATTATAGTCAAGGCATAATTCTACACATTCCATAAAATAAATCCACCAGACGTAATGTAGAAGATAAAATCCATACGACTAATACTATGTAAACAAATTTGCTGAGAACGTGTACTTTAGTTGTGTTAGGGGCTATATCATAAGACAGTGTTCCCCGAGTTATTGTGCATAATTATATCTGCATTGAGTTGTATGCATGTACTGGAAAGTTATATAATAAATTTAATTCATTTTGGAAAATGGGTCACATAAAACTTACATTTGTGAATAAACACCACCTGGTAATGCTGGTTTTTGTTACTCACCTTCAAAGAGCCAATATAATTTCTGCTCAGATTTAAGACTTCACATCTGAAATGAACGAATATATAGCATTAATATTGACAATTCTATGCAATATTCAACTTAAAATCAAACTGATATGCTATAATTTGCTACATACAAATCTCACAATCCATTATTATGTTTTAAAGCTGTATTCCATATTGGACTTTATTTTAATATCGATATAAATCTTGATGTATACAGTTTTTACTCAATAAAAGTACAATTAACACATAGGCATTCTAATGAGACTTGCTGTAAATATATGGCTAATGGATGGAAATGGTCTAACAGGTATAATAGTCGACAAGAATCTGAACCTTGGAATAAAATGCGTCATTGCTTTAAATACTGCAATACCATATTGTTTTATTTATACCAATTTGTACCCAAACAGATTCAGTTTTCTCATATTTTCATTTTTAGATTTATGCATCCTATAAGTCCATAGCAAAGTGCTTTCTGTTCTACTCACACTGGGAAAGAGACGCCATGCAAGTCGGTCAGGTTGTCTTCTAGCAGATTCAGTTCGACGACACGGAAGAGCCTCTTCAGCACTTGCACAAAGTGTGCCTTCTGGTACGCCTGTCCAAGCTCTTGATAGGACAGGTTACAACACTGTAGAACAAATAAATGTATCAGAAATTAATCGCAAATGAGATCAGGGACAGGGAATGTCTACGATCGGGAGGGAGAGGGAGGCAGGGATGGTAGGGAGGGAGGAGGGGGAGGGGAGGGAGAGGGAGAGGGAGAGGGAGAGGGAGAGGGAGAGGGAGAGGGAGAGGGAGAGGGAGAGGGAGAGGGAGAGGGAGAGGGAGAGGGAGAGGGAGAGGGAGAGGGAGAGGGAGAGGGAGAGGGAGAGGGAGAGGGAGAGGGAGAGGGAGAGAATAAATCTGGATTATTTTGAATTCAACATGCAGTATAAGTTGGGAAAAGGAAATGATTATGATAAACAATAAGACATTATATCTTAGTGCACCAGACAATCAGTTGTTATGGGGAGCTATGCAATGGTTATTGTAAATGAATATATAACATAGTAAAGCCATAAATATTGTTAAATACATTGTACTAATAATTATGCTAAAACAGAAGCAATAATTGCACTTAAATAAAATCAAATGTAATATTATCTGTAAAAATAGTAAATCAATAAACCAATGTATATAAAGTATTAATTAAAAATAATAACCAAAATACTCATTAATTACAATTTCAAGAATTAATTACATTTGTCAAATGTTAAAATCATTTTTTTAATGGTGAGTTGTAAGTGCCAAATGCAGTTAGGGTTGTGCGTCTTACTTCTGCATTTTCCCAGTTCTCCATCTTGTGTCGGTAATCCTTCCTCTCCCGGCCTCGCTTTGTGTGGTGAATCAACATATTATCGTCATTTCGCAGTCGATAGAACAACTTTTCTATCTCTTGTGGTCCTGAAAGCCAACAACCTCAGAAACATAAGGCAGAAATTATATTTGCCAATGAGTAATAGCAGGGGTTGCTAAACTGAAGTTGAAAATCCAGGAACAGACGATTTTGTTCCAGTCTTTAGCACTATAGATTTCTGCACATCATGAATGAAGTTTGTTAATGTTATAAAATGTAGTATGTGTATAGCTTAAATGTGCACACTTAGTTTAACAAAAGAATGTTTTTGTATGATAGCTTTTTAATATTAGTAATATATTCCAATAACAAGCCACAAACCCAAACATCTGTTATCTCTCAAGACTAAAAAAACTAGCAAATAAATTTTAAGAGGATCTCTTACCACATCTGACTCTGGGTGCCTTCAACTGATCACCCTTCACATCCGTTGAACTGATATCATGCCACACGCTATATTTGTATCTGTGGGATGGCAACTGAAAGGCAAAATTTGGCTAAAGGTAGATGAACAGGAAAAACCCACGCAAGCAGTGGTGCAACAACATTCTATTTCTGGGTTGGATAAAATGGTATGTATGAAACTACAGCCGCAGCTGATTACTTCAGTACCAACCTACAGAATCCTGGAACATCCCTTTGCAAAACTCCTCTTTTACCCTCAACTATTGAAATCACCCACAAGGAGTGTGGTCAGCCTCCAGTCATATGATTTCATTTTGGGTGATTTTAAACACAAGTTACGTTACATGCAATGTTTAGGATGCGAATGGGTAACTATATTACAACACATCACCTCAGCATTTCTAACCATTAAATGCACCACATAAGATGACTGCTGCTTCTTATACACAGTTAATTATAACAGCATCATTAGAGGTAAATTTGTGTGTACTGGATTTGTGAACACACACACACACATACACATGCACACACACACACATCATATATGCTTACCACACGCACACACACTTAAACACACACACACATAAACATGCAGACACACACACATAAACAGACACACACACATACACACATACACACACACATACACACACACACACACACACACACACACACACACACACACACACACACACACAAATGTTAATGAAGGGAGCTTGACATAACATGCTAGGTTGGCATCCAATCATGTGTGATAAGAAGTCCAACAATAAATGTGAGGTTGACCCACAAAAACAGGTAGATAATTTTATTTACAGACCCTGCCACGCCCTCATCATTAACCTGACAAACAGCACCCTACCTCAGGCAACACCTGCACATGTGACCTCAGTGGGTCCTGCTGCTGACCTCGGCCAAGGATGAGTGGCAGGTCGGAGGAAGGTGTCAGTGTCGTACCTCGAGTTAACGTTGTATCTGTCCCGGTCGATAAACTGGCACACAAACAGACCACAGAAACATGTCAACCTCCTATATTGTGATCCACACCCAATCTGATCATAATGGTGATTCAGTTTATCTAGTTTTTAACAAATGTTTCAGCAAGTCACAATTTATTTTCATGGATCAAATATCTTATTACTGTAAATCTTAACCTTTTAACTTATTGAGCTTATATATACGCTATTTAGTAATTTTTTTATTGTTAGTACCTTTAAGCAAGTTTAAAAACTGGATATATGGTTTTTAAATAAAAAAATCCACATCATGATAAATAGTCAATATGTACATTTAATTGTATACACCCTAGGCTAAGTGAGAGGCAGTGTTATCGACTTACCTGTCAGACATCTTGAAGGGTTTTGTTTTATCTTGACAGTCAATCTTTGAACATTACCTTAGTTGCAGGAGGTGTAACTGAATCCCAAAGAAAATCTGGAAAGACACGACACCATGTTAAAGGGTAGCACTAGAAGAAAAAAGAATGACTAGTTATATTTTGATGTGTGCACGTCATAAATAAAAAAATTATATATATATATTATGTACAAGTGTATATATATATATATATATGTATATTTTTGGGCATGTATAATATATATATATTATGACCTGAAATACATATGTTTTAGTCAATATAACACATAATTTATTCAAAAATAAACAAAGGCCTTTATGGAGTTTATGTTATGCTTTTAAAATAGTTATGTTGGCTACATGTGTTTGAATAGGGACCATGGCCCACCCCAATCACTGAAAATTTGGAGGGTAGATTTTGGACCCATAACTGCTTGCCTGATTCATAGAATGACAAGATGCAGAGGTTACAGGGACTTCCCAATCCCACCTTTTGACAAAGAAATTTTTCATCCCTCAAATGGGATAAAATTACACAAAGTGCAGGAATCGGCTGGTTCCGCCGAAGGTGATGTAAGTATCCACCAGTGCGACCCTAGGGGTGACAGGGCAAACAAAAATTAATCATCTATATGTGCTTGATGGCTAGTGTCTATTAATATATCAACACAAGGGTACAAGATGATAGAGCCCAGCATGATGAATATTTACTGGACTATGATCAAGTTGCGGGCTGCAGCCAACTAATTAAGCAATTTATCTAGTGATTTTCCACTGGTTAGTCAGAAGTTTATATCTGAACTCGTATATGAATTTTACTACTAGACCAACATAGCATCTTTAACAGATGGGAGTGATCAGTCTCGCTATAATTATATGCCTGTAAATTTGTTTTCAGGAACTAAAAACTATGCTGTCCCCTCAGGCCGAAAAGTGGGGGAAGCGTACGTCCCCCTCGTCCCCCACCAATCGACGCCCATGTGGTCAACATCAAAGAATTGATGATTACACTGTATACATGGAGGTTGCGAAGATGGCAGAGTTGTGAAAATCTCTCTGGTGTAGAAAGAGAGGCGTGTTGGGTAAATAGTATTTTTATAGACAGAAGATAATAAAGGGGGAAGAAGGGGGCAAAACTAATTGTACAAAACATCCCATTTCTATCAGTCCTGTCCATAAGCTCGTAATTAATGCATAAGCTGCGCTACAACATGGTCTCATTATGTGATTAGGTTAGTAGACCTTTACTTCGTCTTAGAATGTGTTCAAAAAACCCGAACTGATGTCGATCGATCATGAGCTCTATTCCTGTTTTAATCACTGACACTGTGACTATTATATCGATTAGACGGAACAGTAATACATCCTATATCTAAGTTTGTTAGAACTGTTTCACTGACCGTTATGCAATGCAAATGTATTACGAAGTGATGCTCTAAAATGGTCGACTAACGTGTAGAAACAGCGCGACGTGACATTGTACAGAGCCTGTTTACACGTATCGGAGCAACACGTAAACAACATCGTTGGTCACGTGCTGAACTGGCCGAGTTCACCGAGCGACTAGTGGTGCCACATGGCGGACTACAAACCAACTAATCGATACAGTTGAAATAGTGCGTCAGCGCATACTAATTCAATTCAATTCAATAACTTTATTCCAGACTCAACAGGGCACATACAGCAAGTACATGTGACTCTGAGGTCCATATGTTGACATTAGGCAGACAATATGTACAGTACAGTCTGACCCAATGCTGTGTATATAAGCAAAATGTATACATTTGTTTTAGCCAAGTGTTCATATATAAAAGCTTGTTCCAATGTTTACGGATCCTGGAAGTGAATCTTAAGCTAGAAGTTAGAATGTCATTTAAAATACAGTTAACAGAGCTATCAAGTCTACACATAAATCTATACACCATATTCCTAATGACTGACTGGCAGCATTGTACATCAAACAGAGTGCATAGTAAGCTGGTACTTTCATATTTTGACATACCAATAAACAACTTTAAAATATTGTGATATGCAATATGTAATCTATGTAGTGTGGATTTCTTGTAATTTCACCAGAGTTGTACTCCATACATGGGTGAGCATTATGAACGAAACAGTGTGAGCTTAACCTCTAGGGAGCACATGCTAAATTTTCGCAATATAATATTACCTTGTACATATAATTATAATACAGCATGTTCGTTTTACCGAATCCAGTTTCCTACAAATATGAAATTTAGTTCTTGCAATAGATTATTTAATACAAAAATTATAAATACGTTTGACGTATAATCTAGATGTATCTATTATAAAAGGACCAAATGTATTTTCATATAGCAGTTTCCAGTCCTTCTTCTTCCTTACAGGGCGTTAAAAGTCCAAACGAAGCTTGTGCGCTTGGGGGGGGGGCGGTGTATGCTCTCTTAAAACAGTTAATACAAAATAAAACCTTAATAAAGTTATTTTATGAACCTCTGGTGATTTTAAAAAAAAACTATTATTATGTACATAGTCTTATGAAGAAATTCAAGCAGATGTTAAGGCACGAAGGCCAGCCTGAAAGCCTCTAGGCATGTGGTAGCTGATATAGGCTTGTGTTGAGCCTATTCCACTGTCTAAGGGTTGCATTAAAAATGAATGGTAACGGGCTGGATGGTCTGCCCTTGCATGTCGAAATCGCTGGGCTCCCCGAGTTCTGTGGCCACTCCGTTGGAGATACTGGTCTATCGTGATGTCAACATGACCGGTGTTGATTTTGTGAAGGAGACTAAGGCGTTTCCAGGCTTTCCCAGTGTAGCACCTTTAGCATGTCATCAACACATCCTGGTGTTCTGTTTGTGTAGTCGCCGCAGCAGAATCTGGCCGCTCGTCGCTGTACTCTCTCTAGTTGGCTGGTGTCTTTCTGAAGATGGGGTCCCAAGCAGCAGAAGCGTGTTCCATAATGGGCCGTACGTACCATGGTGGTGTAGGTAATGGCCTTGACTTTGGTTGAGCAGTCATTGATGTTTCGTCGCAGGAAACCAAGGACTCTGTTTGCTTTCCCTGTTGTTATTGCTGTATGTCTTGACCATGTTAGGTTGTCAGTGAGACGCCAAGGTACCTACTTGTGTCGGATGTTTCTAGCATTTTGTTATGGATAGCATACGATGTTTACGGGCCAGTTTGGTTGTCTTTGGCTGTGCACTTTCGTGGATTAAATTCCATCTGCCAGTCTTTCTCCCACTGTTCCAGTGATGACAGATCTGACTGGAGAGCCTGCTGGTCACTCCTTAGCCTAGCCCTGACTAAAACTGTAGCTTAGAATAGAACTTATCATCGCACTTTTCTCCTAAGACCAAGTAGGCCTGTTGCCCTGTTGCCCTGTTGCCCTGTTGCCCTGTTGCCTTGTACCAGTACCATCTCAACTTTTCCAGGAAGTGTCAGCTACTCTGCAAATAATATACACGAAAAGTGTATGCAAAAATCCTCTACTTTCTATATGAACATTGAGTGAATAAACTCGTTCTCAAGATTAAAAGCCAGATGCACTAATCACTGCATATGTAGTTCAGAGTGATGCCGTGTGCCACACAGACCACCGCCTTGTTCGCTGCATATTCAGCTTACACTTTAAGCCCAAGCCAAAGCTAGGATGTGATACAAAGAAAAAACTTAAGGTTTTTAGCCTCCAGACAGCAAAGGTTATGGTGAACTTCTATGAGAACGCACGGTCGAAGCTGGAGTAAATCTAACTGCCCAGCAAACTTGCCTCGAAATGTGCTATGAGACCACATCCAGATTGCTCTTCAACTAGTCTCTGGCGAAACTCTCGGATTCTCCACAAAGAAAACCAAAGATTAGTTTGATAAGTACTACCAAGAAAACCAGACAATGCTGGCGGAATAAAGATCAGCCCACCAAGCTCACCTGGCTCAAGCTTCCTTCCCTCAGAAGAAGGCTGCCTTCCGTCTTGCAGCGAGCACTCGTCAACGCAAGCTTCGAAATATTCAGACTGAACAGTGGACCAACCTTGCAGAAAGAACGCAGCATTGCGCCGACTGGTGACTACAGGGGATTCTACGAAGCATTGAAAGCCGTATACGGCCTCTCATCCCAGACAAAGAGCCCAGAGACTGATTCAAGAGAAGTGCCAGTGGCAAAACAAGGATTGTTCATCACCTTTGTAGACCTGACAAAAGAGTTTGACGCCGAGAGCTGAAAAGGACTTTTTGCATGGCCACACAAAGACCAAAGATGTTGCCGCGTTTGTTGCCCATACGTCGGCCATGTACACTCAATTCGTGAGGATTAGCAGTTTGCATGTCCGGTAAAATGCTGCTTAACAATGTGATTTATTTGTGGGAACATTTAGTAAAAACCTGCCAACAATCATATACGTTCAATACTGTATATGTTACTGTCAGTTTGGTAAGATACTGTAGTGGTCTGTTTGTTGTGTTCAGAATCATTCATTTAAGGCGAACGTCGTGTATAGTATAAGAAGTTACTGAATAAACGTGTTTCAACCAACCCAGGGTGCTGTTTATCTTGGAGGGATGCAACGTTTGATGACGCATATTATAATTATCACTGAGAAAATACGTGTCATTTCCGTCAATTGTTAATCTAGTTATAAGCCGTTCTTGACTGATGACTAACACATGTGAACATTTACCGTTTTTGGCCAATCGGTTTGACGCAAGACCACAATAAGGGGTTCGCCACCATTCCCCGACCAAACGGTAGCCAATAGAAATAGCATTATGCATGTCTGAATTTCTGTGAGGACATATATGTACTATGGAGTGAGTATAAATGATGTCTTTGTGCAACGAAACATCATACCTGTCAAATTATGACAGATGGCAGTCAGTGTTTGCCTGCACATTGATACTAGTGTAATTTTGATTGGTGGTGTCAAATGACACATTACTGTTAACCTGATTCTAGCAGAAATGAAGAGGTGTCAGATTTCGAAGTGGTTTGTGGGAAACTGATGTATTAAAATGTAACGTCTACCAGCGTAGGTAAAATATGCTGTGAAATGTTCAATAGCAGATCAATTACATTGTAAAGGAAATGAAGGAAACGTTATTATGGCCGCCTATGCACGGAAAGGTCAAATGTGGATCTATGTCAACACCGGCTTTTTCTGAAGTTGGTGCGCAAAGCCAGCGTTCAGCAACATCCGAAATTTTCATCTCCAGCTCGTAGTCATACAAGCGGACGTTGGTATTAAGCAAAGAAAAGAAGTAGTTGTTATTTTATAATGTGAAACCGAAAACAAGTGAAACACTGCGTAAGCAGACGGATATATTGAACCACCAGAACTTGTGGTCTATTACATATACGTCGGTGTATATATATATATATATATATATATATATATATATATATATATATATATATATATATATATATATATATATATATATATATAATATGAACCATTGGGCAGATGTATATTTATTACGGCAGCAGGCCTTTGATATCTGTCCTTAAAGTAAAATTCCAGTGTTATTAACCGTAGGTGTACGGAACTTCTTCCTTACGGGTTTCAATATACCCGATCTTCCCCTAATCGCGCCATCCTTGTGAGCACTACGCGTCCAGAGCAAACGACAACAGTAGGGGAAGGTTGCACAAAGTGGGCCCCCAAGGTAAAAGCAGCACATGTTTCCCAAACATTTAAATTAACATTTAATTTTCAGAAACATTAAGTGTTAACCTCTATCTAGCAACTTGTAAACTTGTGATGCAATACGAATTTTTTTTATGTTTGTAATGGGCGTCTGAAAATATCACCCGAAACGTGTCTTTAAAAGCGGGAGGGTAAAGTGGAAACATTCTGAAACATTGTCGCAAGTCAATCATCAGCGCCCATTTCGCATGCAAGTGCATCGCCATTATATCAGGGACAACCTTCACGTTCCCACGCTTTGCATTTCCACATTTGATCAATTTCTGCCGACTTCTGCTGTCCGAAAACAGGTCGCAGCAATACAGGCATGATGTCATATTTAGTTTAGAAGACGATTTGCTGCGCATGAGTTGTCGCAATGGCTTCGCAGACTTCAACATGTTTCCACGAGCTATTCCGCTCATGCTGGGCTATGGCTCGTTATCATTAGGCGACGTGTTGCTGGCTTTCTTCTTCAGCTTCAATTCAGCTGTGGTCCTCTTGCTTCTTTGTGGAGATCCCATACCGTTGCATCGACATTTGTTGCCAAGTCCATGGTTAAACCTTTACTGGGTAATCGTAAACTTGTATTGTCGCCTTGGGTGAGATAATTATATGTGCAGTATACATGTCTAGTTTTCTGCCATTCATGAGATGTATTAATTTCGTTGCATTATATATATATATATATATATATATATATATATATATATATATATATATATATATATATATTATAAATGTGTAATTTAGTTCACTCAATCATAATACGTATTCTACCTACAACTATGCTAACTATGCTGCCATCATATTTCTAAATATGGCTGATGAGGGCAAAGTGGGCCCTGTAGACAAAGTGGGCCCTGTAAACAAAGTGGGCCCTATAGACAAAGTGGGCCCACGTTGTCTACACACTGCCGCGTCAGCACAACCGCCATTTTTAATTAAATCGATGCACGCCATCCAATTTAAATTTGCGTTTAGCGTGGCTAATACAAGTGAGTTTCGTATGCCATAGCCATCTGTATTGTCGCAGTGCTTGAAGGGGTTTGCAACACTTAGCAAAGCATGTAAAGAGAAGTATGAAATATGAGCGTTTTGATCTCACCTGTTTCAATCCCCCTTACTGGCTATTGGGTATTGTTCAAAGATGTCCTCTGGCAGGATAGTTATCACCAGTAAAACAAATTTAGCCGTACGACTGCGAAAAATAGACAAACGGGCCTCATCCCACTTTGGTCGAGGGGGCCACTTTGTGCGACCTTCCCCTACATAACACAAGGACGCGCCACTCGGATATGTGTTACTGACACACATCGAGTTGTAATACCTATCCTATCGCGACGCAGTGTATCACTTCTGACATAGAATCTACAGTTTAATGTAAGGAGCATTTTTAGAATGCAAAATATTGCCGTTATGTTAACTGGGACACTATTTCTATTGCAACATCATCGAAAGTGTCCCTGTGACGCGTCCTTGTGTTTGGTATAGTTGTCTGTCAAAATCAACGTTAATGAGATTCATTGATTTTAAAGAGCAAAATTAGACTAAATGCTCATACAAATGCTAGTGAAAAATGCTAACTGTTAATTAATAAGTAGGCAATTAAGTGATTGTGAACTCTGTCATGGCCGGTCCTACGCCCGGCTGAGAAAAGAGGAGGGTTGGGCAAAGGGCTAGCAACCCGTTCCCGTAAAAAACACATTGCCATGAAAACATCGGCCAAAGGAACCCAACTGAACTTGGGAGAGGGAGGGTCTCCTGGTTACAGTATGACGCCATGCAGTGAAAGCCGTAAGCAAGCTACATCGCCGATACCCTTCATGTCTTCTAAGAAAATATCACAAATCGAAATATGGAACGTGGGACCATGTTCGAAACAAACAAAGCAGCCCAAATAGCAAGGGAACGACGGAACTACAACCTCACTTAGGGCTGTGAAACGAGGTGGACACAGTCGGGGCAAGTCAGACTGAATACGGGAGAAATTATTCTGGCATGAAGCCTCTTCCCCCAGGGAAGAGGCGAAGAGGTAGGCCACGAAACACCTGGCAAAGAGACACAGAAAGGGAAACAAAAGAGATGGCTTACACCAGGTGAGAGGTGGAGAAGATGGTCACGGACAGAAAACAATGGCGTTCCTTGGTCGATGGCCTATGCTCCCAGCGAGCAAATAGACATAAATAAGTAAGTAAGTAAATAAGTTATTGTGACGCCAACATGAATATAACACTAACATGATTATAACACCAACACAACATTCACGCCTTCAAATATGGTCTTCAAATGCGATCCTCAAGATGTTATGACAATCGTAGCTACTAGCTAACATTAGTAGCTAGATATATCAATCTGTTTTTCTTCCGTATTATACAGTTACACATTAATTGGTTGGTCATAATCTATCAAGCTATCAATAGTTATCTGGTGTCTCTCACCATCCGGCGACAGATTGATTGAACGACGCTACTCACTTGAGTGGGCGACTCGGCCCGCGAGCTGCGTCATCGCTGGAGTGAAGCGGCGCGTGAAGGTGTGGCGACGTCACGGCCGAGTTACCGCTGTCCTCGCGCCTGCTGTCGGTGTTGTGTCGTTGCGAATCCTTTCTAGTCCCCACGTTTTGGACATTGATCGGTGAATGGCGGATCGAATCAGCCATATTGGCTGGTATTGGTAATGGCGAAGCGCTATGTTATGAAGCAGGATAGTAGCCAGGTAGGTTCGTAATGGTGTTGATCGTGTGTTAAGTTCTTTTTGGTAGAGCTTATGACGTGTAGTCGTCGACCTTTGTAACCGATATCATCCATATTCATATACACTAGTTATGACTGCCATAGTCTATACATGAGTCCTGTTCATCTCACACGGCGGACACAATCAACGAAGTTATTTCCACTAGGCCTTACACACACACCCTGAATATATACACACAAAATCGAATATTTGCTGATTTTTGATAACGAGACTATATCTTCCTCGTGTCGTCGTTCTCATAAATATGATACAGACATGAACCATTATATTTTTGTAGTGACTATCTGGTGAAACAAATACGTGCTAAATGACAACCTTACGTTTCGGCTCCAATTTCTCCGTATGACAACAACAAAAGCGAACCAATGTTTCAGCATAGGCGCCTATAATCTTAAATATATCGTCCCAGGTTGACGTATATTCAGACAACTTCCCATCATATTGGATACATCTAGCTCCTGTAGTCACCAGCTTGTGTTTGTGTCTTGGTGTGTTTAGTAATTTGAAGAAAGAAAACACATGCTCGTAGCGGCACACTCCAAAGTTCAAATCCTGCTGTTGTGTTCTTTTGTCGTGAATAAGAAATGTCGGTCCATTTCGCACTAGTTCGGTGAGCTGTAAGTGAGTATTTCAGTACACACCTGTGGGGTGATTAGATGTTTACAAGACAGGTGGTAGTGGTGTTCGAAGAAACACGTGTGTTCCACGGGTGAAGCGCTTAAAAGACAGAATACCGCACAATATAAAAATATATTTTCCTATATAAGGTGCTACAGTCGAGATGTAACAAATAGCAGTAGTTTCGCACTATAACTTTATTACAATATATTCTTTTATAATATCATATATTATGTTTATGACGGTCATTCAATGAAAATGGCGCAGCACATACAACGTAAATGTTATATCTTCAAAAAGGTCTTGTATTAAATTATTCGCATTTTAGCTGTAGTTGCAAATGGTTAGGGTTTGTGAATACCTTTAAATGTATAGATCAAAACAATTGCCCTTTGAACGTTACCATTTAATAAATGTATTTGTCAGATAAATGTGAGTTAAAATACATGTGCGTCAATGCGAATCAAGAAATGTAGTCGCATAAAGAATAACTACCTACTTTCGGCATTAAGTCTATATTGAAAAGACAACCGTTTAAAAAGACGTCATCGCAGAATTCGCTCTTCAGGGACAAAAGCAATGCAAGACATACAGGTTACTTAGCTGCCAATACTTTGCTCCTACACGCATCGAGGTGAGGTGAGGTGAAGCATGTTCAGTGTTCAGCTTTATCTAACAAGTCCCACTGAGATTGGATGTAATTTTCAAAGCTGTATCTCAAGAGTCATGTTGCCCCTGAGTGTTCTCTTATCCGATGGTTTGAAAGTTCTCGTAAACATAGCGCATTAAATGATTAGTATATCATTTGCCGGAAAAAGCTTCCGGCGCAAAGCATTGTGGAATTGTCATCGTCTAAACGTGCCATTATCCCATTTTAAAAAGCTTGCGTTTTCGTAGTGTCTCGCAAGAACTGATTGGCTCGGTTTGAATAAAACGTCAGGACACACACTTAGATGAGAGCAATCTTACCACGAATCGCGGGTATAATTCCGTGATGCTTTTGTACAAACGGTATATTGTTTCGGGGTTCAGAGAACTGTAGTTCATTGCTGTACAATTCTTGTTTGGTTATATAATTGCACCAGGATACATTGTAGATTTTATAGATTTTTGTATGTGCATTCTAATGTCGGAGCCATCAGGTGTTTTCTCGAGTGTGTATTCAGCGTCGATGGCATGATTCACAAAATGGAGAATTTAATCAACCTTTCACCCCCAGCGTGTGCTTTTCTACAACAACTGTCGCTTTGAGATTTGTAGAACATCAACATGAATGGCAAAGCATATAGCTTGACGAAGGTCACGAGCTTAATCGTGATTGTGACAACAGATCACGTGATTTGTATGTAATATAATTCGGATTTCCTTTAAAACAAAAGCAAAGGCAATATCCACGTTCATACATATTACTCACTGCTATAAAAATTAAGCGGCAGATGCATTTTATTCGTGATAGGTCTTTGCAATTGACATATGCAAAAGAGTGATAGGATCTGTTTTTTCTTTAATTTCTCATCTATCCACTGTGTTCCTTCCTAATATTAAGCTTTATATAGACAATGCTTTCTCTCTCTCTCTCTCTCTCTCTCTCTCTCTCTCTCTCTCTCTCTGTCTGTCTGTCTGTCTGTCTGTCTGTCTGTCTGTCTGTCTGTCTCTGTCTGTCTGTCTGTCTCTCTGTCTGTTCCTCTCTCTCTCTCTCTCTCTCTCTCTGTGTGTCTCTCTCTCTCTCTCTCTCTCTCTCTCTCTCTCTCTCTCTCTCTCTCTCTCTTGTGGTGGTATCAGTAACCTTGGTGAACTATCACGTGTTGCAAGAAAAAGGATCCTGATTAATATGGACGTATTAATCAACCATCTTACACCATTGACCAATGTAAGCTTTTTTTGCTAACTCGATAACAAGCCCATGTAAGCCCAAATAATAATAGCCGCCTTCAAACAGTTTTTAACCATGCTGCATATCCTTAATAACATATTAAGAAACGGTTATTCATAGAATTGCACACGGTTCCTAATCGTTTGGAACACCTTTTCCCGGAAACCATGCCATAGGTTCGCATTCTGCTACTATGCACATATTTGCTTTGATACAAGATATAAGTTGTTTATAATAATAAAATCAAAATCATTATACAATACAAAAATTACATGTTACAAAATAACATCGTTTAAATGCGTGCATCTGTAAGTAATTGCCATAGACACATACCTGAATTCGCAGTAGTAAAAGCAACCTCTCCAAATGTGGAAGTAAAGCGATGTGAAATCGGTAATTAATGAGCTGCTACTGGTAAAGGGCTTAAGGTTAAAGTCACGGAAACCGATATAATTTCGCATAAACATTGCCTATATTACTTTTGTGACATATTGTTAATTTATAGTACAATACGTTATCAATAAACTATTTGTACTGATTATGAATTTTACATCAGGAAAGTCACAACGGACAAAGATCAATGCGGAAATCGAATTCAGGAGCTTTAAAATACCGTAGTTTTACTGATGTCAAAGAATATTTAATGTTTTTGTCTGCATTGTTGTTCTATATTTAACCCCAGAAAATATATGCAACGGAAATTTGATAGACCCATACATTATCAAGTAAGACTTACCTATTGTTGATTGTTATTTTTAATAAAGTAACGCATTTCGACATATGGAATACTTTTTAAACTAGCTTTATTAAAGTATTGCTAAGTTACTTTGTGAAGTAAAAATGAAATGTCCATATTTCACTAACTCCAAGGCAGTGTGATATATATATATATATATATATATATATATATATATATATATATATATATATATATATATATATATATAAGTATTACATCGTGAGTATTGATGCTAGTGAGACCAACCCATTTCCACTACACAAACAACTCCGAATCAATTCTACATTTGTGGCTGAAAATGTGCTTACTCCTACGTCCATTAATGAGTATGCAACACGCTGCACCGTTTACAATTATGCTGTAAGTTAGCACTCGTTCATGGCCTACTCACAGCGTACACCTTTACTGCATGCATCCATAGTTTACTTGTCAAGAATTGCGCATCCTGATGTCTTATTCCTAAAATATTTGTAAATAATAAACCAACATACGCCATTAGTGAAATATTACGCTGCATTACTGTTAATAAATTACTATACTATATAATATAATTAGGTAACTTCTGGTGTGCCTAAATCAGTAGAAGCCAAGCTCAGAAGCGCAGTGAGATTTCTCAATGTCGCTGGGTTGACAGCGGCCAGTATCTTCTTTTTCAGTATTCATCTTACTGTATTTTCCTCATGTTAATTTACTAGCTAAGCCTTAATTGACTCCGTTATCAGCCGGAAATTGTGTACTATATCATTTATATTTGCTGATTATGTTTATTTGTATGATGTATGAAAATAAACTATCTATCTAGGCCTTATCTATCTATCTATCTATCTATCTATCTATCTATCTATCTATCTATCTATCTATCTATCTATCTATCTATCTATCTATCTATCTATCTATCTATCTATCTATCTATCTATCATATTATCTATCTATCTATCTATCTATCTATCTATCTATCTATCTATCTATCTATTTCCCCTCTATCTATCTATCTATCTATTTTTCTGTCTGTCTTGATCTATTTCTATCTATCTATATATCTATCTATCTATCTATCTATCTATCTATCTATCATCAATACAAAGGGGTTAATAGATCAGTCAATAAACAATTCCAGTTTTCATCAGACTGATTGACACGCCAGGGAACTACGTAGCTAGATCATTGCAAATGTTAAACACATGCTGATTAATTGCCAGTTGTTATGGTATTCAAATAACAGTAATTTGAAACCACGATAAAAGGGCGGTTCCCATAATCGTTTACGAGGAGTGTTGTACAGTTTAATTTAACACTATATTTAAATGTATTAGTAGTGTATAATATAAGTTCATTTAAGTATGTAGGCCACGGTTGGATATGTATTTCGGTGAGTGAGTGGTGAGTGTGTGTGTGTGTGTGTGTGTGTGTGTGTGTGTGTGTGTGTGTGTGTGTGTGTGTGTGTGTGTGTTGTGTGTAGTGTGTGTGTGTGTTGTGTGTTTGGTGTGGTGTGTGTGCGTGCGTGCGTGCGTGTGAGTGTGTATGCGTGCGTGCGTGCGTGCGTGCGTGTGTTCGTGTTTCGTCTATGTATATATTAAATTACTGAAATGATGTTAGTATCTCACGTGCTAATATGGATCGATCTACAGAGTGTAATATTGATTGTATTTCGTATGAAGATCACTCACATTAATAATTATGCACTTAAATGTAATAAAATACAATATATCTCTTCGTTGTTGTACGTAATTATAATTCCGAAACCGAGTGAATTAATAGCAATGCACGTGATCCATTAATAAACTTGTTAATTATGTCGTCTTGTGTTATCCTGAGAAACTCCGGTGTTGTCTTACCGTAGGATCACAAGAATGCAACATTCAGATCATTTAGTTTTTATGACAAAGAGATGTCTGAGTTACTAACATTATAAGGTAACACAACCAAGATAAATATGATTGTAAGCAGTGATTCTTAATATGCCCCAACACATTATCGTGCAGCATGTGTGTGTCTGGACTGAGTGAAAGCGGAGCTTCGCTAAAATGTATACCACTTGATCGAATAACGAACGATGTGTGAACGCCATGTTGCTACGGGCACTCAGAGTTCTGTTTATCCTGCATCCGGGTATTGGCGTCATGATAGAGGCCTAGCTCCAAGAGAGATATTGCGGTAGGAACACAACCGCTAGTGTTCTCCAATAAGAGCTACATGCCACGCTAGTTATCACGCGTTCTCCATTCATCGACGCATTTAGTCCCCGAAAAAACATGACTTTTCCAAAATTATTCTGTTTGTCAGGTAATATACAGAGTCTATCATCTAGCAAGGAAATACAACTTCGTGTCATTTTAAAGTTTAAACGAAAATACACCGTATTAAATGTGTGTGTGTGTGTGTGTGTGTGTGTGTGTGTGTGTGTGTGTGTGTGTGTGTGTGTGTGTGTGTGTGTGTGTGTGTGTGTGTGTGTGTGTGTGTGTGTGTGTGTGTGTGTGTGTGTGTGTGTGTGTGTGTGTGTGTGTGTGTGTGTGTGTGTGTGTGTGTGTGTGTGTGTGTGTGTGTGTGTGTGTGTGTGTGTGTGTGTGTGTGTGTGTGTGTGTGTGTGTGTGTTGTGTGTGTGTGTGTGTGTGTGTGTGTGTGTGTGTGTGTGTGTGTGTGTGTGTGTGTGTGTGTGTGTGTGTGTGTGTGTGGTGTATGTGTGGTGTGTATGTGTGGTGTGTATGTGTGGTGTGTGTGTTACACGCACGCACAGTAACATATATGTGTTTTCAGCATAAGTATTTCCCTTTTCGTGTTGCAGGAACCATTACCAGTATACAGACCAAGGCAAGATGTCACCGGATTCAATCGCTCATCGTCTTTTGATAGTTTTCCTCAATATAACAATAGCCAGCGATGGCCCATGCCTATGTACCACTCCGACGACGAGTTCGAACCAAACGTTCGCAAGAAGAAAAATCGTAAGGGAAAACCTTCAAAAACCTCGAAAGGAAAAAAGGATAAATTACGCTCGGGAAAGAAAAAGAAGAAACGTTCAAAATCGGCGAGTGACCAAGATGGGGACAACTCGTCAAAGGTTAGCAGCCTGCGAGATCAGACGAGCAGAATCGAAGGGTTGGAGAAACGGAAAGACACTATTAGCGACGTGGCCGTCCCTCTGGCCGTCCCTAGGGACGGATCGACAAAAGGCAGCATAGCGTCCGACGACTTACCCAAGACGATGTCTACTGCGCCAGGCGGTATTTCAGGCGTCGCCCGTAGAATGACGACACATAAATTTGTATTGGAGTCACAGACGAAAAAGAAGGTGCCAGCTTGCGTGTTCTGGAAGTACATCTTCTACGTAGGATTGGTAATCTTCGGCGCCATAATTGGAGTTGTGGCTTACACGTTCTACAATAAAGGTAAGATGTGTCTTGAAACTGAAATCACTGGAGAAAAACTAAGGAGTTATTTGAATATCCGAGCGTAATTTTTACCGCGATACATAGTTAACACGTTCGCACCAGCAACCAACGTATCTATGTATCGCATTGTCCGCAATGTAAACATCGTGTTAATATAATAATACATTTGCAATATTTTTATGTTTCCATAAAAATACAACACCGTGTAATATGTACGTTATTTAGCAGCAACCCTGGTTGTTATGAAATTTCTACCATTAAAGTAATAATAATAATTGTAGAACTTCTATAGGGCCTGTATCTTTGAAAATTCAGGCTCAGAGGCGCTACAAGCAAAATCAGTTGGCGGAATCATAAACTGTGAAAAGGTATTTCTTGAAACACGCGATGTTTGCTTTGTGTTCACAACTGTACGCGTCTGTAATGTCGACAAATAGGTAATTCAGTAAATTATGTCACTTATACATGTATTTATCATTTTAACTAGAATGTATTACTCATGAGCGCACCGTTTGCTGGTGTGACGTCTGTAGGCGCCCGCCGTCCACCTATAATTTATGTTGCGCCTGCTAGCTTACCACAAATGTATACTGTATATTTATATATATGCGACAACTTCAGAACTTTTCTATTTCGCACTCTTGAAGTTGTTGTTATTCATCTTCAACAAAGCATGCATGTAAATGTTGACGTGTGTGTTTTATGCTGCCGCCCCAGAACAGGCTCCTTCACTAACTGGCTATATAACAGTTCTGTTTGTATATACTCACTTAATCCGCAATTAGTGAACTAGGTGACATGTTATATGGGTCATTTGCACTGATACATTTGTGTCGCTGACGTCATCAGTAGTAGTGCTTCTAAAACAGCTCCTGACTGCGCCGTCATCTCGTGAAATACCCAAAAACGCATTTCTCTACATCAAGACCAACGATGGCTACACTATAAAGATAGGGGTCTGTCAATGAAGCATCATGTCCCCTTTCCTTTCCTCTTTGTTGCT
The DNA here is from genome assembly GCA_025642075.2 of Ridgeia piscesae. NCBI lineage: Eukaryota > Metazoa > Annelida > Polychaeta > Sabellida > Siboglinidae > Ridgeia > Ridgeia piscesae. Next base: position 733,578 of record JAODUO010000311.1, on the reverse strand, counting down.
GTCGCTGATTTCATCATGAGGAAGGAGATGCATGGTCCGAACTGATAAGTGGACAGGTTAGACAATAGATTGACAGACCTTGACTTTGTCGATGACATTGCACTGCTCAGTCATACGGCGGAGGTCCTGCAAAAAGATGACAAATAACTTGTACGACAATATAGCTATGGTAGGATTACGAATCAACTGTGATATGTCAGTTGGACTCCACAGAATCCGGCAAACTAACAGAAGAACGATGCAATACAAGAGAGACATGAACCCATGCATAAAACATTCTACTTAATATCCACCTAACGCTCAGTGGTGGCATTTGATGAAATACAATTACTTCTTTACGGTATTTAAGTATGTTTGTCTAAAGGAATCGGAACGTAACTTTTCATAACGTATTTTAACTTGAAACGTAATTTTTTTTTAATCTAAAGTAACAACACTTTTACTCTGTTACTTTAATCTACTTTGCAAACAATATTCCTTACACTGTTTCCGTGTCTAATTGCCAGGACGTATCGTCATGTCGAAATATAATTAACAATATGCAATCACGACGATTCACAAGCCAGGTCGCAATCGTATCTGCATATGAAGTAGTTATTTTCTTTCAGCGAATGTTATTTATTCCAATGAGATTGACATCATAACATCAGGAGGTGTCTCTGGTATTAAATGCTTCAACAACCTTTGTCCAAATATAAAGAACATACCATTTACAGGATATGCATATTTTAAATAATTGTCTAAACTTTGACGTTTGTGGCGCTGATCGCCGTCATTATTATCTAACTACATCTGACTCGCTCTTATCTAATCAACACACACACACTTTCGATATATATATATATATATATATATATATATATATTATTTCGAATATATATTTCGACATGATGATAGGACCCCTAGCGATATACACACACCGACACACACACACACACACACACACACACACACACACACACACACACACACACACACACACACACACACACACACACACACACACACACACACACACACACACACACACACACACACACACACACACACACACACACAGACACATACATACTTTCGAAATGTTTGGCCACCACACGGTCATCTTGGCACGTCCAGTGCATTTAGTCCATCATTTCAGAGCGTAGTGCAACGAGAATGACAATTCTGTCGCGACAGTCACGATATAAGAGCATATCGCTTGACACCGATAGTTGGCTGCGTGCATCGAAGTAAATCTTTTACAGTTCCTGGAACAGCTTGACCACGATCTGGCCATCCGTGTCTTGTGGATCTCATTGCGTTCTGAAGTTTTGGACCTTTCAACGATTCTTGCTTAATCTTCTGGATCTTAGCATCAGAAACTGGTCTGGTGGTTTCAATGAGATTGACGAACAGTTCTTCCGTTGTTATACCTTCGCTGTTTCTCATTTGACTGCGTGAAAGTGTGCCTGGGACTACCAGATTTTTCCGTGCGATATGTTCGGTTTTGGCATTAAATCTTCTTACACGCATAAGAAGATGTTGACATCTCATTGGGGCTTTGTCGAGTTCCTGACCATTGATGAGTGGAACCAAAGGTTTGCGATCAGTGAGCTGTTTGAACGAGTCCAGTGCGATCAAGCAACTCGAGGAGCGTCCGCAAGCTCAGACGCCTGTGAAACATTCCTTCTCGATTTGAACATACCTGATGTCAACGAGCAAGAAGAGTAAGCCACTGGTTTCAACATGCCATCGTGCTGCTGGAAGAGAGCTGCACCCATGTCATAGTTGCTGGCTCACGGTTGTTGGTTTGGTTGGATCGAAATAGGCTAATGGTAGCGGCGTTGATGTCAATATGTCTTTTACTTTGGTGAAAGGTTCACCTGGCTAAGGACACCACAACTATGCAATGGTTACTTTCGGCCAGTTAGTAATTGGTTTCATGGTTGTAGACAGTCCCGGTAGGAATCTACCCAAGTAATTTATCATTCCCAATGTACGCCTTAACTCCGTAAAGTTGGTTGGAGCGGCCAGGTCGTGAATTCCCTGTGCCTTGTCTTGATTCATGCGTTCTCCAGCACCACTAGTGATGTGTTCATAGTACACAATTTCGGGTTGTCGAATATGGCACTTATCTTTGTTTAATTGGAGGCCTGTCTCCTTCACTTTGTTTAGGACTTCTTTCAATCGACGATCAACGTCTGTACCATAAACTAAAATGTCGACGTCTGTATCATAGAACAAAATGTTTTCCATGTTTGCCTCAAATCCTTTTTGATTACTGAGCAATTCAGCCATTTTCCTTTGAAACATTTATGATACTGATGTGATTCCAAACGTAACATGTCGGAAAGAGAATCGACCCATCGGGGTGATGAAGGTTGTTTGTGTCGCACTTTCTTTGTCTAGAAGTAGCTGGTAAAACCCATTTGTTGCGTCGAGTGTGAAGAATATCTTTGCTCCAGCAAATTTCGGTATAACACCATCCAGTGGTGGCCAAATGTCAAACGGTGTTTATCTACTTGCATAAATTGCACACGTTTACACTTGTGTAACCTTTAACCTTATTTAATTTTTAGCTACTCATTTTTTAGCTTATTTACCTTCTAAAGGCTATTTATGTGTGTGTACCAACTATATATGTTTTTTGTACCTGAAAGAAATGTTTTCGTATTTGTAAATCGAACTCGTAAGGTACGGTCACGGTCTAATATAGATACGATATCATGTCAATCGTTGTTGAGGGGCCACCACGGTCACTCGTCCAGAGCTGGGCCTTTCTTAGTGGCACTATATATATACACCAATAACTGCACATATGTTTCGACAATACAGACTCTACACACAAAATCACACCCACCACATACAAGTAAGCCTCCGCACTCTTTCTAAGCGAACAATTGCGGGCCATTACTAACTGTTATCGTGGTGTCCATTGCAGGTCTCGAGAGTTCGCACAATTACGGCTCCTCAGCAGACAGAGTCAACGGCAGCCTGAAGACAACCATGAAGCCTGTCCTAAACCTAACGACGACACATTTCGATATTAAAACTACCAAACCGCCAGCATCAAAGAAAAGCACCACGCCACTGACAACGAAAGGAACCAGCAGGGCCACGACAACCACGACACGCACTACTTCCAAGAACACGATGAAACCCACTACAATCAAAACATCAAAAAGTTCCACGACGACGACGACAACGACGACGACGACAACGACAACAACACCTCGGCCACCCACGACAGAACCAGCGTACTGTAAAGGGCAGTTGCTCGATTTTGCCAAACCGCCTACGGAAGGTTAGTATATTTACCATGTATGTTGACAAAATCTAAAATGATACAGAGGAATGAAATACAACATAATTCAAGTCTTCCGAGTTTCAATCCAATACAAGTTACAGTTAGCTGTCTCCCAGCAGAACTAATCATTTTCTTATTTCAAGTGTTTGAACATGTAACATCACCCTAGTGACATTTGTTCAAGCAATATTTGATCATGTTCTTAACATGTCTGTTCTTCTATAACTTAGTAATCACTTCCCAGTTCCTCTGTCTCTCGTTGCCACATTATTGCGAGATGTATTATCGAGGT
>JAODUO010000311.1:505000-725000 GCA_025642075.2 Ridgeia piscesae | reverse complement strand
CGCTGCCTGAAGTCAGTCATCACAGCACGGCACTTTCTGGGAGCCATTCCCTAGCTCACTAAATTCTGTCATACTGGCCAGTGGAGGTGTATCAGAGTTACCTGCCCCAAGAGACAGCACTTCTATGAAGGTATGACAGCAGTCGTAACTACAAGGGGACTTTTGCGACAAGAGGACTTTTGCGATAAGTTGCATTTGAATCCTTGCTTGTACAGTTCTCTTCACATTGCCCCTAGCTGTATAAAGTAGCACACAGTAATTGCAGTATTGCTTCATATTTCTAAGATAATACAGGTATGGCATTTGAATGAACTCCTAGTAACGGTGTCATGGGGGGACAAAACACAGCTGTAAACACTTATGAATACAGCTACTTGTGTAATTAATAACTTCTCGGTTTTTGATAAAATAAAATAAATAACACGTCATTATCACTGAATGTATTAAAATATAATATAAAAATACACAAAAATACAGTCACTGTATATACATGATACAAAGTGAAACAGTAAGATTAGAACAACAAGTGATAATTGGGAGTGGAATGTGATAGTGGAATTCCTGGTCAATGTGTTGTTATTTAACTAATGGTTACTAATTTGGCTAATGTTTGGTTACTAAAACAATGACTTCTTACATGATTATCAAATGAAATTACAAAAAATTAGTACATGTTTATAATCATGTAGAAAAAGTTTCAAAGTTGTCTAAATACTAATCAGTTAATGCAAGCACTATATTCATTGTAGGAATGAAATCACGATTGATGTTATCTGCTGTTGCGGGGAATTATCGGCCACGTCTTGTCCCATGCATCCCTGTTAACACAGATGTCATCTTCGAGAAACAATGATTAAACTGGAGGTTGCACAACAGAACACAAGTCCGACATAACCGTCTACCCATGCTGATGAGCCACATAATCCATGTGGTGATGGGAAAAGTTACACTGCCACTAATCACTGTACCAACAGGGGTTGCTTGATCGGGGCAAATGTGCCAAAACCGAGTAAGGAAGATATGCGGGCTGCATGGCTCAATCGTTTTGTACATTAGTCAAGTCTTCGAGAGCAAAGTGATATCCCTCGTGCTGCTCTCCAAGCGAAGACAGGGAACTTTGTCCTGATTAGGTGGCTGATGCATGCTGGCAGTACTCGATGAACACTCCGGCCCAACTTGCTGTGAACCCACCAGTAAACATGAGCAACCTGAAATAAACGTGTTCAGATAAATATACATATGACATTGTAAATAAGATGTAAATTAATCAATGATCCTTTTAACTTAAAATATATCATTAAAGACATGTGGTGCTTTTTAAGAAAAAAAATTGTGGCAGTATTATAGCATATTGCATCTAATGTTGACAATATGCACTTTTAAATCGCTGTGTGGCATTAGAAACCATTGAGGGTCTATTTCTATAATTTGGAATAAAATGAATTAGGGTATTGCTAGTAAGCTCAAGAAATGTTTATTAATTTGATTGAACCATTCTGAAAGCTGTCAAACATAAACATCTTGTCTAAAACCTCTAATGACAATTCCAGTCCCTGCATTCACATATTTGGGTTGTCATCTCATAATGGATAACCAGAGAAAATGTCAATTAGATTATTATTGTGAAAAGACTAGGCACTATAATTTACTCTATGATCCATTCTATACTTTGGGCAGTAGTAGGAACTATGCACTATGTTCACAAATATACCTGCCATTTTCACTACATAAAAATTATAATGGTTCCATGTGTTGTATCTATAAGTAATGATAACTATTATTTTTTTATTTATAGTGCTACTTTGTTTGATGTTGTATTGTTGCTTCTTATTTGATGCATTAACGTTTATTGCAACACAATTATATAAAATGTATGCACAGTGTACTTACTTGTGTGTTGATGGATCTAGTTGCCAGTTATCTATCTGTATATGGTTCAGTGCAACCAATACATTCCGAAGCACCAGTTTCTCGAAGCAGAGAATTTCAAATCCGACTTTTCGTAATACACAGCAGTCCACCTGTAATAAAAAATCGAACATTAAGAAATGTTTTATATGAATCATTGCAAACATGGATTATTATTCTGAATGAACATAATTTCACAAAGCATGAATTCTGACACATTTCCTGTATTCATCTCGTCACTAATATCTCTGGGTTCTTTGAAACAAACTCATTATCTATGTTTATATATGAATCCATAAGACACATGCAAAATGATGAGAAGATAACCCTGCAGTTTATGTTCAAATAAAATAATCGTAACTGCCTGCCATTGCTGTGTAGGCGGTGCATTTAGATCATGATATATGAATCAATATAGCTGCTATTATTACAAATGTGATGGGTGTCCACACCTGGGGGATGCAAAAAACAGCAAGGTATTGACTATTCATTTGTATGGATTTTTTTCCACAATAGACACACCTGCACAATTGTGGGACCTGATTCATTTAATTTCATTGGAGCTATTCAATACAATTTATGTTAAATGATAAACCCCACCAAGTCTTAACAAATGTGTTATTACCATAAAACGTAATAAGTGACACATACTTAGTCTAATAGTTGAATGCGGCAAGCCTGAGGTCACTGAGGTGACCCGGCTGGCCCAAGCTAAGCGATCATATTTCGCTTGTCATAATAATACGATCATTACGCAGTCCGGACCTCAGGATAATAATATTTAAGCAATAACAATAATAGACAACTTAATATTTACCTTCATCAATATGCTCCGTGCGTTGCCGAGTTGCAGCCATTTCATGACTGCAGACAAACTTGTCACCGCATCAACAAATTGGTTCGGCACCGCCACCAGTTGACACCGTCTCTGCTAGTTTTGTTTTTGTACGTTCAGCTTCCCGTGTGTCTTTCTTTTCGTGGTCACTCGCCTCTAGTGTATCTTCCAATACGTGCCTTTGTCTTTGCGGCTGGAATCTATATCCAGATACTTCTGCATCCGTTAAATGATCCGATTTAGATAATCCATAACAAACACGCCATTTTTATTTTTCTCTGCGCACAGCGCCTCCAGACGGATTTATGAATAACTAATCTTTGGAGAAGCCTCAGCGTACTGACGTCATTCTTCGTCGACAATGGCGTAGCTCATAGTATTTCGATGGCTGGGTGTTCAAAAATATTTTTCAGGTAAACGGCTGGCGTAAAAAAATTGAGTATATGTGGAAATTGTTACTTTATATTAACTCTATTAGGTGTACGCCACGAAACCGTTGCCTTTTTTTGCCCTTTAAATCGTTTCAGCCCGTATCGTATCGCATTTCACAGTTGCACTATACATTTCACAATGTCGTCCTTCGAATATTGCAGCGGCCAAACTCACATTCACGTTTAAAGACCAGACGTGCTTTCAAACTTCGTACATGTAACCACAGTGCTTCTTTCAAGTGCTGTACTGGATTTGAAGTGTGTTTATTGCGAACTCATGTCATTGTGCCTGCACAAACGTGGTAATTTGCGTGCCACAAAACAATATTAGCTTGTCAGTTGCTGATGACGTCAACGGCTGGAGTATCTTAACATTGGTTGGCGGGGTGTGGCTTGTCAATATTATGTCAGGCTGTACAGGTAGAAATATTACTTAGTTTCGTGTTAGTATCGCAATGTTTTCATTACAGTGCCGATAATATCGCTATATAGAAATTGCGCTGGATATATATATATATATATATATATATATATATATATATATATATATATTAAAATATATATATATATATTTGTGACGTGTTCTAACGAAATGAGTCGTATGTCAGCGAACTTGATTTCGAGAAAACACCGCATAAACATGTAACGATGAATTTCGACGATTTTGACTTTTTGTCACCAAAGTCTACTTTTGCATCTTTTTTGTCAATTGGCAATGCTTATTTCTCGTTTATATTATTATTTAGTACATTTTATAGCCTTTTTAGACACACTACGTAACATTTCACGCATGAATTTCGTAAAACAGAACCGATAAATCGCACTAGTTCAAGTCGCATTCTTTGGGGTTTCCCTCAACGCATGGCGGACTTATTTGGTACTACAGGAAAGCCCTGGACGCCCTCTTTCGGATTCTTGTAGTAGAAATTCCCACTGACGTCATTGTAAGCCAATAGCAGCATTTAATGCGAGAGGCCTATCTGTGAACAAACGTCACTAGACGCCGCGAGGAGCTGACAGCGTGCCCCTGATTGGCTTAGAGCTGTGCGCGCAGGCGCAGTGCGCTCTCGCTAGCCGTAAACAACGTGGAATTGATCGGGTCGCTGCTACAAAACATTGCTAAATACTCGGATTATGTTGTAATAATTTCAGTAAACAGTTAGCATGATATATCTTCGACAGCGAACATGCCTTGGGAGTTTATTTCGAATGCATCAAATGGAGTAATAGAAGCAAAACGGCCGATTTTGGATCGACAATGTACTCGACTGTGTGCTTATGTGACCGCGAACTTCAAATGCGTTTTTCTCCGTTTGAAACTTTCTACCCTAGGCATGTTCAGCGTCCAATAACTTTGGCTGTGTGTGAGATATGTCCATAATTTTTACACCGTTGGAAAGATTAATACATCTTCTTTCCAATGGTGTGACTAACTCAATTTTTAGTTTTTTTTGACATACGACACACTACACACACACATATATATATATATATATATATATATATATATATATATATATATATATATATATATATATATATATATATATATATATATATATATACATAAAGGTTGGCATAGTTGGGGGCAAATCGTTTTCCCATTGCAGTGCCAAAGATTTGAAGGTACCAGTTGGATGCGAATAAAAAATCGTTGTGTTCCAATGAGATTTTAAGTAGTTCTAAAATGTCTACGTCTGGGCGGTCAAAGTCCGGGTTCCGTAGAAAAGCTTGTTTTACTGCTTCAATCCCCGAATTATTGTCAATATTGGTATAGAGGCTTTCTACATCCATGGAGAACAGTAGGGCATCCCTAGGTATTTCGATTCCAGTCACTTTATCAATGAAGTCTGTAGTGTTTTTAACATAAGAATCATGTGTGACTGCCAATGGGGCTAAAAAATGGTCGATGTACTCGGCTATTTTATATGATTCACTGTTGCAATCGGATATGATCGGTCGTCCTGGAGGCATTTGAGGTTGAGGCCACTTGTCTTTAGCTTTATGAATCTTGGGTAATAGGTAAAGTAAACGTGGTCGAGGGGTGTCAGGTGGTTCTAAGTATTCGCGTTGCTTCTTGGATATATATCCTGTTCGTCGAGTTTATCTAGTGTTGCCGAAATGCGGACCGCAGCTTGTGGGTAGACTGGTGTGTCTAATTTAGCGTAATGTTTTTGGTTAGAGAGTTGTCGTTCCGCTTCTGCTATATAGTTCTTTTTGGACAGATCACTGTCGCCGAACCTTTATCAGCAGGTTTAAAAGATAGACGGGTTTCTCTTGAGCGTCGAAATCGCCACCAATTGCGATTCCGACAAATTACCCATACTGTCACGGTGCTTATTAGTTATCGAGCTAAAGTCTTCCAATTGTTCCAATATTTTATTTATATCCTCATTTTGGCACGGTGGATTCCAGGTAGTTTTGGGCCCGTAAAGTTTTCTTTGGGTTTGGTTGATCTGGTCCGTGAAAAATATCGTAGATGGATATGTCTAGCAAAACGCTTGATGGATGCATGCATGTCTTCTAAATCATTGGTTTGTGGTGTTGATATAAATTGTAGCCCAAAATCCAAGATGTCCGCTTGGGTTTCAGATAATACTAGATGACTTAAGGGGGGAGTGAAGCGGCTGAACAACCACAGCCCAAACATAAGAACATATAATTTACAGCACTTGTCACCATAATTTGACAAGCACAGCGTCACGGTATATTTTTAATATTTTTTTAAACTGAGCTACTTTCAACACAGGGCGCTGCCATCTTGCCTAGGGCCTTTTCCGGTTTGACTGGCGTGTTGCCTACAATCCCGGAAGCCGCCAGTCGATAGGCGACGCAGCATAGCTCTCGCAAAAACGGGCCAAACGCATTAAAACAAACATAATTAAACAATTTAATGCACTGTATAGCTAATAGATATACTATGATTGTTAGTAAGCAACTTTTCACATACTTCCACGAAAGGATTCCTGCCGAAAAAGCAGGTTAGAGATGATGAAGTTGGCGTGTCCGCCGGCGGAAAGTTCGACAAGAGTCTGCGGTGGTCACTTTCAAACGCCGATTGCAAGCCTAATTACAAACGTGACGAGCACAAAGAGACACTGAACATAAAAACATAAGTCTCGATCAAAGCCACAGGTGCATCTTTGGCCGATTTGTTTGCATATAAGTACGCAGCGACAAAGTAATGTTTGGTGAACTGAGAGGGAAAACCGGACACGATTTCCTTATTTGGAAGGTGAAGCGGCGCGTAGGAAATTACATGCCGAAACCAGCTTGTTGTTGCCAAGCCGACTCGGCACTTACGAGTACCAACGTGTATCGTTACGACTACAATTTAGTTCCACAGTTGTATTTCATCGTCTGTATAATATACGAATGTTACCTAAGCAAAGTTTAAATGTAATAAGAAATATGAATGTAATAAAGTAAAAATATGTGTGGACAGTATTATTTAATGTGAAATAAAGAATGTTTATATAATCCACGGATTTAGGTCAACAGTTCGCCGGCGAGCTGTACCTAGACCAACGCCGGTTCGTTGGTTGCTAAAAATAGCTCGAGTCTCTAGGTACAAGTAAACTTTTTGTTTCTGACATAGACAGTCGCCGGTGGTGGAATAACCTTCTTCAAGATAATGACATAAAAAGAAATGACAGCTACGACCATGCATGCGTATGACGTTTATTTTAAACAATACTCGTCGTCATATGCAAATTAGAGTGACTCGCTAATTAGTCAACAACAGTCAAGAACTGTCAGTCATATTACAGGCATTACTTGGAATTAATTAACAGAAACAGCAAAACACAAATTTATGTTATTATTTAAATTAGACTGTTAACTGCTTTCAATAAAACACTACCGTATATAATGTAATTGATTTAACCCATAAATCAACCGATTTAAATCATTCAAGAAAAAACTCTGGTTTTATTAGCTGCTAATTTATAAAGGGAAGATCTTATTTAGCGCAGCAACCAATCCTCAGGATTGCTGAAAGCGCTTTACACTTTATTTCCCCGACAGACCTGTTCAATCAGATATACCATCTCAACTTCTCTGGGAAGCATCCAGCGATATGCTATAATTAATGCGCGAAAGCTACTCGTACACATATCCACCACTACCTATAGCCATGCAGGTACTCATTTTTACAGCTGAGTGAACTGGAGCAATGTAGAGTGAAAAAAAAATTGCCCAAGGTTTTAGCATCACAGCAGAGAATTGGGGACATAGCTGTTGACTTATGAATACTGTCTGTTGAACACTAGTTTGCTTACAAGTTAATCTTGGCCATTACATGAGGACACTGTTTTTTGACATTATGCAAGCTGAGGATGTGCTGTTTATATGCATTTTATCATCGAAGCCAGAGACCAGAACGACAAGTAGGAAATGGCGAGAAGCAGCCATGCAGGTTAGTAAAATATTATTGTCATTATGAGTATGGTATCATTGTATTTGTTTCTGGTAACATCTGTACATGTGTGCATCGCACAACTTTCTATGAAATAATGAGTATAACAACAATAAAACATGCTACAGAATCAATCACACTTAACATAGTGTCACTATTAAGTATGTTAATGTGTCTATCCAATGACATTGCCCATCACAACCCAAGTCAATTGGCAATATTACCTGGGAACACATTTAGTATTTTAATTTAGGCAGTAGAATATTGTATAACTTCATGTATGCCTCTGCTGTTATTGCTGTAGAATATGCATGGTCAAAATATACAATACACAATCAATCTTTTACTAGTAATTGTTTTGACATACATAATAAGTCACTAGTGTCCGATATTAAAAAATTGACAGATTAATAAATTTCTAAATAACCGACAACTTTTTTTTTATCCCCCAAAACATTATGTACCCAAATGTGGATCTCACCTTTAAGAATTTGCAGTTTTGCTTTGCAAATGACAAACAAGCACACATTTGTTTTAGTTGGGGGTCAGAATAGTCTCGTGACAGCAGGTAGTAATATCACTGATCCCATGATTAAAATTAATAGTTACATGAGTGAAAAACATTTAGAACCTTACATTGGCCCATAGCCTGCATTGTTACCTGCAAGGGTTGTAAACATCATGATCAAAGTACAACAGAGGACTGCTGTTACTAATTGCAGTTAACAGCCTAGTGCAAATTAGGCAATAAGATCACAATCTTAGTAGTGTCCTGTGTTTCCTAGCAAGAGTGAAAAGACTATCCATACCCAATACAAACATCACTGCCTGGATGAAGCCCCATCATCTCTCTAGTGCACTTGCATTTCTTACCAGTTCACAGTCATATGTTAGGGCATGATGAAAAGACAAACCACTGCAACAGAGGTCAGCTTTAAATGTTGCTAACTTTGAGTGTTTAAATAAATCTTCAAATTTGTTGGTACTAATGGCTGTTGGAGAATGATTATCGACCAACATGACTAGTATATTGAATCGGAAATGAATAGTGTTACTGTGTATAACGAAATAAGACTATAAAATAAGAATATAAAGTAGGAAAATTATATTTTAATAAGGCATGTATTCTGCTTTCAATAGTACCGCATACATCAGCATTGTTCAGTTAGTGCAGTTAGTGTTTGATAACTGGAAGGTGTCCATAATCACTTCCCAAAAGTATTTATTAGGAAAATGGCCAAAAAGTTTATTTAGAAAACCTTATACAAAGCAATACAAAAAACTTATATATCTCGGAAAAGACTCAGTTGGGTAAAACCCCACCCCCAAATGAAACTTATGTATAAACCCCAATGTAAAAATATTCTTAAATTAAAAACAAAATATTAGTATTTAGAATAAAGCCGACATTTGTATTTTTGGAAAATGCAAGTATGACTTTGATTATGGCCAAATAGGTGTCTCTGATTGGAACAAGGAGGACATTGATTGCACCTAACTAACTTAAACATTTTATTTCCTTATATGTGCAAGTGGGCTTGTATAATTGGTTTACTATGTAATTTATGTGAGCTGCTTATGTAGGAGTGGGTTTTGTTTGTTTGTAATGATGTCTGAATGACTCAGAACACATACATATTAATTAAAATATGCCAGGAAGGTTAGTCATATAATGGAATTCGCACAGAATGCACCATTGAAAAGGTAATGTTCTATTTATTGCAGGAATGTTCCCTGGTTGAACCACAACACCCTGCTCAGCCCACTGTCCACTGGTCTCATTGAGACAGAGTTGACTAGTGACCCTGGCTAGCAGTAGCAGACAAGCCAGCAAGCAGATACCCAATACACAAAAATGATATGGGGGGCATTTCAAGGGATCTTCTCAAAAACCAAATCACCAGTATTACTTTGTGTTTTGGGGGCCCTTAGAATGATGCAATAAAATACAGATTTCTTGTGTACAGTAGCACCACCACATGCAACAGCCATGCAAAAGTAGATTTGTTTAACAATTGTGGAAAAATAGTCTGGGGGACCCTATGGGGCCTGTGGAATAATTCAATCAAATTTAGATTTCTCGTGCATAGTACGTTACAATATCCACAGATGCATCTACACAAAATTAGATCCTGAACACTTTCCGAAATGCCAATTATAAGTTGATTTATTCTGTGGTTTTTTTTGACATAGGTACTGCAATGAGAAAACAAAAGATGACAAAACATTGTTATTTATATGTATATCACAGAAGATACATACCATCTTACATATGTATCATTCTTTCAGATGAAGGATTCACAAATACCAAGCACACCTTTCAAAGGATCCTGTGCACCAGATGACATTGTCCCTCATGGCAGTATGGATGTCACATTGCAAAGCCTTTAACTTGTAGTGTCAAACTCAAACAGAGCCAGTGATCATGTCACCAATGCGATACTTCATCAATGCAGCAATTAATACATATGATATTGTTGTTCCAGTGAATATTCATCATGACCATGGGTATGCAAAGTTGTCGTCGCAGTCCTGCATGCCTTCTTCAACTGACCATGGCAGTCTAGTCAATGTGGATGACACTTCGGATGTCCCAGTCTCACTGTCTCCATCTTCAGATCATTCTGTCTGCAACAGTCAGAAGGAAAATTCTGAAGACAGTGATCCGGAATCTGCGGTAGCGGATGACAGCGATATCACTGATGATGACTCAAGCAGTTCTGACACTAATGAGAAACAGAGAAAATTTTGTTGTTTACAACAACAAAAAAATAATTTCCCTTTTCTGCACCTGCAAAAAACCCAGGCTAGTATACTATGCCTGCTGCCTGTTGGAAGCATCCCATTGAACATGTGCAGTGATGATATGCAGCTAACCGATACATTCTGACATTTGATTTATAGTAAACAATCATTATCTTATAATGATTATTAGTAATTGGCAAAACTGTGTAATTCATCAATATCACATCATGAAGTCAGCGCATTGGTTGATTTGTTTGTGAAATACTTTAATAAAATTATCACAGCGTTTCAAACAAATAATTTTTATGTTAAATTGTTACAGCATTTTGCAAACACATGAATTTATGATTGTGGTGTTGATAACATATACACCCGCACATATCCAATATACTGTATACAATACATTAAAACTCCAATTCAATATTCTCATGTGAATTGCACAATGTCCTTATTACACATCTATTTATTATTCAGACTATATTATAAATTGCATGGCAGCACGCATATCTAAATAACATTATTTACATAAATTAAACAAATTGTATTAACATTTTAAAATGGAAATTAAATAATTATATTAAAAGGATGCACACATCATGTAACATCCTGTCAAAAATAAAATAAGTTTGTAACAAAGATTTACGTTACGAATTCGAAGATAGAATTTATTTTTTATTTAATATGTGTCATTGTGTGGCCATACAAGTATAATTGCTCTGTTTAGGTTTGAATTGCAAAATAATTTTTCGATACCTGTTGAACTACATATTACTTACCTACTACCTACTTTGGTCGAACGAACGAGTCTGCACGCAAATCGCACATAGATAACAGACCGATATTCCCAACATTGTGTCATTGACAGATGTCTTGGTCAGTCATAGGCATAGCTCATGCAGGCATCTGTCAGCACGGTCGGGCAACCCAGCTTTCTCCAGACAACATACAAATTCGATGTGCGTCGACATTGGGACGCAGTATCCACACAAACACAATGCCACATTCACATTGTTCCCAAAATCAAACATCCTCGATTCCATAAAAATTGCGATCTTTTCTCGCCGTCTCGCGACTCTCGGCGGGGTTTAATTGACGCCTCGCACCTCGGCTCGCACGCTGGGTTAAGCAAGAATTAATGGCTTTACGTGTGTCACTTGTGCTATAGATGCTTCTCTCACTTGTGCTACAAATGCTTCCTCTGTCGGATCCATTTTCTACTGTGATTTATCCAAGACCACTAGCAAATAGCGTAGCTCCTCGCTAACGTAAAACACTTCCGACATTTGTAAACAACAGAAAAATAGTCCGGACTGACCTTCCTTTCGGTAGGCCCGCCCCTTGAAGCCTGTCAAAATCTGCTCTCGGGAAGTGTCACGTTTCGAATTTTTTCATTGGTTAAAAATCGTAATAATATAATTTCACCTTTTTATTACGAATGCAAATAAATATTATTTGTTGACACATAGGACCCCTTTCGTGTATAATAAGGTACCATATCTTTGTTTTTGCGCAGAAATGTCTAATAACGAAGAAAACCGAAAGAAACCAAAATTTTACATGGGCTAGATAGGAGGTAATCAAACCACTCGGCTTGGAATAAAGATGGCGTTACGCAGTGTTCTATGACGACGATTTAGGCACTGAAAATATTTTTTTTTCCCAGTTTGTCTGATAAGTGAATATGCTTCTTTCACCATTAATGTATACTTATATAGTATACATTTAGGTATATGGAATGTTACAGCTGTGTTTCAGTTCCCCTTTAACAATCGTAGGGTTGCGAAGCCCATTTGACTCGTTTTGTGGGGTATGATTGCCCTCTATGTCACTTAGTTTAAATGGTCAAGCCAATGTGTTAGCATTTTATTTGCCGTTTCCGGCGTCCAATGGATATTGTCCGATACGTTTGTCTCGAACGACGACTCCTCTAATTTAGGTATTACCACAATGCCCCTGATGTCTAGTAAGCTTTTCGAAGTACTCATAATGTGATCTTGTTCTACCATAGGTAATCTATCCGAATAGTTTTTTTTGGTATGGCGATAACGGAGTGAGGAAAGCACTTGCCTGCTCGTACCGCCATCCTTCGCAAATTAGGGATGGTCGTCACCCCTGGCTTGTTCGCTCTGTCGTTGATTCCCACCGATAAAATCACGATTTCTGGATTCGTGCCGTCGGTCTCTGCGGGGTGTATCATCATCTGTTCGAGGTTCCTTTTCTTAGCTCCGGGGTAGCTCTCCAATTGGATGTCTCGTTCCGTCGATTCTGTAATCTTGGAAACATTTGAGTCACCAAGAATGACCACACGTTTAGAGATTTTTGGTAATCTCCAGCCGGATTTCTTGCAATTTGTGCTTTTATGCACGGAGGGTACAGTGGAGAATCGACGTGCTGTATTAGGCGTAGGCGTTAGTCTGTGAATTATGGTGCGGTCCAATCGTGGTCTGGAGACAGGTTGGGAAGAACGAGATTGGGAGAGAGATATGTGATCTCCGGGGAACACAACTGTCCCCGTAGTGGCGGGAAGGCGTTGGGAGAAAAATATGGAGAAGATGTTGCAGAGACGCTGGAAAGTTCACGTGTAATCTGATCACGGCAAAGTGTGGTTGTTGTAGCAGCTGAAGATGGAGTGGTGATAGTAGTTGATGATAAGGGTGGGGATCCCGGTGATAAAGACGCAGTCTGTCGCTTACGAACTCTAGTCGAGGTACGTGCAGCCCTGGTCGCTGGTGTGTTGTCGGCGGACACGAAGAGAGGTGAAGTTGGTGGAGTAGATAGGACGAATGAGTAGAGCGGTGCTTGCGTGAGACACGTGGGCGTGCATGCCGATATGAAAGGGGTTGTTGACATACCTGAGCTTGGTCTAGTTGGCAGTGTAGACGACGAGCTGATAATTACCCTCTTCCTTGGCTGTTTACATGGTGGCTTTGTTGACATAGGCGTAGCACTGCTTGGCGAGGGTGTTATCTCTATATCACACCCTGAGTACTCACCGTCCGTATCTAGGTTGTTCTCGTCAGGTGCGTTTCTCGTAGACGGCTGTGTTGACAGAGTCGTAACGTTTTTCCCGGGAGGGTAGCCAAGTCGTCCTTCGCCATGGGTACAGTCGCGGAATTGCGTCAGTAGTTTCCCGTACATGTTCCTGCTGTGTCCGTTGTGTCCGGTGCCCCAGTAGTTATCATAGGTATGACTTATGAAGTTCACTCCTTCCGATTTTCTATGGGTCATCATCACCAAACACTCTTACATACAAACACAGGCACGCACACAAGCAGGCACGCAGGCACCACGTACGCACGCACGCACGCACGCACGCACGCACGCACCACGCACGCACGCACGCACGCACGCACGCACGCACGCACGCACACAAACATAAAAACTCTTTAGATAACTAATATAGTTTACAATAATACTAATACAATCATAATAGATGACAGTTGTAGTTTCCGACTGCTAATCTAACGACGAATGACAGTTGTAGTTTCGACGACGGATGACAATAATACTAATACAATCATAATAGATGACAGTTGTAGTTTCCGACTGCTAATCTAACGACGGATGACAGTTGTAGTTTCGACGACGGATGACAACTGTAGTTTGCGACTGTTGAATATTAGGAAAATCAGGTAATAAATATATTGTGTTATAGCTTTAATTGTTATCTTAACTGTCCAATTTAATATTGAATTTACTACACTGTCATGGACATAGCGATTGGTGTAGCGCAGGAAGTATGAACGATTTTAGGCCATATTGGCATATATGTGTCTTTTTCGCGATAATTTGCATTTTACATTGCTGTTCGTTGTGGTTTCACAACAGTTCGATAAGCACTTATATCTTACAAGGTGTCTACATGCACATAATCTAACATTAACACATGTACACATATGCCCCAACACAGGTTGTACTGCGCGAAAAATTGCATTTTTCATTACTTGTCAAGATCACTAAACACAAGTATATATATAGGGTCTAAGTCTATAGCCGCCGATGCCATGACAACGACCATATATATTAATCGATTAAAATGCATGATTTCCGTGATCATTCTTACCAGCAAAGGGTCGCACTGCTTCTGCTTGTAATTATCCTTCGGAAAATATAACTATTTTATGGCTACTTGCTTGGCCCCTTGGGGACAGCCCGATTATTACAACCATAATAGGCAAATACAAACAAAGTCGTGTCGGAGAAATGTGGACTTCCTGCCCCCAACCTCGTTTTCGAGCGCGAGACTTACATGGCCTATTCCTTACACTCCTCATTATCCAGGATTGGGGGACCATGGACGCCTAGCTACGCCACTGCAATAACGTCGTTTCTATTGGGTACTCTTTCGCAAGGGAATGGCGAACGAACACCTTATTGTGGTCGTACGTCATCTTTACCTAGATTTGGTATCAGTGGCGCCGCATGGCGAGTCGGTCTAAACCCAAATACACTCTTCCCAGAGAAGGAAATATAATACGACTTGATTTCCTGTTGATAGTTTCTTCTTGTACAGTGTGATGTTGCTTATAATTGCCGTCGCTTTTCTTCTCTTTTTCATTGCATTGTATCTTATCTCGCCACTCATTGCACCTGAACCATTACAACTACAAGGGGCACATGTGTTGGTAGGTGACAACTGACACGACGTATTTATTTTCTTTCCATATGATTGATAGTGCAATAACCAATATACACCACCACCCCGTCCCCCTCCACACCCCATCCCTACCACACCTTGATTTGTACTTTTCCCCACCCACCCCACCCTAATCCCATATTCCCAAGCACAAATACTCTTATTCCACTTCCAGATAACATGAAGCCAGCCATCCTGAAACCGAGCAACCATACTAGTGCGTGATGCCCCAGTAGGGGTTTTGCACTACAACATAACAGTAACAGAAATAGCTCATGCAGCCGTGAACATGATTGTGTAACGCGTAGCAAACATCTCAGTCATCTGCCAATTCTGGAAGCCGAGTCTACCCTACGCTTTAGCCTAATATAAGTTACTCGCTGCATTTCGGAGTAATTAAAACGTACTAGAAAAGCAGCGCATTCCTTGTCAACCTTATCCCCCATTCCTGAATAAGCCAGTTCGGAGTTTCGACTACGCATGTGCCAAATCTTCTGGGTCAGAGGGCAGTCGACATAAACAAATCGCACGTGCTTGTTTAAGAGATGCAGAAGTTTGTCATCTTATTTCTTGATACATGCAAATAGTTTTTATTTTTTAATCTTTGCCAGCATGACTGATTTTAATGAGTTTCGTTTGTGAAAGAAAGACATAAACTAATAGCGCTGGCGTTTAGTGCATATACCGTTTTTAAGTAAAAGATCTATATGTGACAGGTATCCAAGTCCTGGAATAAATCGCTGGTGCAAATGTCGAACACAGCTTATTACATTGTAGCATGTACAAGGTATTTTGCATGCTAAGTAATAGTTGTGTCAAATTAGTGCACATTTGTGACAAGTTAAAATATGGGTACTTGTGACTATTCATGTGTAGAATCCGAACCGATAATAAATTAGCCGTTACTGTATAACTATCTTTGACTACATTTGATATATCAGTACGTTAATATTCAACATCAGGGGATAGGGATATTTTTGCTATACAAATATTGTACCTTTACACACATTTGGAAGCAAAAACGACGGGCGATGTAGATAAACACTGTTTATATATACATAATTGAAAATAATAATTGAAACTAATAATGTATTAGTGTAGTCGCATGCTACTTATTTAGTAACTACTATGTAGTTGTTTATGCCTACATATACTTCATTTTTACTACATTGATATATAATATAATTTACATCAATATTACTTTTTATTAACTTTAATTAGTTCCTCTAGTTCAGATCTCTACAACAATGCACAATTTATACATAATTATTTATTTATTTATATTTATCTGTGAAAAATAATATTTTACTTGTATTATTATTTTAATATTTAAATTATGTGTTATATTTTATCGAATATTGTACTCTAAATACTTCTGAACAGGGAACTATTTTGGATTGTAGTTGATAAATACAGTTATTATTATTACCTAATGCCATGTTCTGGTAAAAGAAATGGTAGATCCATTAAATATGATGGCTGAGTGCCTACCTTCAAGCTTTTCATTCCTACAGAGCTGGTTTAATTCACTTATAGAAATCAATTAAGCATGTAGTTAACACGCATAATTATTATCTATGTATAACACACTATTGTTTTTAATGACATTTATGTGGTTAATATTGAACATTTTTATTAATTGCAATCTGCATCCCAGTGCATAAAAGTTAATACTTATCCTGTAATAATAATATGAAAATTATCAATTATCATAATTTCTTTTGATGATAAAAAGGTATGGATGTTTGATTAAATATGTTACACACATTACTAAGCTAATCACAAACTATACATCTGGGACCGGTGTCTTGATGTGAATTTAAAGTTATGCAATTATGTAGCAGCACATGTTTGCTTTGTTAGGCTTACTGAAAAACATCAGATAATTTTCTAAGCGTTAACAACGTTTTAGCAGCTTCAGCAGATGAAGCCTATAGAATATATAATAAATTAGAAAACTTGATTTATGATCAAGCTAAAGAAACGGCCTTAACTTAAATAAGTAATTTAATCAATTTACTGAAGATGTTGCTCTTGCAGATCACTGGTGGGTCGAGTGGTATAGGCAAGGCAATAGCAGTTGAGGTGGCCAAAAAAGGGGCCAATGTCACTCTACTAGCAAGAAATCAGGTTAGTATGAAATGGCATTTACATTAATTAACTTATGTTATGTAATTTAATATTTCAAAGTAACTTTGTCAGCTTTATTTGCAGGATGGTAATAATTTACAGGATGTTTACTGAATGAATCTTAGCTTCCACTAATTATTTGATTATTTAGGTCCCAATGAAGCATTATGTTGATGGATTTTCACAATTGATGAGGGTTTTCAGAATGTGTTGATGTGAAATTTGTATAATAGTCCCATTTTGCCTTTGATATCAATGTGTAGTTGCTTAGTATATATAGCGGGACCGATCTAATGTGTAACGAGTTCGTTGCCAAATTCGTTATCAGATGTATTATTAGAATCTATCACTTCGACACAAACTTTCAAGGTATCCATGAGCCAGAGGGTAGGTATATCAGTACATTTCTAGGGACGAATGCTCATAGTGATTTTTAGTCCAGGCCAGCCCCAGTAGAACCATATACATTTCATACTTAAAAATATTTGAATGTTGATTTGAACAATAGACACATAGCTTTAAAAATTCTACTAGGTGGAATCTAAAAAACAACCTGGGGACCTCCATGTTTCAAAATGGCTGCCAAACCTCTGATGGCTATTTATAGCAACCAAGTGAAATGGCCACGGGCAGGCAGATGCTGTTTTATAATTAGATATCCTTTATGCTGTACATGTAGCAGTAATACAAATGTAACGTTTTTTTACTTGGTGTTTCATTTAATAGGCAAAGTTATCAGAGGCAGCGACATATGTTGAGGATCACAGGAAAAACCATGAAAATCAGGTAAAATGTGTAAGAACATGTACTTTTGAATAGAAATGTAAGAAAACACATAGTCCAGGCCCTGCCATAGGGACCCATATACTGTTTCAAGGATATTTGACAGTTGATTTGAATATGGGGTACCCCTAGTTTCAAGAATCTACTAGGTGGAAACAGCCATTTTCTAAAATGGCCACCATACATATAAGAAATGCCTAGTATAACTGTTGATAGGAGCATAGTAGAGAACTGATTTTTGTGTCAAGTGGTGACATCATAGAATATTTCAGATATTGCTTAGTTTACCAAAGTACCCAAGATGGAACCCCATCAAACATGAAAAGAAAATCTGTCAATTAAGCATGCTTAATTGACAGAAATATTGTAGAAGGATGATTTTGGTGCCTATTGTGATGAGTCATATTATGAATAAGGTATGAATATCGTTTTCTACATTCAGTTTGCTGTAAGTCTGGAAACAGTGTAATGTTAGATAATGTTGATGTAACAATTTCCTTTACTAAATGTGCTTTCAAATAGTCAATAAAGTTAAATACTTATTTTAAGAAGTATTTCAAATTGACACGATTAATACGGTCATCATCGATCCATGAAGACGACACTTCACTTGTGCATTAAGTTGTTGTTATGGTCCACCATTGTTACAAATGGTTTGTTCATCAGTTTATGTCACCCAAAATGGGGGACACACAAGACAGGTTTTTCTGAACCAGTATTTCACATTTTTTGATTGATCATTATAAACAAGATTCTTCTTTTTGCAGAAGGTTCAAACATTTGCCATAGATCTGTGTAAAGAGTATGCTACTATTGAAGCCACCATGAAACAGGTAAATGTGTAGCAAGATAAAGAGTGTAACGGTACATGTTGTAGTATAATAGTTTGTCAAATTAATAAACAGCTAGTACTTCAGATTGGTTGGAATGATACGAATGGTTTAACATTTGTTAAGAACATCTTTCATTGTACCATCTCACCATTTTAATGTACATACATGAGCAGCTTTTAAGTAATAATATCTTTGAATTGTTAAAATCTACACTTAATAAATTTAGTATATCATAGCAAATCATAGATTGTAAATTATGATAATTCTTGAACTTTTTTAGACATAACTAACTGCAACATGTGATTGTTTGGTTATACAGGGTTGTGTACTTTGGAAGGATCCTGTTACACACCTGTTCAAGTAGTGACCATGTGACCATCCATGTTTAACATTTATGTTTGCCTTTGTGACCGGGCAGGCTCAAGATAACCTTGGTTCAGTCGACATGTTGTTCAACTGCGCTGGTCTGTCCCTTAGTGGACGCTTCGATGAAGTACCTCTGGATGAGTTCAAGGTAATGGTGCCATGACGGATTAACAGTGTCGTTTTATTCCAGTTTTTAGTATCTATTAATAGTGTCCAACATTGTGTCCATTTCTTTGTGTATTTCTTAATGATTTGTCTAAAAAATATATGATTTTCATTCCCAGATATTACCACCTTGTGTCAGTCTCAGTCAACTCAACAGACTGGCATCTTATCAAACAGTCAGTTTCAAATGCTGGATTCCTTGAGACAAATAAGAGCAATTCCAAGTTTGCATTTCCCAATATCTTTGGATATATGATGAGTGCCCATGAAGCTTTGTGGCTAGATTACCAAAAGCTCAACCAGGAGAACCCAGGTTTGAATATTGTGCTGCAATTTTGAACGTTGGGCAAGTTTGTTCACTCTAAGTTGCTCCAAATCACTCAGCTGTATGGTTGAGAGCATGCAGTAGACAGTGATAGACAGTTGTGTGCTAATTGTCTTTGTGTAGTAATTGCAGTGACTTAATGCTTCCCAGAGACAACAAAATAATGTTCAGTTGAACAGGTATAACAGGGAGTAAGGTGTAAAGCACTTTGAGCAGTTCTAACGACAAGATACTGCGCTAAAGCACCATTGTAGTTGGGTTAGGTCATAAGAGAAATGTTCCAACAGGGTATTTAAATTAGTTATATAGTAAGATTTCCTGTCTAATTGAACACAGTATGAATAGAGGAGGAGGAGGAGGAGGGAATTTGTGGCGCGAGCAAGTCTTGCATGTGGAGGGACCCTCTTGGAACATTCATGCCACATGTATCTCCTTTTGCAGTTAATTGTACAGGTACATGTAAATAAAAAAGGTGATATCTTTAATTTTATCGTAAACATTTTTAATAACATGCACTGAATACGTATTGTCACATAACACTTTCTGGGGATTATTCATTTTATAATTATAATAATGGGCAATTAAACCTGATCACCCTAACTATGTCGGCTGTTAACATTAATTTTGGAGGGGGAGGAACAGTGCAACTGGCGTCAGATCCTGCCCGTCTTCTTCACTAGAAACTGCTGGACATCAACTACATGGGAAGTGTGTATGCAACGCGGGCACTGATTGGTGGCATGAAGGAGAGGCAGCACGGTCGCATTGTGTTCGTTTCCTCCCAGGCTGGCCAGCTGGGGTTGTACGGCTTCACTGCCTACAGTGCCTCCAAGTTCGCACTCCGTGGGCTCGCAGAGTCACTGCAGATGGAAGTATGTCTGAGGTTTTACTACGTTTAATTGGGACCATTAGTTATATGTCATTACCATAATTTGGTATCCTTTCATCTCAGTGATCCGCCATCATAGCGAATGGTAATAATCAGAAGGATTGTGTGCATTGCGACCATGGAATCCAAAACAGTGTCGTGGTATTTAGGTAGGTAATACCACCTAGTAAGCCTGACACTGATGAATCCATGACAAAAGGCCCTCCGAACAAAAAACCCTCAGGCATAAGCTCCGTCGGACATACTGGGTTAAGCTCCTTCGATGCAACTCAATGCGATTAGCAGTTAGTGGTTATTAGTTTGTATTTGCTATAATAAAATTATTCGAGTGAAAAGGTTGTTATACGTATTCTAAATCTTTGATTTTAGTAAATGTATCTCCCCAGGTAGTTGTGTGTTTGTCTTCTTACATGGGTACGTGTTCTTTAGGTGATCGGCAAAATAAGCACGTCTGAGCAAATGGGTGATTGTTGGTTGCAGTAGATGCTGCCGTGCCTTTCTGCAGTTGTGTGTGCCTGGCCAAGGAATCTAGGCTGTCACTACTGTTTTTGGTTGAATGTTGTGTGTGACAAATTTCTACTGGCCATCTGATTTTGAGAATTATTTTTAGACAGTTGAAATGGAGTGTGTCTAGTGTCTATTGTCACTGGTAGAGTTGGATTCAAAAATGATTTTTTATCTTGAAATTGATTTGATTTATGGCAATTTACAATCCTAAAAACATATTCCATGAAATGTGAGTCTATTGATAGACTTTGGCACTAAACTGGTAGACAGTGTTATTATCTGCAAAATGAAGGACAAATCATAAATTAAAAAGTATCAATGATCAAATCAATATTTTCTTGCAGTGATCCAAAGATCGTGAATCAAATCAAACAATTCTGCAACCCACAGTAAAAATGGCAGCTAAAAAGATGGTCTCAAACAGTTGAAATAAATTGTCAGTAAAATAGTAATAAAAAAACTGAGAAAATATAGAAGTAAAAACAATTAAAAAAAATGAAATATGCTGTGGTAATATATACATAGGAATATATGGCGTAACGGCAAATCATCCACAATAGGTGAGCTCACACATTTCTGTTTTCAGGTGAAGCAAGATAACATCTACGTAAGTCTTGCATTCCCGCCCGATACAGACACCCCAGGTTATGAAATGGAAATGCTCTCCAAGGTAGGTTCTGCCAGGCAGTGTACTGTATACATGTCGAATGTTTCCATACAATCAGATTTTAGTCTTGGTCAGAATTTATGTTTATTATTCAAATTAGTAAGAAATGTGTATCTGAGCAGAGTCACAATATTTGTTTTCCGTTTTGTTCTGTTCGTTAACTGTAGTTCAGATCTGTATTCTTATCCTGAATTGATAGATGGTATAACATCTATGAGCATGATATGAAATAAATTGTAATGTTGGCACTTTCCGATACACCATATGTAAAGTAATAGTGATTAAATGTCTATAGTGTCTTTCCACCATGATTAATCAGTGGTCCTAGACTCCAATGACAACTCAGGTCTGTTCCCGTATAGGGCCTGTGTAATGATTTTGTAGTTGCGCCTCTGAACTTGAATTTTCAAGGACGTAGGCACTATTGATGAGTTACAATTATTACTGGATCATTATGAATCTGAGTTGAGAGTTGCAGCAGACAATGGCAGTCAGGCGAAGTCCTAGTGCTGTCATTGTTGGTGTGGGGAAAGCCAATGCACAAATTTAACTCATATGCTTATTGTGCAATCAGCATTTGCTCATGGTCAGCACCATTTTGTTCCCAGTCGAGTATATAAGTTAGTCGAGTGTGATGCGATTCATTTCAAAAGATGGGCAAGGTGAAATTTCAAGACTGTTGACTTGAAAAAACCCAGAATATAGTATGTGGTTAAAACATACACTGTAATCAGAATTATGTTCGCTACATGTTGTTAACTTAATTTACTGCGATTAAAAGTACATAATTATGTTGTTAAAACAGTCTTGAATTTCTTTTTCTAGGCTTGAATTGCTTTTAATTTCAAATATCCAGAAATATACAGACATATGGTGTGTTTTCATTTTTAGTCGTTTGGGTCAAAGGTCCAGGAGACTTAGGCATCACTTTTGTCTGCTGTGTGCCATGTGCCGTTTAGCTCCCATATCTCAGAAACCATTGAGGATTTATTTTTATAATTTGGCATAGACGTACCTTAGGGCAGTGTTACTATGCACAAGAATTGTTATTTGATTGGATCATTTAGAAGGCCCAAAAACTGTTTAAAAAAACTTTGGTAATTTGTTCTCTAACTTTTCATAGGTGTGTCTTAGGGTACAGAGGTAGTACACAAGACATTTTTATTTAATGTTTCGAAGGGTACCTCACGGCCTCCCAAAAAACTACATGTCCACATTTTGACAAACATAGAAAATGTATGTTCTGTACTGTTAGAGGTAAAATTCATACACTTTAGTTATGTTGTTTGCTGCATTCACACAATTTAGCTGCATATGAATAACCAGAGAAAATGCCAATTAGGTGATTATGGTGAAAAGACTAGGCAGGGACTATGATTCACAGTTCATTCATAATTACCAACTCACTATAATTATAGTTTAAAGGACTTCAGTGACAATCGGCTTTTTTTAGATGAGTTGGTTTTTAGTGATTTGCCAGAATACAAACCGCATCACTTGAAGCTAAGTCAACGACATCAGATTGTGACTGACTGTTGTTCTTATGCCAGTGTCCTTTGTGTTTCAGCCAAAAGAAACCAAGCTAATCTCTGACACATCCGGCCTCTTTCAACCAGCCTACGTAGCCCAGAAGATTGTTGCTGATGCAGTGGTGAGCTTACAGTATTAGTCTGGTTATTCTTCCCTTGTTTTACTTCTCCACTTGTGGGGGGGGGGAGGATCACTTTGTAGGTATATCTACCCATGTGATAATGTAGTAGGCATGAAATGACTTTTATTCAATTATTTGAATCAATATAAAGTAATCCTATCATTTGTGCAATCGTTGACAAAAAGAATTTATTCTTGTTTTCATGAGAAACACTCAACTGTAAATGATAGTATGTTTTCTGCATTTCACAATTTCACACTTTCCCTTTGTGGTTGTGTTTGTAGGTTGGCAAGTTCCTGTGTCATGTTGGACTGGATGGTTACATGCTGGCCATGCTCACCTGTGGGATGTCACCTGTCATCTCTATCACAGAGGCCACGCAACAGGTCAGTTTAGGTTCTATGCCGAGGCAGTACCCAAAAAACCAAACACAGTTTTTTTTCATTTGGGTCGAAGGTCCAGTGGACTTATTGCATCACTCTGTATCAGGTGTCCCTCTCTCTCTTCTCTCTCTCTCTTCTCTCTCTCTCTCTTCTCTCCTCTCTCTCTTCTCTCTCCTCTCTCCCTCTCTCTTCTCTCTCTCTCCTCTCTCTCTCCCTCTCTTCTCTCTCTCTCTTCTCTCCTCTCTCTCTTCTCTCTCTCATCTCTCTGTCTCTCTCTTCCTCTCTCTCTTCTCTCTCTCTTCTCTCTTCTCTCTCTTCTCTCTCCTCTCTCTCTTCTCTCTCTGTCTCTCTCACTCTTCTCTCTCTTCTCTCTCTCTCCCTCTCTTCTCTCTCTCTCTCTCTTCTCTCTGTCTCATCACACACTGGGGTTGAACATTTGTGGCTTCAACTATCTTTCTCCAGGTGTCGCAGTCCACCATTTAGGTTGGTCCAGCTCTAGGCTAACATCTTCCTTCAATTCAAGCAGTGTAAGTGTGTTGCTGCTGGTCTTCGTCTCTTGGCCATTGTGTCAGTTACCACAAGGTCATCCTACATGCCATTTCATCTTTCTATCTGTAGCAATGTCTGACAAATCTCAATCTTCCTCTTCTTATCTTGTCAGTGACTGCCCATTCTACTGGACAGTTGTCTGCTGGCAGATGTTGTTTCCAGTGAACATTAAATCTGACACAAAGCATTCGTGTATAACACCCGACTAGTTGTTTGCTGTGTGTTTTGTGGTGGTCCAAGTTCTACACCCATACAGGAGTACAGACTCTACTGTTGCTAGGAACATCGCTGTTTGATTTGGTGTGAGCATGTAGACTTCTATGTTAGTTTGAGTTGGTTGAGACTGTTGAGTGCCTGGGCATTGATTGGTGGGAGATGATCAGTGTTGCTGGTGGGTTGAAGAACTTTTGGGGCTCAGTATCTCAAAACACTACACATGGAATATGCAACACTGCATACATTTTGTTGCGTCCTGCACATGAGAATGTGACCTATTTCTGGAACACACTAAAACAATGTAATGCAGTTTTTTTTAAATGTGCACGGGTCACTGCCTAAAGAAGGCAGTGACCCATGCAAACATTTCTGAAAACTGCTGGGTAACTTGGTTAGTATAGTTATAGCTATATATATATATATATATATATATATATATATATATATATATACATATATTACAAACATTTTCAACAAACAAAAAAATCCTGTTATATCATAATACATAAGTAATGTAACAGTAATTTCTTATAATTATAGTTTCATAACCAATCATTGATACTGCTCTAAGCCCTTTGCACTTTACTCCCTAAGACCTTGGCGGACATGTTCAGTCAACCACCATCTTGACTTATTCCATTGTTATGTAGTTCTCCCGGTAATGGTTTCTTCTACCTACCCAGGTGCTCACAATGGGTGTGTTCAGGGCCATATCACTGCTGTACCTCGACAGCTTCGACAGAATCGTACGCAAGTGCAAGCGAGAGGAGACGGACAGGCAGAAGGAGAAGACTCACTAACATAGGTTGATTGAGTGTGTTTGTGTATACAAAGACCCACTAGCATAGGTTGATTGAGTGTGTTTGTGTATACAAAGACCCACTAGCACAGGTTGATTGAGTGTGTTTGATGTATACAAAGACCCACTAGCACAGGTTGATTGAGTGTGTTTGTGTATACAAAGACCCACTAGCACAGGTTGATTGAGTGTGTTTGTGTATACAAAGACCCACTAGCACAGGTTGATTGAGTGTGTTTGTGTATACAAAGACCCACTAGCACAGGTTGATTGAGTGTGTTTGTGTATACAAAGACTCACTAACATAGGTTGATTGAGTGTGTTTGTGTATAAAAAGACCCACTAGCATAGGTTGATTGAGTGTGTTTGTGTATAAAAAGACCCACTAGCATAGGTTGATTGAGTGTGTTTGTGTATACAAAGACCCACTAGCATAGGTTGATTGAGTGTGTTTGTGTATACAAAGACCCACTAGCACAGGTTGATTGAGTGTGTTTGTGTATACAAAGACCCACTAGCACAGGTTGATTGAGTGTGTTTGTGTATACAAAGACCCACTAGCACAGGTTGATTGAGTGTGTTTGTGTATACAAAGACCCACTAGCATAGGTTGATTGAGTGTGTTTGTGTATACAAAGACTCACTAACATAGGTTGATTGAGTGTGTTTGTGTATACAAAGACCCACTAGCATAGGTTGATTGAGTGTGTTTGTGTATACAAAGACCCACTAGCATAGGTTGATTGAGTGTGTTTGTGTATACAAAGACCCACTAGCACAGGTTGATTGAGTGTGTTTGTGTATACAAAGACCCACTAGCACAGGTTGATTGAGTGTGTTTGTGTATACAAAGACCCACTAGCATAGGTTGATCGAGTGTGTTTGTGTATACAAAGACCCATTAGTATAGGTTGATCGAGTGTGTTTGTGTATACAAAGACCCACTAGCACAGGTTGATTGAGTGTGTTTGTGTATACAAAGACCCACTAGCACAGGTTGATTGAGTGTGTTTGTGTATACAAAGACCCACTAGCACAGGTTGATTGAGTGTGTTTGTGTATACAAAGACCCACTAGCATAGGTTGATTGAGTGTGTTTGTGTATACAAAGACCCACTAGCATAGGTTGATTGAGTGTGTTTGTGTATACAAAGACCCACTAGCACAGGTTGATTGAGTGTGTTTGTGTATACAAAGACCCACTAGCAAGGTTGATTGAGTGTGTTTGTGTATACAAAGACCCACTAGCACAGGTTGATTGAGTGTGTTTGTGTATACAAAGACCCACTAGCACAGGTTGATTGAGTGTGTTTGTGTATACAAAGACCCACTAGCACAGGTTGATTGAGTGTGTTTGTGTATACAAAGACCCACTAGCATAGGTTGATTGAGTGTGTTTGTGTATACAAAGACCCACTAGCACAGGTTGATTGAGTGTGTTTGTGTATACAAAGACCCACTAGCATAGGTTGATTGAGTGTGTTTGTGTATACAAAGACCCACTAGCACAGGTTGATTGAGTGTGTTTGTGTATACAAAGACCCACTAGCACAGGTTGATTGAGTGTGTTTGTGTATACAAAGACCCACTAGCATAGGTTGATTGAGTGTGTTTGTGTATACAAAGACCCACTAGCACAGGTTGATTGAGTGTGTTTGTGTATACAAAGACCCACTAGCACAGGTTGATTGAGTGTGTTTGTGTATACAAAGACCCACTAGCACAGGTTGATTGAGTGTGTTTGTGTATACAAAGACCCACTAGCACAGGTTGATTGAGTGTGTTTGTGTATACAAAGACCCACTGGCATAGGTTGATTGAGTGTGTTTGTGTATACAAAGACCCACTAGCACAGGTTGATTGAGTGTGTTTGTGTATAAAAAGACCCTCTAACATAGGTTGATTGAGTGTGTTTGTGTATACAAAGACCCACTAGCACAGGTTGATTGAGTGTGTTTGTGTATACAAAGACCCACTAGCACAGGTTGATTGAGTGTGTTTGTGTATACAAAGACCCACTAGCACAGGTTGATTGAGTGTGTTTGTGTATACAAAGACCCACTAACATAGGTTGATTGAGTGTGTTTGTGTATACAAAGACCCACTAGCACAGGTTGATTGAGTGTGTTTGTGTATACAAAGACCCACTAGCTGCACCAGGTCACTGTTTGAATGTACAGTTAATGAGCACACATTTACCACAGAATCACTGGGTGCATCTACAATTAGCACACCACCAACATATTTTGACCATACAAACATAGCTAAAATGTTTAACTTCCACTTATTTATGTGAGAATCTCAGGTGTCAATCTGTGAAACTTGCAAAGGGTGGTCACATATAATCAGTCCCCACAATGTAAAGTGTTACCTATGTGTAGGTGGTTTGGTTGTTACCAGCTATTATGGGGGAAGTAATTGGTACAGTGGTGCCACCTATTGAGTAGTACACACCACTTTGACTGACACCTCCAAATTGCACACATATTGGACATGGATGGTGGTTTGGCCCATTACGCAAATCTGCACATTGTTTGGACTCTGCACACCTAAGATGTGAGTGATAGTGGCATTGATGGTGTGCTGTAATACATGTTACTGATAGACCGTTGGTATGGCAGACTCGGATCCGTCGTTGATTCTTCTGCTTTGCATTATTTGATTGTAAAATCAACACAGCAAAATTGATCTGGCAAGCAACTATAGAACAATATTGTACACGATTTCATGCAAATCACTAAGGTTTTGTATACATATATATTATATGTAATGTTTACACAGGCATCTGTCATTTGTGCAGTTCTGATCACCAAGATAAGTACCAATAGTATGTTTTTATATACATGTATGTGCATAGAATGATTATGCGTATGTCCTTAAAATAAATATTGTCTTGTTAATGACAGACCACGACATCACGTCTGTTCTGCAATTACTCTCCATTGATTATGTTCGTTGATTATGCTTTCACCAACAGTTTACCTTGTTCCTATTTGATTGTCTCACATTTTGCAAATTTCTACAAATCATACGTCTATAGGCGGCCACATCATGAGGGAAATAAAGCCAGTTTTTGAGCACCATTAATGTATTGTGGATATATTGAGAAATGTTTAATGTTTGTGCCAAAATAACCACTGTTACTAGTAGTAGGTGCCAACACCACATGTTGATAACAGCACACATTTATCAATATCAAAATAACCACTGTTACTAGTAGTAGGTGCCAACACCACATGTTGATAACAGCACACATTTATCAATATCAAAATAACCACTGTTACTAGTAGTAGGTGCCAACACCACATGTTGATAACAGCACACATTTATCAATATCAAAATAACCACTGTTACTAGTAGTAGGTGCCAACACCACATGTTGATAACAGCACACATTTATCAATATCAAAATAACCACTGTTACTAGTAGTAGGTGCAACACCACATGTTGATAACAGCACACATTTATCAATATCAAAATAACCACTGTTACTAGTAGTAGGTGCCAACACCACATGTTGATAACAGCACACATTTATCAATATCAAAATAACCACTGTTACTAGTAGTAGGTGCCAACACCACATGTTGATAACAGCACACATTTATCAATATCAAAATAACCACTGTTACTAGTAGTAGGTGCCAACACCACATGTTGATAACAGCACACATTTATCAATATCAAAATAACCACTGTTACTAGTAGTAGGTGCCAACACCACATGTTGATAACAGCACACATTTATCAATATCAAAATAACCACTGTTACTAGTAGTAGGTGCCAACACCACATGTTGATAACAGCACACATTTATCAATATCAAAATAACCACTGTTACTAGTAGTAGGTGCCAACACCACATGTTGATAACAGCACACATTTATCAATATCAAAATAACCACTGTTAGTAGTAGTAGGTGCCAACACCACATGTTGATAACAGCACACATTTATCAATATCAAAATAACCACTGTTACTAGTAGTAGGTGCCAACACCACATGTTGATAACAGCACACATTTATCAATATCAAAATAACCACTGTTACTAGTAGTAGGTGCCAACACCACATGTTGATAACAGCACACATTTATCAATATCAAAATAACCACTGTTACTAGTAGTAGGTGCCAACACCACATGTTGATAACAGCACACATTTATCAATATCAAAATAACCACTGTTACTAGTAGTAGGTGCCAACACCACATGTTGATAACAGCACACATTTATCAATATCAAAATAACCACTGTTACTAGTAGTAGGTGCAACACCACATGTTGATAACAGCACACATTTATCAATATCAAAATAACCACTGTTACTAGTAGTAGGTGCCAACACCACATGTTGATAACAGCACACATTTATCAATATCAAAATAACCACTGTTACTAGTAGTAGGTGTCAACACCACCTGTTGATAACAGCACACATTTATCAATATCAAAATAACCACTGTTACTAGTAGTAGGTGCCAACACCACATGTTGATAACAGCACACATTTATCAATATCAAAATA
Source organism: Ridgeia piscesae (assembly GCA_025642075.2). NCBI lineage: Eukaryota > Metazoa > Annelida > Polychaeta > Sabellida > Siboglinidae > Ridgeia > Ridgeia piscesae. The sequence goes on along the minus strand of JAODUO010000311.1, from coordinate 695,234 downwards.
ACCACTGTTACTAGTAGTAGGTGCAACACCACATGTTGATAACAGCACACATTTATCAATATCAAAATAACCACTGTTACTAGTAGTAGGTGCAACACCACATGTTGATAACAGCACACATTTATCAATATCAAAATAACCACTGTTACTAGTAGTAGGTGCAACACCACATGTTGATAACAGCACACATTTATCAATATCAAAATAACCACTGTAACTAGTAGTAGGTGCCAACACCACATGTTGATAACAGCACACATTTATCAATATCAAAATAACCACTGTTACTAGTAGTAGGTGCCAACACCACATGTTGATAACAGCACACATTTATCAATATCAAAATAACCACTGTTACTAGTAGTAGGTGCCAACACCACATGTTGATAACAGCACACATTTATCAATATCAAAATAACCACTGTAACTAGTAGTAGGTGCCAACACCACATGTTGATAACAGCACACATTTATCAATATCAAAATAACCACTGTAACTAGTAGTAGGTGCCAACACCACATGTTGATAACAGCACACATTTATCAATATCAAAATAACCACTGTTACTAGTAGTAGGTGCCAACACCACATGTTGATAACAGCACACATTTATCAATATCAAAATAACCACTGTTACTAGTAGTAGGTGCCAACACCACATGTTGATAACAGCACACATTTATCAATATCAAAATAACCACTGTTACTAGTAGTAGGTGCAACACCACATGTTGATAACAGCACACATTTATCAATATCAAAATAACCACTGTAACTAGTAGTAGGTGCCAACACCACATGTTGATAACAGCACACATTTATCAATATCAAAATAACCACTGTTACTAGTAGTAGGTGCAACACCACATGTTGATAACAGCACACATTTATCAATATCAACTCAACAAATAATTTCGTAGTTAAGCCTTTAAAGTGTGGATAGACCCATTATTTTATAATCATAAGTAGACTTGTATATAATATACAACATCTATGTCTTGAGCTGAAGAACACGTGCATCGGACAGGTATGCATCAGAATCTGCAGTATAATATTGTGGATTGGACATTTTTCTACATAAAAATATCCTTCACACTTGGTGTTGCCTGTTGTAGACCAGGTTTGTTTGTGCCCAAACCTTTAATGTGTGAATGTTGTAATTATAATGCACAGTCTGTTCAATAAAACAAGAGTACATACATTTGTTGTTAAAACTATTACTTATTACTTCAGTGTTAGATCACGAAAATACTGTCAGACATCTTGTTACAAGTAAAAATGATGCCCAGGAAAAAGATGTAATGGACAAACTATTTTACGATTGGGTCCAAATAAAAATGTATGGCAGATCTTTTTTGAAGACGGCTATAATGTTACTAAATAAAAAAAAAATTAATGTTCACTTTTTAGATTTTGTCTTCTATATCATTTTAAATTTGTTTTGTTTGTGGCAGTTACTTGAATGTAGTACTGAAAAATAAAATGCAACAATTGATGAATAAATATTTTATTTGTAATGACATGACACTTTAAACTTTATGAGACCACGCAGACTAATTGGCAGCAGGTTTACTGGTCTGTCCTTATCTTGACTAGTGTACCAACTAAACTACCTGGCTTCTTTTTTGTTAGTCCACAATGTTTACACACCAGGATTCTTTGAAGCACATTCCCAGTCAAAACCTGCTTTATGGCTATGGATGGCGATAAACATCACTGGCTTCCCATTTACCGGTAGTCATTGCTTCTAATTAATGTTTGACCAACAGCTTCACTGTAGGCCAAGTGAGGCAATGCTCTACCTTTTGTTGGTAATTTTGTGTGTGTATTTGATTGTAATTGCAAATACAGATCGAATACATGCTCTTTTATGATTTCATATAAAAAAAAATTATGTATTCAAATATGTATTTGGACTCAATCCTTGTAAATGTTAACAAAAAAACAAGTCCCTGTGTAAATATTGATAGTTTATTCGTATATTACAATATATACTGAATAAATCCATGAAACTAAATAGCATCACCCGTTTAAGCGAAAAACACAGAGTCAAAGACGAGTCTTTTATCGATATACAATTACAGTGTACCAATGTTTAGAACCATTTCACAATCAATGTTCAGTGTTGTTCAAATTTTCCTTTCCAGTGACGGTTGCTTGGATTATCAATACAACAATCCAATGATAAATCATTTATCAAAAGTGTTCCAGTCACTGTAAGACACAGAGTATCAACACACTGACGTAACGGTTGACATATCACATGTCGATTGTGTGTCTAGTTCTGAAACGACGCGATGATCTGTCGGTGGTTTTGTAGCGGAAGTTGTTCCCATAGATTGTGATGACATGGCCGGCGATGTCTATTGTGAACACAGTGTTCTGTTTGGGGATTGCTACAAGGAAAAGTAGTTCATCAGCCACCCAGCCAGAGCACAATGTTGAGACAAACAGGTCAACAGACTGAAGGACCAACTGTGACGTTGTGACACTTTTGTAATCTACATCTGATGACTGTTGGTGAAATGTTATTAGATGTTTTTGCCCAAATGATGATGGTAGGCTTGTGGTGCTTCCTGTCGGTTTATTAGTAGATGTTTATTATAAGTACGGTACATGTGGCAAGAATTCACAAAAACTTAAATCATGACAGCCATGGTAATATAATTACTGATTGTTTGCAACAAAAGATATAAAGTGGAGATTAATTTTTTTTAATTATTTATAATTGTTTCTTATTCTACCACATCTTCTAGATAAACAGTTTAACAAATATCACATAGTGACACATACACTAACTGTTGTTTAGACACAGTGAGGGCAAGACATGTTCCTAATATAATTCCATATCCTTTTTTTCGTATTTAGGTTTTAGCACCTTGATGAGAAACGTATGAAAGTTCTGTCAAAAAGGCTGATAAAGATGGGTGACAAAACCCCACATTGTATTGAAATAATGTTATAATGCAAATAAATAATGTAAATAAATACATAGGCAATATAATGACACACGTTAAACTCGGTAGTATACTTTGTATAGCAAAATATAATATTCAATATAGAATAAACAAATGAACAAGTCATGAACCATTATTCTACTCTTTAACAAGGGGGAAATGACGACACACAAGAATAGCTAACACTCTAAATATGATTATGTTATGTCTGTTAAATGTCTAATCACTTTGTTCCATTGTGTGATCAAGCAGCACTTGTGAAAATAGATATACTGATGAAATCACACCAGACTGGGTGTCAGCTGCGTATCGGGAGGACAGTAATCATGGGTCCTAGTGTTTTATGTTGTTTTAACAAAAACCTGAGTAATTCATCTGTAACAATCTCTAACACATATCGTCAAATTTATGCAAACTGTTTGACAAATTTGTTTGAGAGAAGTATGAATTAAAATAGAGCAGCGTAAACCCAAGTGTCAGAAAAGATGACAGCTTAAAACGTGTGTTCTACTTGCACTACGTTAAGCATTCTACAGCCACAGCCAGGCAGCAAGTTGCGTGAACAAGTGTGAGATCACGATTTTAGTGACATGATAACTGACCTGCCACAAATTTCCCAATTGTGAGTACATCCCCCCGTACACTTACTTTTAAGCCTATCATCCTTCGTTATGATCTTAAGTGTGTTTTTGGTTTCCTGCAACACAATGCCACTGGCTCCAACGAGTGACGGACACTTCGCCCGTGTAACAGTGATGATACTGCCGTGGTAGTCAGCCTTCAAAAGTCTCTCTTCCAGTGTGGGATTACTTCGTTCTGTCGCTCTGTAGACACAATACATCACACACTGTGTTGAGTTACATAGACCAGTCCAACTATCTTGTTATATTGCACAGTCACAAGACCCCAATGAGCCTTGAGGTGTGAGCTTGGACCTGAAAATGTGTGGGAGGTGTACTCTTGAGAACCGTGGTAAGTTGGTCATGAAAGATGGGGTAGATGGGAAATGTATGAATATTGGGAAATCGGAGACATAACCAATGATGACAAAAATGCAGTATTATACAATAACTATGACAACATAGAGAGGTGAATAGGTTAATAAAATGCTGTAAAATATTTATACATAACAAAATAATATTTTTTTTAAAGTACATCTGTACATGTATTAATAATTGTAAGAGAAAATTTTTCTTTCTGAACAAGCAGCTGACTAGATACAAAAAGAGACTTCACCTGTTTTTAAAACCAGTTTTTAAATTGAAAATATCAAATGCTATCCTACTTGTTCCTATGTTTTGTTGCTGTAAACCTCACTTCTATGTAGTTAATTTTAGATACAAAATCAAATCAAACTAAATACATACAGATATAGCTGGTTTATTCTGTGAACATTGCAGCCAAATCGTACAGTTGAATCATCTGTTAAAAACTTTAAAATGCACTTTGTCACATAAAACAAATTAAATCTGTGTATGTACACTGTACCTACTTGTCAAGTTTGAGCAGATCACAGATGTAGTTGTCCCAGAGTTCATGCAGTGGGGTGTACATGTCATACCTGTAAGCAGCAGAATGATTATAAACAAACATGTTCACCCAATACAATTTGCAAAAGGCAAGTTTAATTTTTTTAATATATCATCAGACAAATGCAAACTGGGGAAGTCATAAAACATTAAATAATGTTGGAAATGTTGGATATGACATATTCAACCCATACCACACTGTGACACAGACAAGATAGGATACCTCTGTTGTTCTGGTGGGATCTCAAACAGTTTCAACTCTCGTCTTTCTCTGGCTGTGAGTGTTTTTCGCTTGGCCCTAGTCAGCTGAAATTTTTTACGTTTCTTCCCAGATACTTCCAGTGGCTCAACACAGAACTTTAGATTCTCAGCAATACCCTCGTTCTGCCTCTTCTTATCCAACCGCTTCTGCAGGAACTGACCAATGAGTCTGTCAACCGATTTCTTCTTGGGCTGTCAAAATATCAACACATTTGTGACTCGATGATGTCAAATAGAACTACCGGTTAAGCAATGTAGTTGTAATCATATGGTGGGTGAACTATGCTCACATCAAGTAAATTTTTTGGAGAAAGTCCATAAAAATCAAATGGCTTGACAAAGTCACGGACACAGAACTGGTGAACATGGCAGACTAATCAAGCATCAAAACAGAAAGTTTGTACCATCTGGAATGCTGGAAACAATGTAGTAATACATACAGTGTACTACACAACAGACTGCTGTATTGATGACTTGACATAAATCTCAACTGATAAGTAGTGTTTTGACACCAGGATGTGGGACTCATATGTAGTACTGTGCCTTTCCAAAAACATTGTAATATGCATATCACAACTATAATTTTCATATACAATAGTAAAAGATGTTGTTAGTGTATGTCTTAGATCTGCTGTGCTACATACATTACTGGTCAGTGGTATACATACAATCATTAATTATATTCCTTGGCTTCTATTACCTTTGGCACGAGAACATCCGCATTGGCACATTCGACATAAGCTGGCAGTGACGAATAAGGTGAACCTTAAAGAGAAAAATCCTGAAGTTAACATGTGATGACACTGTTAGTTGTAAAACAAGATATCAATCAAACAAGAAATGTTAGTTTATTACAAATCATTTACTTAACTGGCCTAAATTATTAGCAGTGTCAAGTTAGGATTAGTTTCTAGGGAAAAATTGACATTGAGAAGCTCTCCAAAGTACAGCAAGAAACACAACAGGCGTGCTTGCAGAGCAAGGTTACTGAGATAACAGTACAGTTTGTTTGTTACATGTATCTGCTGAACATAATATTTATGCATTTTTAAATTCATAACAAATGCATAAAAGGTTGGCATCCTGGTGAATCTTTGGTGATTTTGGCTGCAGTGAGTTGCAACACTTGACACTATAAATTGATGCACACCGCAAATTTATATTTATACATATACATCAATATACATATTGAGACTTAGTTCGAGATTAATGTAAATTGTTTTGCTTTGTAAAGAGGCACTGAATATTTACAGGTATTGGTACATTGTTGTAAGTCTTATACATTATATAATTTTTTTTCAATTTTACTAATTCTTGAAATATCTGTACAGTTGTAGTATGTGTATGCGTCTATATAATAAAGGGTTTGTATGATGAAGTCTTCCAACTCCACATGTGAATGTGATAACTTTTTTTACCACTGTAACACAGTGTACATTAGCAGTGCATACATTTCCCCATATGTCACAACAGTAAGACAATAGGGCTTTAGGGCCTATAAGTGTATCATGATGACACTGCACGACTGGAGCTGATTGGGCACAGGACACAATAATGAGTCTAATGACAGTTGTAGTTTCCGACTGATGAAAATAAACTAAAGCAATTGGGGAAGTTTTGTTAGTAATTATATATTTTGGTAACCATTTTAGCAGCATTGTTATAAACATATGGCTAGATAAAATATGCACTATAGACTGTAGTCATCAGTTCAGTTTCTGTTATGCTAGAAAAATGAGGTCAAAAAGATGCTGCATTATAACTTTCTTATCTTAACTGTCTGACTTAGTATTAAGTTTACCATACTGTCAAAGACATACACAGATTTAGACCATATGTGTCTTATGGGAGTTACATGTTACACTGCTGTACATTGTGGTTTCACAATAGTTCGATAAGCACTTACATCTGATAAGTTGTCTAAATGCATATAATCACAACACATGTATACATTTGCCCCAAAACATGTTGTATTGTATAAAGATGGCATTCTTCATTACTTGTCAAGCTCGCCAAATGCAAGTACTAGCCGCCAGTGCCATGGAAACCACCATATTAATCGATTAAAATGCATGATTTCCACAAGTAGTCTTACAGGCAAAGTGTCACACTGTTTCTGCTTGTAATTATCCTTCGGAAAATATAATTATAAACACAATTTGGGGACAGCCCAATTATTACAACAAAACAAAGTTGTATCTTTTAACATGGAGAAAATGGACTGCCTACTCCCAACATTGTTTTCAAGTGCAAGACTTAAAAATCCATTATCAGTTTGATTACTTTTGCTCCTCGCGTTTGAGACTAATTTCACGAAAAAGCAAACCTACGAAGTATCCCCTGTGACATGCTAATTCGTTTATACATATAAGTGCCTTCATTTTTATGAAATAAACAGAAAACTCAGAAAACAATAAAAAGCTTCGGTAGCGAATTGTTGAACCACACATCTGAGTTATCGTAACATCCGGAAGACTGTAGCTTGAAAATCTCGCGTGATCGATCGATGTGTGTCTAGATGGTTGATCTCAGATTCTGCATGTGACCGGCCAGTTTAAACAAATGGCGCCAGCTGTAGCCAACGCGATCGGTTTTCGTCTGCTATCTGGTGTAACGCTGATTGTTTTTTATATGAGAAAAAAATAATTAATGGTTCTTTTATTAAGCAAACTGCACTTATTACTTGAGCTATTTATATAGAACGCTACTGGACATGAAAGAAAAGGATTGGTGATGGGCGAAACTAAATGATAGGGAAGCTTTAAACCCAGATAGGTTGACAAAATGTTATTTTTATCAATAAATTTCTCTATTCTTTTATTAAAGTATTTCTAATATTTTGGAGTTCTGACACAACAACGATATTGGTCAGTATTTATTAATAATATTATACCGCTTTTGGCACCCATCTTCCGCGCATATGTTACAAAATCTCAGTTTATCTTTCCACCTACAAATTTAATTTTGTTCACCTTCCAAATTTAAGATTATTCCCGCCTTTTTGTAAATAAATACATCCGTGATTCTCGTGATAATGGAAACGTTTCAACAATGATTGGCTCTTTCTGGGGTGACATGGCTAGGTCAACAACAAGCACGGAAACACATGGCTAGGTCAACAACAAGCATGGAAAGACATAGCTAGGGCAACAACAAACATGGAAACACATGGCTAGGTCAACAACAAGCATGGAAAGACATAGCTAGGGCAACAACAAACATGGAAAAACATGGCTAGGTCAACAACAAGCATGGAAACACATGGCTAGGTCAACAACAAGCATGGAAACACATGGCTAGGCCAGGCTAGGGCCTAGGCTAGGGCAACAACAAGCACGGAAAGTCTTAGGCTTAGCTGTGCCACCTTGTGTGCTGTCGTGTTGCCATTGCCAATGCTGTTCCTACCTAACAGCAGTGCTGACAGCGAGCGTGTTTTCGATGGTGACGAAAACTTACATTGACTGAGGTCAGATCTGAGCCAGGAGATAATCTGTAACCTGCTCAGCTGCAAGTTGAATACGGGTGATGCATGCTATGAGTTTCAGCCTTTTGACCATCTGATGAAGGCAGCAAAATCTGTCACATGGAATTATATGAAGGCACACTCTGAGCAGCCTGATGTGTGAATTTTATTTATTTATGCGTACTAGTTCTCCCACTGTGTGTATATATATATATATACATACATATGATGTTGTTCATACAAAGATATTTAAGAGTAGTATTATGTGTAGTAAAGGTATAGCGGGATGTGATGTTAAATCTTATTATATTATCGCTCACACTTATTTCGCCCCGTAACTCAATCGCTTTAAGACAGCATTCGTGTTACCTTCAGTAGCGTGTCTCTTCATTATTAATTAAAAAATCATCACCTAATTTGACTATTAAAGAAAGTAGTTAGTAATAACGCTAAGCCGATTTCGATTCATCTACTCGGTAGCGATTAGCTTCGATTACCCAGACTCCGTGAGGTGGCACCACTTTTTGGCTTTTCTAAGCCCCCTTTTCTACTCATGACGGGAGGCCCAGGGAAACTCCTTTTAGAGCCTCGTATGACGTGGGTAAAACCAAATTTTTCTGAGACCCAAGATGACAGAGAATGTCACCGTGTGAATTGTAAAATTTTAGGTGAGATATTTAATTTTGATGAGTGAATATGCGATATGTTCGGATAATTATATCTTCGTACGTAGCTCGTTGAGGAAGTTGTCTGAAGTTTGGCTAGTAGTTAGATGAATATTTAATAAGAATCAAGACCCAACAATAAAAATTTCATACAAATCGCATGTTGCGCATTGTAGCTAACTCGTTTTTAATGTTTTAATTTACCGCCCATAGCATTTGTTCAGGATTGCGCTGACGCAATGTCGGCCGTCTCGGAGTAATCTAATATCTAATCTAACTGCATCTTTGAACACGATAATATCTGAAAAAGCTATTTTAGGTGTGAATATACTAATACATAAACTTTTTAATGAGGGTAATATTTCAAATTTATATGTTTATTTGAGCATCCTATCAATATACGTATTGGTATAGTGAGATTTCCTATGCTAATCAATATGCTACTTATAGTGTATTAATTCGTTCATTTTAATTTTGTTATATCTATACACAGAAACATCTGCAGATCTGCTATAGAAATATGTACTATATGTAAGACTGCTAATAAAGCACATGTAAAGATTATTGAAACCTAGCTGTCGCAAAACGGTACATATTTGTACTGAGTCAGTTAATAACTGGTATAAAAACGTACATAAAATACGTACGTTACTGAAGTCTCACAAGAAAATAGTAAATCATAATATTAAGAGTACACTAGCTTCCATCGTGGGTGCAAAACAGTGTACTGGGCCATGAAGACAGTTGACTAGAAAAAAGTTGCTAAAAGTCCGACAAATAAATCTGCAAAATGGACCAAATAATATAGGTAATATTGGATATAAAGTGCTATTTCAAAGTCATACCCATCTCAGTGTCACACTATATTGACGTAAAAAAATTGTTTTTACAAATACATTTAATAAACTATAAGATTAAAGCAGTTTGCAACTGCATTTCAGTTGAGTGATCCAGCAGGCTGTGCAGTGGTCACAAATTTGGTATCATTTTCTGAAAGTTATAATTGCCATAATGTTTGACTGCATGAAGATATTTAAATTTTGTAAACGGTATCTTGTTACCTATTATACATACAATCGACATGCATCATCATAAACATGGTAAATCTATTATAAAAAAATTGCAGGTCCCTAGCTATGGTTGATTATGATAATACTGGAAGAAATTGTAATTGGAATAAGAAGAATGTAGTCATGTAACAACATTGGTATGATAATGACGCTCCATGACTCCAGCCTGGATTTCTTCCAAAGTGATTATAATATCCATCAGGTCCAGATTTTGCCAAAACTGGCGACAATGAACCGGCTGGTGCCAGCAACACCCCTGCTTGGCAGATAATAAGGCCTCTCGCAACTGCACACAAGTTTCGCTAAATTAAATGGAAGAACAAAAATACAGTCAGGATACGATGTAGAACGAAAGTGGCGCCACAAAATACATATGGAGTGATGTGGAGGTCGGGTGACGACATGGAAAAAGGTATGGAGTGATATGGAGTCGGGTGATGACATGGCTATGGAGTCGGTTGATATGATAAGACCCAGCGGAAGGCCAGCAAGACGGTGGAGAAACAAACTATGCGACTACTGGAACCTTACTTAATAAATTACTTTGTGTTTGACAAAAGAAAGGGGGCGTCATGATACGATGTGTGTGCCGTGTGTGGTATTTCCGCTCTCATCAAAACAACGCAACATGCTTGTTATCCAACCTGGTAATGCTGAAAAAAGAACCCGAGATGGTGTCTGAGTGAACAGGTCTGTCAGGGAAGTAAAGTGTAAGGCGCTTTGAACGGTCCTGAGGACTGGATACTGCGCTATATAAGAATTTGCCTTTACTTTTTTTTAAATAGCTCTACTTTTATTTGACGATAATAATCTAAAACTCCATATAACTTCCACACACCAGTTGTGTGGTATGGAAAGCTCACTGTTCTAAAAGGTAAAGTTAATCTTCTACATAAAGCTTTTTTATGTGAGGAAAACAATTTAGCTCACACGTGAAATTCCAAATTCATGAAATGCTGTAAACTGGAATAAGCATTTTAATGCCATGAACAGTAATGTTTTCTTTTATTTCATATTACCATTTAATGACTACTCTACATAGACAGTTTATATGTTTCACTCTGATCAGAAACGTCAGACATTCCTTGAATTCCTCAAGTTTAGGAGGGGCAGAACACTGATTGGAACAGCTTGGTAGGGTTGATCAAAGATTTAAATAACTACCCCCGGGTAGTGTCACTAGCCCCCATTTGTCTCAGTAGCTGCTGGGGGCTATTGCAATGAGGACTAGATATAGAGGTACTAGACCAACCAGTGATCATAACTAGTTTGCTGACAAAAGAACAACAGAAGACTTACGTTTGTAAGAGCTTTATTAAGACAAATACATAAAACACATACTTGTGGTGTAAACAGTCAACCTCCAAGGTGTAACGCCAGCTGACACACATTGTACATAATAATATCTGCAAATATGTCAGAAAAGGTGGAGGAAACAGCTAAAAATATTGAACTAAAAAGTAAACAAGTACAGCTATATATATATATATAAATGTTACAAGTAAAAGTAATATAATAAAATGTAATTCGCTACACGTACATTAAAACAAACCTACTTCAGAAGGAAATGTATTTTGTTACATGTCAGCACTGCAGACAACAGCTGTTTCTATGCATCAAATACATTCAATGTTTCACTTCTTTCTACGATTCCATAGTTATGAAGACATCACACATACAACATTGAGGTAGAGTGAGTAATTAAGAAATTATGGTAATTTTAAGGTGTTTGCTTGAAAGTTGCCCATTACACCAATCAACATGCAAGATCAGTAACTGTCTCCAGTAGATAATTATTATCAATGACACCCCTCCAGTTGATCAAAACAGCTCGTAACAGTCCAGGTGTGACACAGTCAGTGATTTTAAGTGAAATCACCTACGCCATTAATGACATCAACAAAAATACTTCTCCATGAACAGGACAGAACAATTCTACAAGACACCCAGCAGACTTAATATGAGAACACAACTTGTCTTCCAAGACGGGAACAACTTTCGTCTGCAAATAGTTAACACTGAAATATTCTCACCTTCAAAACAAAAATGACAATGATTTTAAGATGGACAGCTATAAATTCTTATAAATGCATAACAATCACAAGACAAGCTGTATACCTTCTCTAGCACATAAACGTAATGCATATTATACAGAGTGCATTTACTTTCGTGATAATAATAATGTTTTAGTTGAGGCATTGCAGAAATTTAAGTTTCACTTATACCTGGCATACTCCATATGTCACCAAACAGTAATGTTAGTCACACATTAGGAACAGTGTAAACTTGAAGCATCATGCATTGTGTGCTTTACATTTATTACCTTTCACAAATTTGGAACATAAACCAAGCATCATATGTAGTTGGTCTATCACCTATACACCCTATTTACATTTAAAATGTAAACATTTTGATTAGTCCTAGGTCCATACACAGCACCGCTGACACTTCCGTGAGACACGTCATTCATTATGTGTCTATGTTGTCAAAAGACGACCACAATTATAAGTATAAATATAAGTATATATTATAGATTAGTTTCCACAAATCATCTTTGTTACATCATTTGCATCATTGGGTATTTAAGCAAATTGCTTTGCTTGGTTAAGTACTCTCTGATAACAAGCATTGTTTCTTAGCCTTGTTTCTTTGATGAACCTTTCTACAGTCTGATAATGTGTATGATTTTATTTACAAATTGCATGTATTATGGGGAATTACAACACTCCCTCTCTTCCTCCTTCCATGCTCATACCCTTACCCTCTTTTGTCCTCCCTACTTCCCACACTCTCATTACCTATCTAATTCCCTCCCTCCCTCCCTCCCCCTTCCTTGCTTCCTCCCTCCCTCCATCCATCTCTCTTCCCTCTCCTTTCCTCTCGCTCTCCCCTCCCTCCCTACCTGTCCGTCCGTCCGTGTGCCCTAGTTTTGACATAATGTCCAGCTGATGAAGATATCAAAAGTGACTGCAGTATCAGGACCTTGTCACTCTGATGAGCTCTGACTGGGCAACGTTGACTTCTTTGATATTGATCCAATAACCTATTTGATGCAAAATATTGTTCATTCTCTCTAATTTCCAGTCGGTGTTTGTTCCAGTACATGTACGAACTTACACAATTGGAGCAAATGACAGTGGCTTGTTTCTTTTCGTGTACTGCAGGTTCATTGGGAACTGTCTGAATGCACTGGAGAATTTCTGCAAAATTAGAACCCTGTTATAGTCAAGTGTACACATAGCCCTTTAACTTGTTAGACAGTTATCTTTGGCACTATAGCGGGTCTGTCATTCTCTGAGTTGTTCCTTCTGGTTTGTGGTAACATTTCTTTCAGGTCCATGTCTACTTGTCTTTTATGTTAATGACATCTGTTACATTACATTACAGATGCGTAATGTAACATCTGTTACATTACATTACAGATGCATAATGTAACATATGTTACATTACATTACAGATGCATAATGTAACATCTGTTACATTACATTACAGATGCATAATGTAACATCTGTTACATTACATTACAGATGCGTAATGTAACATCTTTTACATTACATGTAAAAGATGTTACATTGTGACAGTCGCATGTGACGCCTCACCAGTTGGTCTTGGGGCAGTGCTCTCTCACATTATGAATAATGGAGAGGAGCGACCGATTCAGTTCGCATCTCGCGCATTGATGAGAGCAGAACAGAAATACTCACAGATTGAGAGGGAAGGACTAGAAATCATTTTTGGTGTGAAGAGATTCTATCCTTTCCTGTTTGGCAGGAAGTTCACTCTTGTCACTGACAATAAACCCCTAGCAGCGATCATCAGTCCTAGAAAGGACATACCAGCTGTAGCAGCAGAATGCATTCAGCGATGGGCAATGTATTTGTCTGGTTTCAACTACGATGTGCGCTACCGGAGCAGTACGCAGAATGCCAATGCGGACTGGCTCTCACGGTTACCCAAACAAAATGAGGCTCCAGATGCATCTATAGACGAAAATGTGAGTCTCGTTCTTGGAGTTGGGGTGTTACCTGTCACGAGCGAACAGATCAAGGTCGGAGTTCGAAAAGACCCATTGTTGTCACAGGTGATGAGGTACACACGAGATGGTTGGCCAGATAGGTTGCCAACAGAGTGGTTAGATTTACAACCATACTTCAGTCGTCGTAACAAACTATCCCTCGATGGTGATGTTCTGTTATGGGGAATGAGAGTAATCATTCCAAAGCAATTTCGAGCTGAAATTCTGGATGAGCTTCACACAGGCCATATCGGTGTTGTGAAAATGAAGGGGGTCGCACGTTTGAAGCTTGTACCAAAGCTTGTGAGTCTTGCCAGTTGGTACAGAGGAATCCAACCAATGCTCCATTACATCCATGGGTCCCAGCATCACGGCCAGGTGAACGCATACATATTGATTATGCAGGTCCTGTGGAGGGGAAAATGCTCCTCATTGTAGTTGACTCATTCTCAAAGTGGCCAGAAGTTGTCATTGTCAATAGTACAACAAGTGAAGCGACACTGAATGCTCTGAGGACCATGTTTAGTAGAGTGGGTGTTCCACAGACTTTGGTCTCGGACAATGCGCCACAGTTCAAATCGCAGGAGTTCAAGGACTTCCTGGATAGGTTGGGGGTGTTGCATAAACCTACCCCACCCTACCATGCGAGTTCGAACGGATTGGCAGAATGATTTGTTCAGACCATAAAACAGGGTATGAAAGCGATGACAGCAGCAGGAGAGTCTCTCCAGGTCAGACTGGATCAATGCCTCCTGGCATATCGAAATGCTCCCCATGCTTTCACAGCAGAAACTCCCGCAGTACGTTTCATGGGTAGACAGTTACGGACACGACTAGACAGTGTAAAACCAGGTAAACAACGAGAAACCCAGCGACGAGAAAAACAGATGGAAATGAGTTCCCAAAATTAAAGACAATTCAGAGAGGGTGACATAGTTTGGGTCCGAGATTACCAATGACGAGGTGACATATGATGCATCCCACCAGCAGACAGTTCAGGATAGAACTCAGACAGTGCCACCGACTCAGGTTGAGCTTGAAACACCATTGAGATGGTCTTCTCGTGTGAGAAAGGCACCAGATAGACTAGATCTGTAGATATGCAGAACTACACGAGTCACAAGGACTCTATGCTGCATTAGTTTAGTCATAAATAACATGGTTAAATGCTAACATATGGCTGAATTACATTGCCAGCACATAACTATGTTAAAGTTTTTTGGAGATAAGCAGTTATGCTAGTGAATAAAAAGGTAGATTATTTCATAATTGGTGCGGGAGGGAACTGCTAAATATGTATGTCTATGTTGTGGACTATACGCCAGTAGTCATGCATAGTAATATACGTTATAGCTGTGACCTAGCTGTGAGTAGTGATACATGGATATGCAAATAAAGTTCAATTGAGTGCTATCCCCAAGAACCACGTGTGTGTTTTACTTTAGTGTCTGAATATACAACAAATTCATTTCAATTCAACCAAATCACTTACCTTTACCAATAGCCATTTCTAATTCTACGACGAATCCGGTAAATGCCATAGCCCAAGACCATCAACAGAATAGCACCAACAAATCCACCAATTATTGGTAGGATTTGAACTGCAAGCAGACATGTTTTCCAAAATAACAAACTATTTTCTAAAATGTTTTCTTGTAAATTAACCTGTAGATATCAATTACACATACAAGAAATGTTCAACTAGACAGCACACACAATAAAATCACCTTGGGCCTTTTCATATTTTCAACACAACTCTTCAAAGCCTAATAAAAAAATGCTTACAATAATCACAGTACTTTTCCAAGATCCAGCGGTGGACTCTATTCACTTTGGGATGTCATTTGGAAGTCCGTCAATTGGGCTGATTTTTACACATTAAAGTGCATGTATATATCAACTACTTAACTTGTCAGGGATAATACACCTTTCTAAATATCATCATATTAGTATGTTCTTTACTTGGTTTAGATATAAATTTATGTTCATGCCACCTTTACCTTTAAGGTCCTAGAACACATGCCAGTTGTAACAGTAATCTATGACAGTGTAGCGCGCACGCTGTAAAGTTTATTTTGGGGCATTATGAAAAGTGATAGTACACAATGGCATGTCTGCAGTTATCACACAGGGATCTTATGTTACGTTTGCCCTCCATACTAATTATTAGTTAGGTGTATAGCTCATTACACAAAAAAGAACTACCATATATGCTCTGTTAAGCATACATGCCCTAATTAGCATACACCCCATTTTCAGCAGTGTTTGACTTCAATCGTATAATATCAGACCCATAATGTATTTAATTATTTCCCTGTCAACTCTTGACCCAGTGACTGTATAAGAAGGTTCCACCTGCATCTGCCACCTCTGCATCTCTTGACCACATACCCACACACATCGGGATGAATATCTAATTCTAGACAGTATATTGCCCTGGGCCATGTTAGTATGAATGTTGCTCATCAAAATCCTTTTTCCGTTGCCGATTCCCTCAATTAAACATATTATTTCGTCAGTTCGGCTTACGCTTAACTTTTTCTCTACGTGCTTCCCACCTTCGCCGACATCCATGCCAAACTTAATGTAAACAAACACTGACGCGCGATGAACCGCCGCTTTGACCCTGTGCATCACCGCGCGCGTGCGCAATGCGGCACAATTCGTGGGGAATCCCTGTTTCGAAGCGGTAATAGCTCTTCAATTGCTTCTCTGGATCGCGGTCTGCAGACCAACTATGCGGCGGCTAAATCGCACTGCGACCAGCTCATGCATATCGACTGAATCACTCGCTACGCCACGGCACAGTTAGTCAGAGGGTAGTGCCTATGAGCCCTGGTGCGCATCCAAGCACACACACAGCTGGTGCCCATCCAAGCACACATACAGCTGGTGCCTATCCAAGCACACACACAGCTGGTGCCCATCCAAGCACACATACAGCTGGTGCCCATCCAAGCACACACACAGCTGGTGCCCATCCAAGCACACACACAGCTGGTGCCCGTCCAAGCACACACACAGCTGGTGCCCATCCAAGCACACACACAGCTGGTGCCCATCCAAGCACACATACAGCTGGTGCCCATCCAAGCACACACACAGCTGGTGCCCATCCATATACACCTGGTATCCATCCATAGTTAACTTTGCACCTACATCATCAAAAATTATGTGAACAATGTTTATTTTTGGGGCAAGGGAAATACGCTTACAACCTAGAACAGAAGTTTCCATGCCCATGTGGCATACCGTTTGAAAGCTATTTTCAGCACACAGTTTCCTAGTAGCAGCGCACATGAATACTTTGTGAGATATTTTAGTGCGCAGCGAGGTTAACAGATTTTTATTTGGAAGTTGGATTTGAGTTGTTTTAGTAGTTCAATTAGTTTTTCGTTTAGTTTGATGTTGCTGTACTTTGTGTCTATACATATGTCTTAACTGTTTAAATAATAAGTTATTGATTCTGTTTGTTAGTAAGTCCAGCTGACATTGTTGGAATACTAGTTTGATACCACAATATATTTTATAAAATAGATTACCGGGTAGATATTTGGGCTTTTACTTTAATCAAAAGAATATGTAAAACACATGCAAACTGAAATACACACCATATGCAAGTACATAATAAATAAATACAAATAAAATGCATACAAATATTACCTATTTTCATGTTTTCACAAGTCTCTGAATAACATGCAAAAATGTGATAAACTTACTACTACTAGAGGCTTCTTCACAATTGCTTCCCCCAAAGTCATCCGGGCAGTCACAGTTGTATGCGTTAAAGCCATTGGTGCAGGAGCCTCCGTTCATACACGGCTGGCTGCGGCACGTGTCAACATCTGGCAAATAGTTTCACTAGTTTCAAACAAAACGTGGCCACATTACATGTGTACACACAGGATATGCACACACACGCATGCACCCACACATGCACACATGCACACACGCACACACGCAGCACACACACACACACACACACACACACACACACACACAAATTCACATAAACACACTAAAACATATGCATGCATGCAAATATCCTAGCATACGTGCAAATATATGCTAGCATGCTTACAAACAAAACATACACACATGCAGACAAACTCACACACATTCATGCAGGCAGGCAGGCAGGCGGGCGGGCAGTTAATACACAAAGACTATTCGTATACAATATCCACCAATGTCTATAGCCAGGTACTCATTCATATAGCAGAGCGAACTGGAGCAATGTAGAGTAAAAGCACAGGATTCTAGCTACTACAGTTACCACTAATATAAGTAGGATCCCTATAATCATGTTTCATTGTCATGTCTAAAATGTATCTTGTTATTATTAAAAATTGAAATTAACATCTGATGTAAAAAAACAGGCATTGATTATACACTTTTATATTATTTTTGTTAGCATATACAATACAAAGCATATTACTTGTGGCATTGCAAAAACATGTATTTGTTTTACATAATACTCACCATGTTCACAGTTTGTTCCCAGGTTGTCTTTCTTACAGCGGCAAATGTAGGCTGTGACAGAGTTCAAGCAGGTTCCATTGTTGATGCACGGGTTACTGACACAATGGTCATCTGCCAACAGTAAATGTGATGGAATTAAAGATACAAACGACAACTGTGCATACAATAACAAACACTGACAGAAACAACAATACCAATGACAGTTAGGTGTTCATATAACGCTATAATTACTGAGTAAGGCCTTGTAAACATTTTCAAATAGTACAATTCTCTCCAACAGTATGAATTAATAATAAGACGTAAAAATTGGTACAGTGGTAAATTTATACCAAATTTAAAGTCAATATATTAATGACTCAACAATTTGTGAAACAATCTACTTGTCCAGTGGATAAGTAGAATAAAAAATTCACTTGTCTCTACAGCAATTCACTTGTCCCATGGAAAAACTAACAAACCATTCAAAATTCCACAATGAAAGGATTGAGCATTGGTTGTTCTGAAGCACAACAACCCAGATGGTAGCTTATCTTGTAATTTAACAGTTTTTGAAACACACTAACGGACACTTCTAAGCATCTTGATGGGGAATTGATGGCCATTTACTAAATAGCCAGAAATATATTGGATATATGGATATTATTAAAATTGTAATCAACCGATTTGGGGCATATAACGTTTCAAAAAAGTTTGATATCTGATGAACCCAAAGGGCACACACATTTTTTTCCAGGTTGTTCTCTGGAAGTGGGAAATTGATTATAACAAAGAGAAAAATTTAACAAATTTTCTATTTACCATTTTCACAGACGTGCCCAGCGTAGCCTACAATGCACTCACAGGTGTGCATGTCTAAGTGAGGAGTGGTACATCGCCCACCATGTTGACAGGGGCTGCTCGCACACTCATCAATGTCTACAACATGCACGCATGTTGGTCTTTATCTGTAATAGACTACATTGTGTGTTCAGTATCTATACCATATCATATTGGCATTCAGTTTCCATTGTGTGTACAGTATCTATAATAGACCACTGTGTGTACAGTATCTATAATAGACCACTGTGTGTACAGTATCTATAATAGACCACTAGTGTGTACAGTATCAATAAAATGCCATGTTATGTGTCAATGTCCATTGTGTGTTGAGTAGACTGCATTGTTTGTACAGTATCTATAACACACCATGTTATGTGTCAGTATCTGTAATATAGACCACATTGTGTGTTTAGTATCTACAATGGACATCATTGTGTGTTCAATATCTACATTGGACCACATTATGTGTTCTGTATCTACAATAGACCACATTATGTGTTCTGTATCTACAATAGACCACATTATGTGTTCAGTATCTACAATAGACCACATTATGTGTTCTGTATCTACAATAGACCATATTATGTGTTCAGTATCTACAATAGACCACATTATGTGTTCTGTATCTACAATAGACCACATTATGTGTTCAGTATCTACAATACACCACATTATGTGTTCTGTATCTACAATAGACCACATTATGTGTTCTGTATCTACAATAGACCATATTATGTGTTCATGCAGTATCTACAATGACCACATTATGTGTTCATGTATCTACAATAGACCAATTAGTGTTCTGTATCTACAATGACCACATTATGTGTTCAGTATCTACAATAGACCATATTATGTGTTCATAGTATCTACAATAGACCACTATTATGTGTTCAGTATCTACAATAGACCACATTATGTGTTCTGTATCTACAATAGACCACATTATGTGTTCAGTATCTACAATAGACCACATTATGTGTTATGTATCTACAATAGACCACATTATGTGTTCAGTATCTACAATAGACCACATTATGTGTTCTGTATCTACAATAGACCACTTATGTGTTCAGTATCTACAATAGACCAATTAGTGTTCATGCAGTATCTACAATGGACCACATTATGTGTTCAGTATCTACAATAGACCAATTATGTGTTCATGCAGTATCTACAATGGACCACATTATGTGTTCAGTATCTACAATAGACCACATTATGTGTTCATGCAGTATCTACAATGGACCACATTATGTGTTCAGTATCTACAATGGACCACATTATGTGTTCAGTATCTACAATAGACCATATTATGTGTTCATGCAGTATCTACAATGGACCACATTATGTGTTCAGTATCTACAATAGACCATATTATGTGTTCATGCAGTATCTACAATGGACCACATTATGTGTTCAGTATCTACAATAGACCATATTATGTGTTCATGCAGTATCTACAATGGACCACATTATGTGTTCAGTATCTACAATAGACCACACTATGTGTTCATGCAGTATCTACAATGGACCACTTTATGTGTTCAGTATCTACAATAGACCATATTATGTGTTCATGCAGTATCTACAATGGACCACATTATGTGTTCAGTATCTACAATAGACCACATTATGTGTTCATGCAGTATCTACAATGGACCACTTTATGTGTTCAGTATCTACAATAGACCATATTATGTGTTCATGCAGTATCTACAATGGACCACATTATGTGTTCAGTATCTACAATAGACCATATTATGTGTTCATGCAGTATCTACAATGGACCACATTATGTGTTCAGTATCTACAATAGACCATATTATGTGTTCATGCAGTATCTACAATGGACCACTTTATGTGTTCAGTATCTACAATAGACCATATTATGTGTTCATGCAGTATCTACAATGGACCACATTATGTGTTCAGTATCTACAATAGACCATATTATGTGTTCATGCAGTATCTACAATGGACCACATTATGTGTTCAGTATCTACAATAGACCATATTATGTGTTCATGCAGTATCTACAATGGACCACTTTATGTGTTCAGTATCTACAATAGACCATATTATGTGTTCATGCAGTATCTACAATGGACCACATTATGTGTTCAGTATCTACAATAGACCATATTATGTGTTCATGCAGTATCTACAATGGACCACTTTATGTGTTCAGTATCTACAATAGACAGCATTATGGATACCTGATAAAAAGAATGGGTTTTCTCAAAACACTATCATTACAAAATATGTAAGAAATCATTACCACATTAACAGATCATCTCTAAAGCATAAGTGTTCACCTCTCAATAACTGGGTTTCCTTTAAAAAAGGTCATCAAAAATGTAAAAAGGTCATCATTAAAATGAACAAGTTGTTGAGATTAATGAATTTAAAGATCATTTAAAAATGTGTGGCAGCCTAGGAAAACCAGTTGAAGTCGCTAGGCGTATTTTCCTGCAAACGTGTTGTAAAGGTTTTTTTTGGGCCCCTTGGTCCATTATGACATTTCATTATGATGTTTTTGGTAACATACTTATTTATAAGTTCACCAAATAGTTTCCTGATTATCCAAGTGTAATTTGCATTTTTTGTGTTTTTGTAACTGTGAAGTTCGTTCTATGTTGTAACATTTTAATGCTGTCTGAGCGCATTGGTGTTGATGAATATGCAGGATATTGCCAGCAATGACATCAATTAACAGTGACTTTGTGAATGATTACTTCATCACGCGACCGATCGGCAATGTCGAGACTGATTCGAACTTGTCAGAGCTAACCACATATTCGTGGAAGAGTTTGCTACTTCTTGCATGTTGATTATTTTTATTAATGTACATTTCTGCTAACAAACATCTATAAGTTTTTGATGAGTGCCCTCTTTAAACTATTGTAACTTTGAGAATAACCATAAGATTTGGATAATTTAGTATTTCAAAGCTTAGATATACACCTACATTTAGTTCATTGTAATAGCACGGGATATTTTATTATATTGCAGTAACATTTTATGTTGGTAGAGCTCATAATAATTTCAAACTCTACAAGTTCCTTTCTTCTGCTATAAGTTTGACGGGTGTCCTGTTTAATTAAAAAATATCCATCAAAATTGGATAATGGTTTCAGTATAATAAAGCTAACCAGTGCAGCTACATTTGCATCACAGGACGTTATAAGGTAATTGCAACAGTTATTGTGTTTTGCCATCATAAAGTGTGGTTTTCATGTGAATAATGAATTTCAACTTTAAAACTCATTTTTCTCAAGTATTTGTGGGAATATTTGAATACAGTAAACAGTACAGGATATGTAAATAGTGTACCTTTCTCTTTCTTAAATAAAATGCATGTTTTTTGTCAATGTGACAGGTTTTCCTAGGCCGCCACACAAATAATAATGACTCATCTGACTAATAAAGACGTCTTTGCAACTAAGTTACATTTCAAAAATATTTGTATTGATTAAAATGAACCAGCTGATCATGTCAATAGGTTCAGGGATCATCTCAAGGCATCAGTACAGTTTTCTCAAAATACATTATTGTGTTAATTGTTTCACAAAAAGTAAACATACATTAAAAACAATTAACTACTCATCACAACAAATTAAAAAACATCATGACTTTAAATTGTCATCTCATAAAGGTTAAGGGAACATTGCCATTATATAATATTATATTAAAATGACTGATCATCTCAACACAACAAGGAATAATCGTCAATTCTATATATTAATTTATCAATAAGGGTTCTCTAAAAATAGTTAGGGATATCTCAAAACGTAATGTTGAAGAGTACTATTATAATAATTATTAGAAATGTAATGGCAATCTTGAAATAACAATGGTAATAATATTAATAATGATAAAAATCAACTGAAACTAAAGGTCTTAAATACCTATCACAAAAATGTGGAATATTTATTTATTGTATTCAAATATTTAAATGAGCAGCTTCAAACTTAATAAAACAAACAGGTATGTGTAATTAGTGAAGCATTGGAAATCGACATTAAGTACTCACCTGTTTCACAATTGCGTCCCGTGTATCCAGCCACACATGCACAAGTATACATGCCAAGTTGACGGGTGGAACATGTCGCCCCATGTTCACATGGACTGCTTGCACATTCATCAAAGTCTACAGAAACAACACATCAATGTCAAAAGATGGCAACAGTTGTCTGTTGTTGTGACAGGTGCTGCAGTCACCACTAAATTGTACAATGATATGACACTGCCAGTTGTCTGTTGTTGTGACAGTTGCTGCAGTCACCACTAAATTGTACAGTGATATGACACTGCCAGTTGTCTGTTGTTGTGACAGTTGCTGCAGTCACCACTAAATTGTACAGTGATATGACACTGCCAGTTGTCTGTTGTTGTTGGACAGGTGCTGCAGTCACCACTAAATTGTACAATGATATGACACTGCCAGTTGTTGTTGTTGTAAAGGGTTGCTGCAGTCACCACTAAATTGTACAATGATATGACACTGCCAGTTGTCTGTTGTTGTTGTGACAGGTTGCTGCAGTCACCACTAAATTGTACAATGATATGACACTGCCAGTTGTCTGTTTGTTGTGACAGGTGCTGCAGTCACCACTAAATTGTACAATGATATGACACTGCCAGTTGTCTGTTGTTTTTGGACGGGTTGCTGCAGTCACCACTAAATTGTACAATGATATGACACTGCCAGTTGTCTGTTGTTGTTGTGACAGGTTGCTGCAGTCACCACTAAATTGTACAATGATATGACACTGCCAGTTGTCTGTTTGTTGTGACAGGTGCTGCAGTCACCACTAAATTGTACAATGATATGACACTGCCAGTTGTGTGTTGTTGTGAAGGGTTGCTGCAGTCACCACTAAATTGTACAATGATATGACACTGCCAGTTGTCTGTTGTTGTGACAGTTGCTGCAGTCACCACTAAATTGTACAATGATATGACACTGCCAGTTGTGTGTTGTTGTGATAGTTGCTGCAGTCACCACTAAATTGTACAATGATATGACACTGCCAGTTGTGTGTTGTTGTGATAGTTGCTGCAGTCACCACTAAATTGTACAATGATATGACACTGCCAGTTGTCTGTTGTTGTGACAGTTGCTGCAGTCACCACTAAATTGTACAATGATATGACACTGCCAGTTGTGTGTTGTTGTGATAGTTGCTGCAGTCACCACTAAATTGTACAATGATATGACACTGCCAGTTGTGTGTTGTTGTGATAGTTGCTGCAGTCACCACTAAATTGTACAATGATATGACACTGCCAGTTGTCTGTTGTTGTGACAGGTTGCTGCAGTCACCACTAAATTGTACAATGATATGACACTGCCAGTTGTGTGTTGTTGTGATAGTTGCTGCAGTCACCACTAAATTGTACAATGATATGACACTGCCAGTTGTGTTTGTTGTTGTGACAGGTGCTGCAGTCACCACTAAATTGTAAAATGATATGACACTGCCAGTTGTCTGTTGTTGTGACAGTTGCTGCAGTCACCATTAAATTGTACAATGATATGACACTGCCAGTTGTCTGTTTGTTGTGACAGGTGCTGCAGTCACCACTAAATTGTACAATGATATGACACTGCCAGTTGTCTGTTGTTGTGACAGGTTGCTGCAGTCACCATTAAATTGTACAATGATATGACACTGCCAGTTGTCTGTTGTTGTGATAGTTGCTGCAGTCACCACTAAATTGTACAATGATATGACACTGCCAGTTGTCTTTGTTGTTGTGACAGGTTGCTGCAGTCACCACTAAATTGTACAATGATATGACACTGCCAGTTGTCTGTTGTTGTGACAGGTGCTGCAGTCACCACTAAATTGTACAATGATATGACACTGCCAGTTGTCTGTTGTTGTGACAGGTGCTGCAGTCACCACTAAATTGTACAATGATATGACACTGCCAGTTGTCTGTTGTTGTGACAGGTTGCTGCAGTCACCACTAAATTGTACAATGATATGACACTGCCAGTTGTCTGTTGTTGTGACAGGTGCTGCAGTCACCACTAAATTGTACAATGATATGACACTGCCAGTTGTCTGTTGTTGTGACAGGTGCTGCAGTCACCACTAAATTGTACAATGATATGACACTGCCAGTTGTCTGTTGTTGTGACAGGTGCTGCAGTCACCACTAAATTGTACAATGATGTGACACTGCCAGTTGTCTGTTGTTGTGACAGGTGCTGCAGTCACCACTAAATTGTACAATGATGTGACACTGCCAGTTGTCTGTTGTTGTGACAGGTGCAGCAGTCACCACTAAATTGTAAAATGATGTGACATAGCCAGTTGTCTGTTGTTGTGGTCAGATGTTCCTTACTATGAAAATTCACGAAATCAGTGTATTATTGATTCAAAGCTGCCAGTTAATATGTGATGTAGGATTATAACACCCACGATACATACAAATAGGTGGAATATATATATATAGGTATGACATGTTAAAAAAGTAGGACGTACATTTCTAAATAGGTAAAAATATTAATCAGCTAATTTTAAAAGAATGATTTTTTAAACAATTGTTTTATAAATTATGTCAAAGCAGGTTATAAAGTCACCACTTTACAAAACTATAGTGATTTTTACCACATGGATCCATTAAGAATATTTTTATAATTACACATACCCCTGGTACATTTATTTCGTATTACTATCAATGTTAAGTCCCCGTTTTCTAAAATTATAAAACAAATGTGTCAATAACATCCTTGACAAACATGCTACTTGCACTGTCCGACTGGTTTTATACATCCTAAGATTCATTCATGCATATTATTGCAAGTGATTTTATAGGTATCCTATAAAAATCTACTGTTAGAAACAAGTGACACATAAACAACAAGAGGATCAGGAGTAAGTCAAACACTGTGTACAACACTACTAGTATGTGTACGATGGGGAACGTACTGTGACATAAAATGACTGACTAAACAGTATGGCATATATCCATTGATACAAAACACTCACCATGTTCACAAGTATCTCCTGACGATCCAGGCAGACAATCACACCAAACTCCAGCGGGGATTTGGTGACATGTTCCCCCATTGTGACACGTCAAAGATGCACAGTGATCAACTGAAGCAATGAGAATCACCAGCAGCTTAATACTACACATTATATAACTAGTCACAGAAAAATTATTCAATTTTTTTGGAAATTTATATTGATTAGATACGAGCGAGTGAAAACACATGTAGCTCCAGAGTAATGGCGGTGACCAGCACAAGAGATGTCAAAGTTTAAAAAATTATTTAAACTAGACCATGGCTCTGTGTTCATCAAAGCATGGTCACATACCCTGTAAATAGTATGTTTTTATGTTTTTGCAATTGTATTTCAAGTGTTTCTGTTTGCCTTTAAGACCAAGACGATTGTCACAGTAAAATCTTGCTGACATTGCTTTCTTGTCAGTCTCATCTACAAGACACCTCATAGTGACCCACCTTGCTGACATTGCTTTCCTGTTGTTCCTTGTCTACAATGACATCTGTACCCGATTCGGTATTTCTCACACTGGCCTCTGTTGTGACACGGCAAGGAATGACAAGGGTCGATCCCAACTGTGCAAACAACATAACAATGGAACAATCAACTTATGCCATTTCACAATTTGAATATCAGTCATTTTGAAAAAATATATATATATATATATATATATATATATATATATATATATATATATATATATATATATATATACAGTCGCGCCTCGCTATAACGCGACTCGCTATAACGCGAATCGGCTATAACGCGGTCGGTCGTGGACCCCGAATTTCTGCCGCCAGGGGGAAATGGGCGCTACAGCTAACAATAACGCTGTAATTAACTGTCACTTATTTTTATGAAGTCCTCATGTTTGTCTTGTACAGGTGTATCTAGAAAAAATTTATTGATATTAAGAAATTTAACACAGAAGTACAACTGCGTTGCTGAGTTCGTTGTGCCCCTGGCTTCTGCTCTGCCGTCGGCTTCGCGGCACCAATCCAATCGTTTTTCAAACCGATCTATTGTGTAACCAGCGCTTGGTTTGTGTGGTAATTTCTTAAGTGTTTGTTTAAAACGTTACCAATTCCTTTGATTGCATTTAATTAACTTTAGGCACAGTAAATTTGGTACAAAGTCCTGTTTGTTTGCGCCGATATCAATCGCGTTTGTCTCCTGCCAGTTCGCTGTGGCTTCGGCGAAGCGCCCGTTCACTGTGGCTTCCGCGAACGAGCGCCTTCGTCGGCTTGTAAATGGCAATTAAATTGCTTACGAATCGGGCGGTGACAAAAAATAATTATGGTACTGAAATGGCAGGCTAAAGTTATGTTATGTTTACTTCATTACGTATACGAAAAAACATTTACTTGTGCGCAAATATACGAACCACCGTGAATTGCATTATAAATCGGCACGGTAAATGTGCGATCTAAATTTATATTTTGGGATTGATTAAAAGATGAAATTAAGCCAACAGTGAGCGCAATTAGTATAAGTATTAATATTTGACCGACTTCGGCAACATGTCAAATCATTTGTGCATTTCGGCTGCTGAGTTCAAGGTTATTTTAGACCGCGACCGCGTACTGTGTTATCGCTCCGCCTCAGTTCGCATTGCCAGACGAGGCGCGTTGGCTCTGAATTTATTTCAAAACTGTACACCATTCGCAAGTTTTACTCAGTTCAACATTCGACATATTATTTTAACGTAATACACATTTACGTTGGTTTCAATGTCAGTTAGTTTTATAAATCACGCATACACCGTGCAACCAGCACATTGGCTTTGGTTGCTGTTGTAGCGTTTTGGGGGTGGTGAACGCCCCTGGCGGAATATAATCTATAACGCGCCTCGTTTACAACGCGGTTCCATTTCGTGGACCCCAACTACCACGTTATAACGAGGCGCAACTGTATATATATATATATATATATATAATTATATAGCTGGTAAATTTATAATCACAGTATGTAATTAAACTGAATGTTGAGGTTTTAAGTAATTTTGGCAGAGCTGACATAGAATAACTTTGTACTGTAATATCCAGACAATTTTGCTTACGATTGATTGATCATGCAATAACATCTTGCAAAACACAACAGATCAAATTTCATAGATTAATGGTATACATTCTACAAATAGGTTATTTCTTGTCATCTTCCTCGAGTTAAAATTGTTTTTAAAACACCAAGATAGTTACCGTGTTCACATCTGCTGCCTACGAAATTGTCAGGACAAACACAAAACTCTTCGTTGACACAAGTTCCACCATTAAGACAACGACTGTCATTGCCACATTGTGTCACTGCAAAGACATTCAAAGACAGAGTACACAGAACCATTATATGAAACAGTATTAACTAGGCTAATGCTGAGTGTAACGGACATCAACCCACAGATGCTCTGGACAACAGCAATTGCAATTCAGGCAAACCAAACCGAGCCAGGAAACAGCGCCTTCAGACGACAATGATGATGATGGTTAAGAACAGGACTGACATTTATGTAAACTCCTTTAAAACAGAGCAGTAACATAGGGCTCTTGTACAGTCAACAAAATCAGTTTACATCCAGCTGTAACAGATATGACGTACCATATGACTACATACAATGTGACACTTGAAGTTGTCATTTTTCACCAAGACTAACTAATGTTGAGACTTGTGGAATAACACACTGAACCAAAAGGATTTGATCTAGAATACTCTAGGTTTCACAAACCTCATCAAACCAGCCTCTGTTTAGGTGATGGTGGTTTGCTGACTGGAAGCCGATAACAGACCTGATAACCCGCTAGGTTGCATTGCTAGGTGAGTTACTAATGTAAAAAATTAAAGTGTTTTCACTAAGGTCTGAAATAATAGTTAATTTGAACATATTGATGTCATACATTTGTCTTTGGAGGCAGACCAACTTGTCCTTTACAGCTGAATTTGTATTAGACTCGGTTAAAATAGATTATTTTTCAATGACACTAAATAACATATTTGTGCAAATGAGCCAATAATTGGCAGTCGATCCTAGATAAAAACTGACACCAGTATAACAGTCTGATTGTAGAGCCATATACACGTGCATGCATATACGCATGCACACATACACACCCATATACATGCATGCATTCATGCACACACACACACACGCATGCACGCACACACGCACATTTTACGCTTTAGAAACAAAACTACCCAAGACAGCATGACATACCTTGATGTATCTGATAGATGATTGAGAAGCCTCGCTTCACAACAGAACTGTCGGTGACAAACAGCCAGCGGGAGTCTCTGTCATTTGGGGCGACACGCACTGCAGATGAGAAAGGTTACACATCCTCCCTGTTTACTCTCCAATATCCCAGTCTTCAACATTTGATGTTACCACCCACCACCCACTACCGATGTCTCGGCTACATACAGAACTAATTTTATTGTAATAAATAAAGAGCCAGGAATCATGACTCCATGACAATTATTACTACAATCAAAATGTTAGGTAACAAACAAAATAGAAATGTACTTGCTTATTTCTTTTGG
Source organism: Ridgeia piscesae (assembly GCA_025642075.2). Classification (NCBI taxonomy): domain Eukaryota; kingdom Metazoa; phylum Annelida; class Polychaeta; order Sabellida; family Siboglinidae; genus Ridgeia; species Ridgeia piscesae. The sequence goes on along the minus strand of JAODUO010000311.1, from coordinate 665,413 downwards.
GCCAAATTTTTCAAAAATTATAACTGCCATTCAAAATAAACACCTTATATTTGCAAATATAAAACTAACGTATATATATATATATTATATATATATATATATATATATATATATATATATATATATATATATATTATATATATATATATATATTATATATATATTATACTTGTTGGTTTTGCATTGTGCAATTAATGAATTAATAATAAAATTAGTGAAATAAAACCTTTAAAATCCCCTTTAAAATAAAAAAGCATTAAAAATTATATAAAGTTGCACTACTTTGTACTAGTATACTCCGGACATTTATTTATTGTAGTGTTAAATTGCAATGATTGCAAGGAGCACTGGTGAAGGAACAATGCAGATTAGATATAAGAAGGGCAGGATATGCACACATCTTGTACATACTTGGACTCCCGATAAGTAACAAAAGGCTTCCTTGTCCACTTGTCATCTGGCGGTCTTGTTAATATTTCGAAATTAATGCTACACTGACCTATATGTACGTTGTTGATAGAGTGGACAAATGCTGTAAAATTCACCTGTGTAATTGTCTTTACTGTACAGTTCCATTGGCTTTCCATCAATCAGCAGGAAATCGTGGCCTTGTTCAAGATCAAACTCTTCAACGTCGAGAAAGATGCGCCATTCTTTGAAAGGTCGATTTTCAACTCGCACTACAATTTCACAGTGTGTGTTGTTCCTATAGGCAGGGTAGCCAGGACTCTGAATGCGCCCTCTTTGTCCCCGGTATTCTTGTGGGCAGGAGTCTGAAGGAGAGAAAGAGAGAGAACTAATGAGAACACTTACCACTGTAGGTCGACACATTCATGCTACCACCGAACACATGCGTACAGCAGGGTGGATGCTAGGTTTTTGACCAAATTGGGGTAGAATCCAGGATCCAGATACTGGTAATTACATTTGTTTATCTATCACTGAGCTGGTGTATTCTTAAATGTTAAAGTTCCTCCAAATGGCCTGAACCACGGGCACCAAACTCTCAGCCATTAATCTATGATCCTATATATGTTTAGTAAAGCTTCTATCTTTTCAAAATACCTCATATAAGTCAAACTTATCACTGATTAGATTGCTGGTAATATGAAGTTGTAGACGTTGACACAATCAGCTTGTGTCTATCCTCATGTCATTACCATAGTAATGGCTATAGGGCGGACTACTGGTGGATATCAACCTCTGTTTCTATCTGATGTTTGTCATTTTAAACATAAGCGTACAGTCGTGTGTTCACGATGCAGTCGTTGACATTTTGACCAGCCAGTTATAGTGTTCACGTAATGATGCTGTTTTTCTGACAAATGATGTCATGGTATTGACACAACTGTGACGGGTCACCGACTAAACTATTCTGTCAGCATGGTGGACATGAAAAAATCCTCATTTAACGTCAGCCAATGAAATCGCCAACGAGGAGTGTGGTCAGCCTCGGGTCATGTGAAAGAATTCTGGGTGATTTCAAACACACCCTGCTCATGTTATGTGATTCCAACCAGTCCTGTATCCGAAATTTATAGTTTATGAGTTAGGAGCCTGTGTGATTTTTATGTTGTTAACAGCTACGACTGCACAGAGATAAAGCACCTTGGCTGTGTAGGTCAGTCTGCATCCTAAGGAAACATTACAACCGTCAAATGTAATATATACCACCTGCTATACAGTGCTGAATAAATTGCAAATAACATTCATCAGTATCTAACTGATTCTGTGTGGCAAAGGCTACACATGGACAGACACTCCTCCACTGCACAGCACTGCACTTACATGTGGCAAATGAACATTTTCTGTCACTGACGTGATTAAATCCATCGGGGCAAGCGCAGCGAGGTCCCGTTGGTGTGGGAATACAGACATGGTCACATCCACCTTTCTGTTGGCTACAAGATGTCACCAACCGAGGATCTGCAAACAAAGCAACACAAACATTACATAAGCATCATAAGATAACTTCTCTATACAACACATAAGCATCATAAGATAACTTCTCTATATAACACATAAGCATCATAAGATAACTTCTCTATACAACACATAAGCATCATAAGATAACTTCTCTATACAACACATAAGCATCATAAGATAACTTCATCTATACAACACATAAGCATCATAAGATAACTATATACAACACATAAGCATCATAAGATAACTTCTCTATACAACACATAAGCATCATAAGATAACTTCTCTATCAAACATAAGCATCATAAGATAACTTCTCTATACAACACATAAGCATCATAAGATAACTTCTCTATACAACACATAAGCATCATAAGATAACTTCTCTATACAACACATAAGCATCATAAGATAACTTCTCTATACAACACATAAGCATCATAAGATAACTTCTCTATACAACACATAAGCATCATAAGATAACTTCTCTATACAACACATAAGCATCATAAGATAACTTCTCTATACAACACATAAGCATCATAAGATAACTTCTCTATACAACACATAAGCATCATAAGATAACTTCTCTATACAACACATAAGCATCATAAGATAACTTCTCTATACAACACATAAGCATCATAAGATAACTTCTCTATACAACACATAAGCATCATAAGATAACTTCTCTATACAACACATAAGCATCATAAGATAACTTCTCTATACAACACATAAGCATCATAAGATAACTTCTCTATACAACACATAAGCAGATAAAGTAGATTCCCTGGACAGCTTGCACGATACACAAATATTACTAGCTAGGGTCCCTCAATCGCAATATACACAAATATTACTTGCAATCTTCTTTACACTGAAGTAACCAACTTCACAATAAGCCTCTCTACAGTGTGTCTACATACAACCATTACATTTAAGATCTTTTATTCAGAGTATAAAATTGCATGAACACATCTTCATTTTCAGGCATTGTTACCCCACATGAATTTGGTCACCCAGGTAGTATTCTCACCTTCGATGGTGCTGAACGAAGACATGCTGGGAACAAAACTGTACAGTGCAGGCGGCACATGTTTGGTAGCTTCAGCTGTTTTCGTCACATCGAATTTGATGATGTAACTGCACATAAAATCTTATAATCATGAATATTCTAACAGATAAAAATTCTACTGCAATTTTTATTTCATCTCTTATTACACAGGCAGCCATGTCCTTTGATACAAAATTAATGTAAACAACTACACAACGTTGATGATACAGGTACAGTTGTTGACAGAAACAGGCAATAACTACAACAGCAACATTAATGATTTAAGACATGCGCTAGTATAGATTGGGATAGACAAAAACTGCAACAACATTAATGAATCATTGTCCAGGTATTGTTTACACTGCAAACCAACAACAGCTGCAAAACATCACTTCTTCATGTCCATCTATTGACAGCAGCAGACAACTGCAGCAACAACGTTCATGATCCAGGTAATGTTGTTGAATGAGACTGGCAACAACTACAACAACACAGGAATGATCCCAACAACACTTTTAATCATCCTAGTTGGGAATGTTTGACAACTCATTGTATGTGAAACGCCCTGGCAACATGTAATTAAGTAGGAAATATATTTGATGTGGAACAGTAAACTACCTCCGTGTATTGTTGATCAGTTCATAGTAGAACAAGTTATCTCCAAGGAAAGTCATTCCGCCTTCAGGAGTTTTGGAGGTTGTCAAAACTCGAGGTGTCCAAGTGCTGCCGTTAACGACCCAAGTAGAGGAGTTGAGTGGAGCTGATAGAATTGTGTGACTGTCACTGTCCGAATGGCTCTGTCTCCAGTACAGCACTTCACCTGACAGTCACAAAGTGAAAATAAGCTCATTATTTTCTCACATTTCTTTATCTTAATTTGTCAGCTGAGAATAGAGAGAAACATAGTTTAAATATCTACACCAAAGAACTGATTACGTAGTTATTGACACAAATAATGACATTAAAAATTGCTAATTAAGTTTTTTCATTGAAAATGCATCTCTATTTCGAAATGTAACATTTATAACATTAACAAACAAAACTAAATTTGCAATTTAAGAAAGGTAGATAATATTACGTGTACATTTAATCATTTAAGGTAAATGAATGGTTTAGTACTGTTCAGCGTGAACAACCATAAAACACTTTGCAGCATGTCCATACAGCACCTGAGAGATCAATAGCGAGATTCTCGATGGGCCCAGTTGTGTTGATAAACACACCAGGGTCTGTCCCGTCCATTGCCACATTACTGATGCCGTCCATTCCACTCCAGTAGATCAGTCTGTGAATAACACTATCTCATCAGCTGCCACTAACTATGAAGCACCAATAAGTTGTTGTACTCAGTATTAAGATTGTTTCATGATATCTAACCAGTGATACAAGGGGTTTCTATGTGTACAAAATGGAAAAATCTAAAAATGGCCTGGAGCAAGCTTTCCCCAAAACAAGCCAGAAGACTCTGAATACATTCTGAAACTAAGGAATCCTGAGATAGTAATCATTTACTCAAGCCATTTGGGGGAAAAAGAGCCAAAAATATTACGTCATATTTATGTGTGTGTGTGTGTGTGTGTGTGTGTGTGTGTGTGTGTGTGTGTGTGTGTGTGTGTGTGTGTGTGTGTGTGTGTGTGTGTGTGTGTGTGTGTGTGTGTGTGTGTGTGTGTGTGTGTGTGTGTGTGTGTGTGTGTGTGTGTGTGTGTGTGTGTGTGTGTGTGTGTGTGTGTGTGTGTGTGTGTGTGTGTGTGTGTGTGTGTGTGTGTGTGTGTGTGTGTGTGTGTGTGTGTGTGTGTGTGTGTGTGTGTGTGTGTGTGTGTGTGTGTGTGTGTGTGTGTGTGTGTGTGTGTGTGTGTGTGTGTGTGTGTGTGTGTGTGTGTGTGTGTGTGTGTGTGTGTGTGTGTGTGTGTGTGTGTGTGTGTGTGTGTGTGTGTGTGTGTGTGTGTGTGTGAATATATAATAATATATATATATATATATATATATATATATATTACAACCATCAACACACACACACATAACCAGTCTACATATAACCACTAACATTCTACATAAAACCACCAACTATCTATATTTAATCACCGACAGTCTACACATAACCACCAACATTTTGCATATAACCACCGGCATTCTACGTAATAGCTACTGACATTTTACTTATAACCACTGACAAGGTTATCATTAACCCATTAGCACTCAGCCGATTTTATCGCGAAGCTTGTGCCTCCTCAAATATTTGACCTAGATGTTTAAAAATATTGCTTGCACCATTTTCTTGGCTCTAGCGCTTTTATTATTAAATTCTCGCAATTTGCATGTTGTATGCATGTTGCAGATAATAAAAGTACTTACACAGTGGTGTAAAAACTGTTGTAATTAAAAAATATGTTGACCATTTCTTTATTGACACTAAGATATATAGAATTTGTTTTGTAAAAAAATACTTTGTTGTAGTGTAACTTTTTTATGCTTGGCTTTTTACTGCTACAAGTTAGGTTTATTTAAAAGAATATTACATTATCTACATACTGGTATATAATTTATTATAGTATTTTACACATTTTAGCTGTATACATGGCCAACTTCCTGGCTGAAGGAAATTTTTAATGTCAAAAAACAAAATCTATTGCTGTTAATTTTCAAAAATGCAGTAAATATTTTTGAGAACGGAAGTATCCAAATTATCCACAATTTAATGTTATAGGTGTCGCATTTATTGCATCTCTTAGTCACTAGATGCAACCATGTAAACTGAATTCAAAGGGATGCTGTATTCGCTGACCAGCTATTGCCGACCTGAGGAGATACGGTAAAAATGCGGTAAATATGTTTGAGAATGGAAGTATCCAAAATATCCACAATTTAATGTTATATGTATAGATAAGTATCGCATTTATTGCATCTTTTAATCACTAGATGCAAACATGTCAACCGAATTCAAACGCTGTGCTGTATTTGCTGACCGTCAATGCCCGACTTGAGTGCTAATTGGTTAACACGGAACATATAATCACAGGAAGTACACTTTGTTATTCAGCAGTCCTTTTCAGCCAATTACAAGCAGTAAAGGGACACATATTATACAACTTGTGAAGCTAGCTGCTGATATTGTATGGATACATTGCCTTGACCAAAAAACATATTTACAAAACATTAAAAGAAAGGCCGACTCACCCATGAGCAGGATCCAATGCTACGTCCGTCACAACCTCTGAGGAGGTGACAATGGGGAACTGGAGGCTGCCATCCATTGTCATCAAAGTAATCATTGTCACACCCGCATATTCCATGCGATAGAGAAGACGAGAGACATAGTCCAACTTAATGACAGGACAGTGACTCATAGTGTCTAAAATGAGAATAAATTGGCACTGAGATGGGGAGGAGAGTCGTATGGATAGAGAAAAGGTGACAGGAATGGAGGGGGCAAGAAGAAGGGGAGGGCAAAAGGGAAGGAGAGGAAAGGAGACAGGGAGGGATTGAAGGGAGACAGGGAGAGGGGTGGACTAGGAAAAATAGGTAGGATGAAAAGGCAGGAGAAAAGGTGGGATGGAGGGAGTGAGGGAAGGTAAGAGGAAAGGAGAGAGAGGGAGGGACGTAGAGAAGAAAAGAGAGAAAGGGAGGGGAGACAGGGAGGGAGGACAAATGGAAGGTGAGGAGATCTAAGTAGGATTAAGGAGACATAGGGAATTAAGGAGGAAGAGAGACTGAGAAGAGGGAGAGGGGTGAGGGGGAGTGAAAATGCAATGTGGGGGATGAGAAAGGGTAAGCGAGGGAGGGTGAAGGAAAGATAGGGGGAGGTTGATATTTCGAGAGGAAAGAGAGGGATAGAGTACAAAATCAGGGACTGACATTGAGAGAGAGAAACACAGAGAGATGGAGAGTTAGCTTGGTCTGATGGACCTATAGACTAGCAGTCATGGCCAAACAATTAGACAAAACAAGAACTATAATAATTAGTTATCTATAAAAACCAGCTTCTGTACTTTCAGATTATATTTATACTCAACATGGGAACTTGCACCGAGCAAAGTTGGGACTGGACTTCATGTTTGCCTTACAAGAACATACAAAGACTGAACCTTGACAATACCTGTAATGTTCAACTTCGCTATGAGATCTGATGATGATGTCAATACTTACACCACTGACCAACAATTTCTTCATTGGTGCCATTCAAGTTTCGTCTTTTAATTCTCTTTCCATCTGTGAAGTAAACGTTGTTTTCCCTTGGATCATAGGCCACAGACTGGATGATTCCTGGGTACTTCAGTTCGATCTTGTCCATGGATTCACTAGTCAGGTTCAGTTGATAAAGGATTCCTCCACGTTCAGTAGTACCAAATAGAAGGAAGTTGTCATCAATAAAACCTGACAAAACAACAGGCAAGGTTGGACTGTGAAATTCCCACATTACTTTATTCATGCCAACAAAACTGGCAGTGCTAAAAAATGAAGTGCTAGATAAAGTTACCAATGGTCACATAATGTCAATCTAAATACTAAGTAATCTCCTACTGAACTGCAACACTTCTGCAAAGGTACTTTGGCTGTAAAAAGAATGAGATAAAATCGTTATTAATCCTCAGAGGAAACTATGTTTCTGCCTGTGCGACACAATTACAAACTTACAACATCAATATACGTCTATAATAAAATACACAACAAATATAAAATACCACATTAAAACACCCATATATTCTTACTCTCATTTATTTGTGCTTTCATTCCTAGTTCTTTCACTCTTCTGGTTAAAGGCACTGATTGCTGAAGTCACAAACAAACAAATGCATGGTGTCATTTTGTCTATAACTAGAAAGCTAGGAAAAGTCCCCTATATTCAATGACCTGTAAATATCCATAAGTGGGTGGGTGTCATCATGAAGAATATCCGTCTATTATGAGTGGGTGGGTGTCATCATGAAGTACGTCTGTCCATCATAAGTGGGTGGGTGTCATCATGAAGTATGTCTGTCCATCATGAGTGGGTGGGTGTCATCATGAAGTATGTCTGTCCATCATGAGTGGATGGGTGTCATCATGAAGTATGTCTGTCCATCATGAGTGGGTGGGTGTCATCATGAAGTATGTCTGTCCATCATGAGTGGGTGGGTGTCATCATGAAGTATGTCTGTCCATCATAAATGGGTGGGTGTCATCATGAAGTACGTCTGTCCATCATGAGTGGGTGGGTGTCATCATGAAGTACGTCTGTCCATCATGAGTGGGTGGGTGTCATCATGAAGTACGTCTGTCCATCATGAGTGGGTGGGTGTCATCATGAAGTAGGTCTGTCCATCATGAGTGGATGGGTGTCATCATGAAGTACGTCTGTCCATCATGAGTGGGTGGGTGTCATCATGAAGTACGTCTGTCCATCATGAGTGGGTGGGTGTCATCATGAAGTACGTCTGTCCATCATGAGTGGGTGGGTGTCATCATGAAGTACGTCTGTCCATCATGAGGGGGTGGGTGTCATCATGAAGTACGTCTGTCCATCATGAGTGGGTGGGTGTCATCATGAAGTACGTCTGTCCATCATGAGTGGGTGGGTGTCATCATGAAGTACGTCTGTCCATCATGAGTGGGTGGGTGTCATCATGAAGTACATCTGTCCATCATGAGTGGGTGGGTGTCATCATGAAGTACGTCTGTCCATCATAAGTGGGTGGGTGTCATCATGAAGTACGTTTGTCCATCATGAGTGGGTGGGTGTCATCATGAAGTACGTCTGTCCATCATGAGTGGGTGGGTGTCATCATGAAGTACGTCTGTCCATCATTAGTGGGTGGGTGTCATCATGAAGTATGTGTGTCTATCATGAGTGGGTGGGTGTCATCATGAAGTACGTCTGTCATCATGAAGTACGTCTGTCCATCATGAGTGGGTGGGTGTCATCATGAAGTACATCTGTTCATCATGAGTGGGTGGGTGTCATCATGAAATACGTCTGTTCATCATAAGTGGGTGGGTGTCATCATGAAGTACGTTTGTCCATCATAAGTGGGTGGGTGTCATCATGAAGTACGTCTGTCCATCATAAGTGGGTGGGTGTCATCATGAAGTACGTCTGTCCATCATGAGTGGGTGGGTGTCATCATGAAGTACGTCTGTCCATCATGAGTGGGTGGGTGTCATCATGAAGTATGTGTGTCTATCATGAGTGGGTGGGTGTCATCATGATGTATGTTTGTCCATCATGAGTGGGTGGGTGTCGTCATGAAGTATGTCTGTCCATCATAAGTGGGTGGGTGTCATCATGAAGTACGTCTGTAAATTTTTAGTGGGTGGGTGTCATCATAAAGCGTCTGTCCATCATGAGGGGGTGGGTTTCATCATGAAGTACATCTTTTCCATCATGAGTGGGTGGGTGTCATCATGAAGTACGTCTGCCCCATCATAAGGGGTGGGTGTCATCATAAAATCGTTTGTCCATCATAAGGGGGTGGGTTCATTGAAGTACGTCTTCCATCATGAGTGGGTGGGTGTCATCATAAAGCGTCTGTCCATCATAAGTGGGTGGGTGTCATCATGAAGTATGTGTGTCTATCATGAGTGGGTGGGTGTCATCATGAATTTTACGGTTTCTTGGTCCCCATCATGAGGGGGTTGGGTGTCATCATGAAGTACGTCTGTCCATCATGAGTGGGTGGGTGTCATCATGAAGTACATCTGTTCATCATGAGTGGGTGGGTGTCATCATGAAATACGTCTGTTCATCATAAGTGGGTGGGTGTCATCATGAAGTACGTTTGTCCATCATATGTGGGTGGGTGTCATCATGAAGTACGTCTGTCCATCATAAGTGGATGGGTGTCATCATGAAGTACGTCTGTCCATCATGAGTGGGTGGGTGTCATCATGAAGTACGTCTGTCCATCATGAGTGGGTGGGTGTCATCATGAAGTACGTCTGTCCATCATGAGTGGGTGGGTGTCATCATGAAGTACATCTGTCCATCATGAGTGGGTGGGTGTCATCATGAAGTACGTCTGTCCATCATAAGTGGGTGGGTGTCATCATGAAATTTTACGGTTTGTCCTTTCCCATAAGTGGGTGGGTGTCATCATGAAGTACGTCTGTCCATCATAAGTGGGTGGGTGTCATCATGAAGTACGTCTGTCCATCATAAGTGGGTGGGTGTCATCATGAAGTATGTGTGTCTATCATGAGTGGGTGGGTGTCATCATGAAGTACGTCTGTCCATCATGAGTGGGTGGGTGTCATCATGAAGTACGTCTGTCCATCATGAGTGGGTGGGTGTCATCATGAAGTACATCTGTTCATCATGAGTGGGTGGGTGTCATCATGAAATACGTCTGTTCATCATAAGTGGGTGGGTGTCATCATGAAGTACGTTTGTCCATCATAAGTGGGTGGGTGTCATCATGAAGTACGTCTGTCCATCATAAGTGGGTGGGTGTCATCATGAAGTACGTCTGTCCATCATGAGTGGGTGGGTGTCATCATGAAGTAGGTCTGTCCATCATGAGTGGGTGGGTGTCATAAAGAAGTTTTTTCCATCATGAGTGGGTGGGTGTCATCATGATGTATGTTTGTCCATCATGAGTGGGTGGGTGTCGTCATGAAGTATGTCTGTCCATCATAAGTGGGTGGGTGTCATCATGAAGTACGTCTGTCAATCATGAGTGGGTGGGTGTCATCATGAAGTACGTCTGTCCATCATGAGTGGCTGGGTGTCATCATGAAGTACATCTGTCCATCATGAGTGGGTGGGTGTCATCATGAAGTACGTCTGTCCATCATAAGTGGGTGGGTGTCATCATGAAGTACGTTTGTCCATCATAAGTGGGTGGGTGTCATCATGAAGTACGTCTGTCCATCATGAGTGGGTGGGTGTCATCATGAAGTACTTCTGTCCATCATAAGTGGGTGGGTGTCATCATGAAGTATGTGTGTCTATCATGAGTGGGTGGGTGTCATCATGAAGTACGTCTGTCCATCATGAGTGGGTGGGTGTCATCATGAAGTACGTCTGTCCATCATTAGTGGGTGGGTGTCATCATGAAGTACATCTGTTCATCATGAGTGGGTGGGTGTCATCATGAAGTACGTCTGTCCATCATAAGTGGGTGGGTGTCATCATGAAGTACGTCTGTCCATCATAAGTGGATGGGTGTCATCATGAAGTACGTCTGTCCATCATGAGTGGGTGGGTGTCATCATGAAGTACGTCTGTCCATCATGAGTGGGTGGGTGTCATCATGAAGTATGTGTGTCTATCATGAGTGGGTGGGTGTCATCATGATGTATGTTTGTCCATCATGAGTGGGTGGGTGTCGTCATGAAGTATGTCTGTCCACTATGAGTGGGTGGGTGTCGTCATGAAGTACGTCTGTCCATCATAAGTGGGTGGGTGTCATCATGAAGTATGTCTGTCAATCATAAGTGGGTGGGTGTCATCATGAAGTAAGTCTGTCCATCATGAGTGGGTGGGTGTCATCATGAAGTACGTCTGTCCATCATAAGGGGGTTTCATATGAATGTTTGTCCATCATAAGTGGGTGGGTGTCTCAGAAGTAGTCTGTCCACATGAGTGGGTGGGTGTCTCATGAAGTAGTCTGTCCATCATGAGTGGGTGGGTGTCATCATGAAGTATGTCTGTCCATCATAAGGGGTGGGTGTCATCATGAAGTACGTCTGTCCATCATAAGTGGGTGGGTGTCATCATAAAATACGTCTTTTCCATCTTTGGTGGGTGGGTGTCATCATGAAGTACGTCTGTCCATCATGAGTGGGTGGGTGTCTCATGAAGTACGTCTGTCCATCATGAGTGGGTGGGTGTCATCATGAAGTACATCTGTCAATCATGAGTGGGTGGGTGTCATCATGAAGTACGTCTGTCAATCATGAGTGGGTGGGTGTCATCATGAAGTACGTCTGTCCACTATGAGTGGGTGGGTGTCATCAAGAAGTACATCTGTCCATCATGAGTGGGTGGGTGGGTTTCATCATGAAGTACATCTGTCCATCATAAGTGGGTGGGTGTCATCATGAAGTACGTCTGTCCATCATGAGTGGGTGGGTGTCATCATGAAGTACGTCTGTCCATCATGAGTGGGTGGGTGTCATCATGAAGTATGTCTGTCCATCATGAGTGGGTGGGTGTCATCATAAATATGTCTGTCCATCATGAGGGGGTTGGGTGTCATCATGAAAGTACTCTGTCCATCATGAGTGGGTGGGTGTCATCATGAAGCCTGTCCATCATAAGTGGGTGGGTGTCATCATGAAATCTGTCCATCATAAGTGGGTGGGTGTCATCATGAAGTACTCTGTCCATCATAAGTGGGTGGGTGTCATCATAAAGGGACGTCCCCCATCATAAGTGGGTGGGTGTCATCATGAAGAACGTCTGTCCATCATAAGTGGGTGGGTGTCATCATGAAGTACGTCTGTCCATCATGAGTGGGTGGGTGTCATCATGAAGTACGTCTGTCCATCATGAGTGGGTGGGTGTCATCATGAAGTACATCTGTCCATCATAAGTGGGTGGGTGTCATCATGAAGTACGTCTGTCAATCATGAGTGGGTGGGTGTCATCATGAAGTATGTTTGTCCATCATGAGTGGGTGGGTGTCGTCACGAAGTATGTCTGTCCACTATGAGTGGGTGGGTGTCGTCATGAAGTATGTCTGTCCATCATGAGTGGGTGGGTGTCATCATGAAGTATGTCTGTCCATCATGAGTGGGTGGGTGTCATCATGAAGTATGTCTGTCCATCATGAGTGGGTGGGTGTCATCATGAAGTATGTCTGTCCATCATGAGTGGGTGGGTGTCATCATGAATTTGTCTGTCCATCATGAGTGGGTGGGTGTCATCATGAAGTATGTCTGTCCACTATGAGTGGGTGGGTGTCGTCATGAAGTATGTCTGTCCACTATGAGTGGGTGGGTGTCATCATGAAGTATGTCTGTCCATCATGAGTGGGTGGGTGTCATCATGAAGTATGTCTGTCCATCATGAGTGGGTGGGTGTCATCATGAAGTATGTCTGTCCATCATGAGTGGGTGGGTGTCATCATGAAGTATGTCTGTCCATCATGAGTGGGTGGGTGTCATCATGAAGTGTGTTTGTCCATCATGAGTGGGTGGGTGTCATCAAGAAGTATGTCTGTCCACTATGAGTGGGTGGGTGTCATCATGAAGTATGTCTGTCCATCATGAGTGGGTGGGTGTCATCATGAAGTACATCTGTCCATCATAAGTGGGTTGGTGTCATCGGGAAGTACGTCTGTCAATCATGAGTGGGTGGGTGTCATCATGATGTATGTTTGTCCATCATGAGTGGGTAGGTGTCGTCACGAAGTATGTCTGTCCACTATGAGTGGGTGGGTGTCGTCATGAAGTATGTCTGTCCATCATGAGTGGGTGGGTGTCATCATGAAGTATGTCTGTCCATCATGAGTGGGTGGGTGTCATCATGAAGTATGTCTGTCCATCATGAGTGGATGGGTGTCATCATGAAGTGTGTTTGTCCATCATGAGTGGGTGGGTGTCATCACGAAGTATGTCTGTCCACTATGAGTGGGTGGGTGTCGTCATGAAGTATGTCTGTCCATCATGAGTGGGTGGGTGTCATCATGAAGTATGTCTGTCCATCATGAATGGGTGGGTGTCATCATGAAGTGTATTTGTCCATCATAAGTGGGTGGGTGTCATCATGAAGTACGTTTGTCCATCATAAGTGGGTGGGTGTCATCATGAAGTACGTCTGTCCATCATGAGTGGGTGGGTGTCATCATGAAGTACGTATGTCCATCATAAGGGGGGGCCATCGGGAAGTATGTTTTCAAAATTATGAAGGGGTGGGTGTCATCATGAAGTACGTTTTCCATCTTGAGTGGGTGGGTGTAAAGGGAAGTACGTCTGTCCATCATGGGGGGTGGGTGTATTAAAGTACATCTGTCCATCATGGTGGGTGGGTGTCATCATGAAGTACGTCTGTCCATCATAAGTGGGTGGGTGTCATCATGAAGTACGTCTGTCCATCATGAGTGGGTGGGTGTCATCATGAAGTACGTCTGTCCATCATAAGTGGGTGGGTGTCATCATGAAGTACATCTGTCCATCATGAGTGGGTGGGTGTCATCATGAAGTACGTCTGTCCATCATAAGTGGGTGGGTGTCATCATGAAGTATGTGTGTCTATCATGAGTGGGTGGGTGTCATCATGATGTATGTTTGTCCATCATGAGTGGGTGGGTGTCGTCATGAAGTATGTCTGTCCACTATGAGTGGGTGGGTGTCGTCATGAAGTACGTCTGTCCATCATAAGTGGGTGGGTGTCATCATGAAGTCGCCCTGCCCTCATGGTGGGTGGGTGTCATCATAAAAATAGTCTGTCCATCATAGTGGGTGGGTGTCATCATGAAGTACGTCTGTCCACCCTGAGTGGGTGGGTGGCATTATGAAGTACATCTGTCCATCATGAGTGGGTGGGTGTCATCATGAAGTACGTCTGTTCCATCATAAGTGGGTGGGTGTCATCATGAAGTACGTCTGTCCATCATAAGTGGGTGGGTGTCATCATGAAGTACGTCTGTCAATCATGAGTGGGTGGGTGTCGTCATGATGTATGTTTGTCCATCATGAGTGGGTGGGTGTCGTCACGAAGTATGTCTGTCCACTATGAGTGGGTGGGTGTCGTCATGAAGTATGTCTGTCCATCATGAGTGGGTGGGTGTCATCATGAAGTATGTCTGTCCATCATGAGTGGGTGGGTGTCATCATGAAGTATGTCTGTCCATCATGAGTGGGTGGGTGTCGTCATGAAGTACGTTTGTCCACTATGAGTGGGTGGGTGTCGTCATGAAGTCCGTCTGTCCATCAGGAGTGGATGGGTGTAGACATGAAGTATGTCTATTAGTTTATTTTAGTCAGTTGTCGCTGGTATTATTTGTCAAACCTTCTCACTAGTTTTTAAATATTGGACTGGGCTTTACGGGGACGCACGCACGCACGCAAGCACGCACGCACACACACAGAGCATGACTGAAAAAAGGAGTGACCCTTTCTTTGGATTAACACAATTAATACTCTTTTACAATGCATTTTAATGCGAGGAATGTTTGCCATTTGAAACATTGCTCCCTCAAGGCCGCAATATGTTCAAAACATCCCGCATCCAGTTTTAAAACAACACTGATTGGCAATAAAGCTGAGGTGAGCAGAGTTAACTGCAATACCATTTGTTATTTAACTTTCCTATGTTCTAGACAGTAGATTTCTTGTTACAAAGTACTGCTCTGACAATTCTGGGTAGAGGAGCAGGCAACCTCCCTTTAAGTACCAGGACCAGTAACACTGGTTACCAGGTACTACAAAATGATGTAGGTACACTGTGTGTACCATTAGTTATCATACCTATTCAACCTGTCATTATCATACCTATTCAACCTGTCATTATCATACCTATTCAACCTGTCATTATCATACCTATTCAACCTGTCATTATCATACCTATTCAACCTGTCATTATGTTCGTGAAATTAACTTTCATTTAAAGTTTGCCAACATGATTCATCTGGAATGGTATATTATAAAACAAATATATAATTGAATAACAAAACAAATTTAAGAACAAAGTTACATGAAAACATTAGGTCATTGTTATTGTTTACCACATTCACTAAAGATGCAATGGTAACAATGTGTAGAAAGCAGAAAGACTTACCAAGGACACTTGTTCCAAGGAAGAGAATGCAACAGAGCGTGACGGGCCACATGACTCACTAGATGGAAGGGAAAGTATACATCAGACATGTGTCATCTCATACCCTCATGTCATTATGGATGATTAGAACGACAACTATCACAATCAATGCTTCATTTTTAAGGTGAGCGATCGCTCTCGCTCTCGCTCCCTATCGCTCGCGCAAACTACCCATCTAGGGAGCGATTTATCACTCGTATTAATTATGATATTCGCTCCCGCACCATGAAGGACAATTCCAGCAGGAGGCTTCAATCCACTATTTCAGCCTCGTTATGGGTGGGCGCATTGTTGTAAGCACTGACCTATAAAGACTGTCTACAACACGCCAGGGACTGGTCTCATGACGCGACTAAGAATGTTCATAACGCTAATAAGATGACTGACATAGTAAATTATGTGTTTAGATGTACATACGCGATCCAGATGTTTACGAGGCGCTAAGTAAGTAACTGCGTAACCGAAAAGATCGCTTTGCAAAAGCAGCCGCATGACATGATTACACAGTGGCGCTGCAATGCGGATAACATAGAACGCCACCTGGTAGCAAAAAAAGAAGTAAAAATCACTCCCCTAAATTATTTTGCATTTAGGCGAGCGATTTATCGCTCGCCTGGGTTTTTCTAACAATGTGTCTGACTCTCTGTGCACATGATTCACTTTCCACCACTAATCACATTTACCGTATTGTCCCTAATAGACGCGCACTACCTAATAGACACCCACCCTTTTTTTACATGTGAAACAATCAATAAACGTGTATTTGAGTGATGCAAAAATGCAACAGAATGAGCACAGATGGCGGCGATATTAATGCTATTCATAAATAACAATTGTGGGAAGGGCAACCGAACCGTTACTAGTGACTGTAAATGCTTACCACAAAGAGGGCTTTTATTTTATATTTTATGATACTATCAGAGAAGGCCATCATGTGCATCAAACAAATGGCAGATTTGTTTACGTTGGATTAAACGTCGACTGTTCGCGTAAATACGGTGCCGCTTGCGTATTTTATTGCATCAATCAAAATACACAATTATAACAAATTGTGCAAACGAATTTAGTAGAAACAAAGTTGAGTTTGTCATCCGTTTCAAAACTCCATTCCAGACGAATCGCCCGCGGGCACGCAGTGCGACTGGCATCAACCAACTTTGATAACAAGAATAAGTCAGAGTAATTGTCATATAAATTCATATTCAAATATATGTGTTTCAATTAATAGCTTTGCTTCTGTCGATAAATCAGACAGTTGACAATTTGAATAATTACGTCTGTTACTGACTCATGGTTCTATACATGGTTCTAGTCAGGACCACGTACATCGTTATCGACATCAATATACGTGTGTCGACACTCATTTGCCGTTTCTTATGCACATGGTCAATGCAGCTTTTACTTGCAGTAAATCCACTCTATGTTCACATTACTACATTTATTAAACATTATTAAAGCAACCTGAAGAACACATAGATTCTACCGAAAGCATTACGTAGTAAAAATTTTGATTTAAAAAGAAGTATATATCGGGTCATTCACTTGGAGGTGCTGTACATATGCGTACTTCAGTGGCGCCACATTGCGGATTAGTTATCTACTGTGATTAGAAGCCGATATAGCAGGTGACCACATTCGTACCACTTTTGAGAAATTAATAGACGCACACCCAAGCCTTCCCACTCGTGCACTGTGCGTCTATTAGGGTCTATACGGTATTTGAACAATTAATTAAGATCGTAATGTTGCCAACTGATGGATGTTAAAAAGCTATGGACTAATGCAATATTTAAGTGACAGGTTTTTAGGTAAAATTAAACTAATACTAACACTGTTAACAGTGCGAGTTCAATTACCTGGTATGTTTGATGAATATTTGTATAAGACACACAATTACACTTGTCAATGTAGCGTGGCACCAGCATATCTAGCACAGCTTTGAGCTGGGTTTTTTGTACCTAACTAACCAACCATGACAATAGGGATCAGCTGCTTTTCAGCCGCAATGCCCAGTTCATGTGGTGCTCCCACCTCCACCAGAGTGTTATTGGGCAGATGACACACAGATCTACATTTCTTTGGCTACCCCAAGCAAAACAATTCCATATTGTTTGGCTACACCACATAGAAACTGTTTCTTAAACCAGCTCAGTGATTGTTTACACGGTATCTGCCACTAGACAAGTGAGAACAAACTAAAGTTAAATAAAACAGAAACAAAATCTAATTTCATTTGTACACTGTAATTTAGAGCAGTAATGGAATCGCTATATCACAAAAGCAGCCTCAGAATGGAATCTAAGAGTAAACTTTAACACCAACGTCAATTTTAATGCATTACATACTCAATTGTTGAGTGTTTTGTACCAATGAAACAGCAGAATTGGCTCAATACTTCTAAATACATATTGTAGCATTAACAATATAGCAAGTAATGGGCCAATACATACCATAATGAAATCTACCCTAAAGGCACAGTGCAGTATACAGGTTGTAATTTTGCCTATCTACCTCTAGCATACGACATTTACATTATGCTGGTACTGGCTCAATTCTGGACAACTATATTACGGTATGGCACCAGTACTGGGTCAGTATGGTATATACTAATACTAGTCTATTACCATTGGTCAAAATATGGGTCAAAATAACATACAACTCACCAACCTGTCCATCTACGACCTGTACACCTATCCATATGGCTGTCACTCCAGCAAGAAAGCCCACACAGCTTTGATTTCCTGGTTCTAGTTTACTTTCTCTTCTTATGGTTTGTTAAGAGAATATTTAATGTTGGAACTCAATCTGGGGTTCTCAGTGTCACCTATTCTGTGCATTGTAAGTTTTATGGAACACCCTATCCGCATCAACAGAAAACTCAGCAGCATATTTCTCTATTAAGAAAGCTGGAATGCTCTGATGTCAATCATTACATTCTTGAACTTGTGTACAGGTTTTGACAGAAAGCATTTTATTATTTTTATCTTTATAACATGACACAACCATGTTATCAATAAGAATAAAATAAAGCTCACATGCATTGTGAACTCAGCCAGCAAAATATATGGCCTTGATCAGAGACAGTTGTCTGGTTTATATAATGTCACTAGAGGAAAGCGTTTAAAATATTACATGATCAGGTACATCCCCTAAATGCACCTTTTCAGACATTGTCAGGGAGACTTTTGAAACTGCCACTTGTTCATTCCCTCTGTCATATCTAGTTTTAAATGCTAGTCTTAACTGAACTGTTTAGAAGAGAACAAATATGAAAATATCACACACACACACACACACACACACACACACACACACACACACACACACACACACACACACACACACACACACACACACACACACACACACACACACACACACACACACACACACACACACACACACACACACACACACACACACACACACACACACACACACACACACACACACACACACACACACACACACACACACACACACACACACACACACACACACACACACACACACACACACACACACACACACACACACACACACACACACACACACACACACACACACACACACACACACACACACACACACACACACACACACACACACACACACACACACACACACACACACACACACACACACACACACACACACACACACACACACTTGTTGAAGTAACTTAACTTACTAACCTGCTATTTTGCAACTGCTGCATCGAAAGATCCACTGCAGAATGACTAAGCAGTGGGTTTGTCCCCCTCAGTCAACACTTTCCAAAATAACTATGAACCTGTTCAATCACCATTTATCTGTAATCTTTTTTATCTGTGATCTACAGTGAACTGAGCAGTCTGAGCATGCTATCTGGGTAATTTCATTGGTGAACAAGATTGTTATCTCCAAGTGCTGCTAGCAGGAAGTATTACTCCTTTTCTTTATTTAATCACATATGGGTGGCATTAGTTAAACAGGAAAAACTAATGAATACAAAACTCAGCCAAACTAATGAAACAGGGAAAACCAAAACAATTTGATTCAATGAGACAGTACATTTTCAAAACATGCAACACATGTAGCATTTCTGAGATTCTACTGAAACCATAATATTACTTGTATTATGTGACAGTTATCATCTATGATAATTCATAGCTGTTTAACAGTCAACTTTATAGGGAGGGTGCCTGCCCCTCTGCAAATTTCAAATGTTACACACCAAAGTAAGTTAAGTGCTTCCAAAACAACCAGATCCTGCAGCCATGAATAATAGTTAATTGCCATAACTCCTTATTTAAATACATTTTATTTTGATTTGCCCTTCGTTAACTCTTACCTAAACAATAGTTCCCTGTTAGCTAAGGAAGAGATCCAGTTGTAATCTGACAGCTTTATCAAATGTTATTAAGGCTTATCAGGATAGAAAAAAAATTCATTACACAGTTTGACAAACTGTAACATATCAGTCATGGTAAAACTACAATATGATGCTGTGTTTTTATTTTTTCTTGTACTTTTCAATCATATCTATAAGAAATTATTCAGTGTTATGTCTCTAATACAGAAATAGATCATGTGATGTTCAATGTTAAGCTTCAGGAGAATGTTGCAACAAATATTAACCAAATATTTCCATTAATTTTTTCATGACATCAGAAGGCAGAGCTAAACCTAGCACATATAATAGGGTAATCCTTGACGGAATATGCAAATTGGTCACATGAGCCATTTGTGAACACTATAAAGTTGATGACAGCAAAGCTGATGGGTATTGGTAGGCACAGATTCATTGTTTTGTTTAACTGTTTGTTTACAAAAATATACATACTGCACCAATTAGGGAATGGGCACTAAAATATAAGCTGTTTAGCTGCCTTCTTGCATTTAATCACTTTTAAAGATGTTTTATTAGCCAAATTTACAGTACATTATGACAAATAGTTACCTTCCAGCCAGTTTTATTAACAACTGAAACTGCTAGTTGAAATTAAGAGAAAAAAGATACAATGAAAAATTTTTTTGTCATAAAATCATCTTCTTAAACACAGGCAAAAACACGTTTCTGATAACACAACCCTACCTAGAAAAATGGGCTGGCACTAATCTGTTTTTATATATTTTATGTCAATCATTCATTGTTCATTTCAGTTGGGCATTCTTCTTGACTTATCTAAATATTAACATTACCAGTGTAGTATTAGCACAACTGCCAGCAAGGCTTTGTTGCACTAGAGACAATGCTATCACACATCTGGGTAGGTATGACCCGATTAAGGGTTGAATAAATTAGACCGCTACACATGTCTCTGTCATTCGTCTGTCTACAAACTCGTACAATAAAACCTGTCTTGGGCAGCTGCCCCTCCAACCAAGCAAAAGCAATTGACTCATCAGGAATTTACACAGACAGCAGCAAGAAGGGTGCGATCGCGCACTTTCCAGCACCCGTCAATGTCGCAGAACTCCAACGTTTCATGGGCATGGTGAATCAAATGGGAAAATTAATCCATTGACTGGCTGAGATTAACAAACCATTACACCAGTTACTGTGCAAAGACACTGCATAGTTATGGGAAGCATCACAAGAAACTGCCTTTCAGCAAGTGACAGACATGGTTGTATCACCTTAGACACTTGCACATTCTGATCCAGACCATCCAACAGCCTCATCTTCTGAGGCGATCGATGCAGTGGAAATCCAAGATGATGGCAGACATTGTCCATTCTGCTATGCATTCCAATTCCTCACGGAGACTGAGAAATGCTACGCTGTCATAGAAAAAGAAGCAGTAACCTGGGCTTGCGAGAAGTTCAGAGTTTAGAATGCAGTAACCTGGGTTCGAATCCTGTGCTGTGGTGTTAAAACCTTGGGAAAGCACTTTCACTCTACATTGCTCCAGTTCACTCAGATGTATAAATGAGTACCTGGCTATAGACAGTGGTGGATATGTGTACGAGCAGTCTTTGCGCATTAATTGCAGCATATGGCTGAGATGACGTCTGATTGAACAAGTCTGCCTGGAAATTAAGTGTAAAGCGCTTTGAGCAATCCTGAGGATTGGATACTGCGCTATATAAGATCTTATCTTTAGTAAGTGATGGGGCTAAGCTTCACCCTTGAAACTGATCACAAGCCTCTCGTCCCACTTCTGAAAACAAGAGAACTAGCCAAGATGCCACCTTGCATCCAATGGTTTCGAATGAGACTAAATGATATAGTCTGGAAGTCGCATACATACCAGGAAAGCAACAGACGAAGAAGAAGAAACAGACATCATGTTTGTTGAAGAGGTAGAATGCTACGCACACATACACAGTAACTATACTTCCAGTTACGGAAAAACATCTACAGAACATTCGCATGGCACAGAAACAAGATGAAGTATGCGCAGAAGTATGGCAATATTGCCATGAAGGGTGGCCTGCCTTCATACCGCAAATTCCTTTAATGCGTCCACACTGCGAGAGCAGAAGCCATCTTGCCACTATTGATGACCTGCTGCTCTATGATGAATGAATAGTCATACCGCGTTGATGCGACTTGAAACTCTGAAGATCATCCACAAAGGGATCACCAAGTGTCGCTAACGAGCCAACCAAGCTGCCTGGTGGCCAGGTCTCTCCAAACAGAGAGAGATGGTCTCAGCATGCCACACCTGTGTGAAGGTGCAGCCAGAGCCAAGAGACTTTGATGTCAGCTTCCTTCCCTTCTCAACAACGCAACCACCCAACTCTTACATTAACCACTTCAGATGAGGCAGAAGATCCTCCTGCAACCCCAAGCTGTTACCAAGTTGCTACACCACCATCATCACGACAGCCAACAGCACAATCTCCTGGCGTGACACGAACGAGATCAAGAAATGGTTAATCCACCAAGTCGCTTGGACTCGTAGTAGCATAGTGAACATGTGTACAAATACTGTGATGAAGACAATATTCTGGGGTAATGTGCTTGAAACCTCATCTTGCCTATCATGAAAAGGGAGATATAGTATTACAACAAATGCCAGCAAGGCTTTGCTGCAGTAGGGGCAATGCTATCACACATCCGGGTAGTTATGACAGGCATCTAGAATTACGAATGGATATCATCATCAAACAAAAAATTACACAAATTTGGACATCGAATTGGTCACATATTTTATCAGGTATGTTGTCAGTGGGTCTCATTCAGTTTGCTTATAAATAAAAATATATGATGATTTTGAAAAATCTTCAAAAAAAGTTAACTACAGATGCCAAATGTTCACGTGGCAGAATGAACATTGTTACGTTTAGTGTCTGGGTCATTCCGTGTCAGATGAACACATTTTCTGGCAACTTTCCACCACACTGTATTAGAACTGGCTGATTTGTTTTATATAAAAATATACATAACAACTAGGGTATCCTGAAAATGTGAATAACATTTGACAATTTTCATCATTTTGATGGAGATCTAAAATAAAGATGTGAATATTTAACACAGAGCTTAAACAGCTGTTATGCTGAATAAATTACGTTTGAGAAATCCAAATCTACCATAATTGTAGGTATCAGATTAATATTTAAGCTGTGATACTTTCAAATTGGGACTTTGTTTATTCTGGCTCATATTTTCGAGGGAAAAATACACAAAGACATTGACAACAGTGACTGGTGTTTATTTTCAGTATCCAGAGGTCTAGCTGCTATTGCAAAATAAATTTGGAATGCTGATTTATCATTCATGACATTCATGTTTAGGATTAGAGTTTTTGTTAGGTATCCAATATAGGCAAATATAATTATAATGGCAACATTGAGGTGGGACCGAATTCTGCATAAGTGTCCAGTTGTTTACAATTTCGTCCGCTAAATTATTAATCGTGCCTTTTTATGGTTGTTTACATCACCGTCACCGATTTGCCATATCATGTCAATACGATATGGCGCATTGCGGTCACGTGGTCTGCGTTCGTTACCAAGCTGTAATGTCATGACCAAAATAGGTTTGCCTTGTTTTATTTAATAAAATTACAATTTCAAACTGGTCTGCTCGTTTTTAGACATCCTTTGCTCACAGTATGCGACACATCTGCATAGACTAGTTCTCTACTGACTACAGTACAGCTGACGATCGAAAGAGGTCGTCGAGTGATCGACACTTGCCTGGATCTTCATCTTGGCAAGGATTGGTAAGTTGACTGCATAATTTTGATTAATTATCACACAATTATATATAATTATATATACATAATATTATATATATATATATATATATATATATATATATATATATATATATATATATATTTTTTTTTTGTATATCACTTATGCTTACGTTCAGCTTGGTTCTCGGTTTCGAAACAACCACCGCTTGGTATCTTCGACTTTTAGGGCTGTCGACAGGCGGCGCTGCTAATTCAGTCGAATCAGAACCATAGTATTGGTAATATAGTTTGAATGTGCTAACTCCCCAAGGCCTACACTATCCGCGCCTTTTTTTGAGAGGAATTGTGATTATTATATATTTTACGGTTTCACAAATGCTGCTTAAGTTATATACTGCACTACCATTTGAATACTGTGGCTGGAATTATCACAGTTCACGTCACCCCAGATTTCGTGCTCCCTAAATCTCTTCCTTTTTGCCAATCGGCTTCCACGTACGTCATTCCCACCAGATCTCTCCCGTGCCATCACCCGACCTCCACAAAACCCCAGACGTCTTCTGTGCCATCACCCGACATTCACATCATCCCAGATGTCCCCCCACTTTCACAAAATCCCAAATGTCTTCTGTGCCATCACCCGACCTCCACGCCATCCCAGTTGCTGTGTCATCACCCGACTTTCACATCATCCAAGATGCTGTGCCATCACCCGACTTTCACATCATCCAAGATGCTGTGCCATCACCTACTTTCACATCTTCCCATCATTCCATTTCCTTGTCATCACCCGAACCCATATCTATCATCTATGTCATCACCCAACTCCATGTTACTCCATATATTTTCTATGTCTTCACCCGACCTCCACATCACTCCATGTATCTTTGGTGGCGTCACACAACCTCCATATAACAATAGACATTTTAATTCCGTACCATCAGTCAACCTATAGGCACGTACACATGTATCAGAGAGAGGTTGAAGGAGGAGAACAGGAGAGTGTGCAAGAAACAAGGTCAGACAGCAGAAAGAAGTGATTAGTCATTTAGTCAAGGACAATGATATGCCTCACAATGAGCACAATTTGGATACATACGTACATGAATCGGTGCACATCACTTATAATAGACAACAAACCCCATTTACGTCCCTAACTTATGACTTCCATAAGCCTTAAAATTTCAGATTGTCTCCACGGTACATGGTCCCCCGGCTTCAACCAAAATTAATGCATACAAGCTCCAGATACCCCACTGCCAAATTCACCTAATTTATTGCATGTGGTCTTGCTTAAATTGTTACATCTTCTTCTCATTTTTGTACCAATGTATATCATCATTATTATTTGAATTATTATTGGGATTATACAATACGCTCGATGGTGTAGAAATAGATATCTCAATGTCACTATTGTTGTTTGTGGTACGTCTTCCCTTCTATTCACATTTCTTGTCAGTTGTCATTATTTGGTGCAGGGTTATCTAAATAGCTATAATTAAATCTCCTTATCATCACATCTACTTTAAATTGTTCTGGTTTCATCTTTCCGTTTGTACAATTTTGCAATCTCTACTTTGCATTCAGCCAGCACCCCACACAAACCCTACTGTAGGTACGCAAGGAAGCTAAATAGATTCCATATCAATTGCCTGCGCAGACTGCTTCACATCACCTGGCACAAGACATGATCCCAGACACGGAGGTCCTCAAGAATGCAGGGCTGCAAAGCATTCATGCTCTACTGAAGAAAGCTCAACTTCGATGGGCTGGCCATGCTGTCAGAATGAGAGATTACCAAAGCGCCTGCTATAAGAAGAACTGTCAGTGGGGAGGAGGTCTACAGGTGGACAACACAAACATTATAAAGACTCCCTCAAATCCTCCCTAAAGGCCTTTGATATCAACGACGAGTTTTGGGAAAGCTTAGCAGCTGAACGAGGCACGTGGCGCAGCCTGATCCGGAAGGGAGCTGGCACACACACACACACACACACACACACACACACACACACACACACACACACACACACACACACACACACACACACACACACACACACACACACACACACACACACACACACACACACACACACACACACACACACACACACACACACACACACACACACACACACATACACAACACACACACACACACACACACACACACACACACACACACACACGTATACCGGAATATATATTAAACAGATATGTGTACATAATATGTATGATATATATATATATACATATATATATATATAAATATAATAAATTATATATATGTATGTATATATATATATATATATATATATATATATATATATATATATGTATGTATGTATGTATAAATATATATGTTTTGGCCATCTGGAAAGGTTCCTACAATGCCTGCATATATCTTCAAGTAATTTTCTGGTTTCATAATGGTTGAGTACCTATACCGTTTGCCCAGGGCTGAATTGTCTTGTCGTGACTCTGACTGCACAAACTACAAAACCATTCATTCACATTTCAATGTAGATCACCGTTAAGAGATCACAGATAGCAGGTGACTGAACAGTTTGGCAACGGTGGTCTGATACAACTGTGATATGTGACATGGTGACCCCATTGAATGGGGTAGAATTCACACAGTGAAATTGATGTTGGAGGTTCTGCTAGCTGACCGGGTGGCACACATTCTGTGCATAGTCATTCTGCAGTGGACCTGTCAATGCAGTGCTTGCAAGTTAGCAGGTACGTGGGATAAGTTACTTCAACAAACCTGTAAATGCCATAAACAAGTTGTATGTACACTTTATAATTATGTAATCTAGAGGGAACATTTTTAGTATATATTTTGATGTTAAAATTACATATAGTAAAAACATGTAGTAGCTATAAAGTGTGCATGGATTAGATGATGAAAAGGTCATCTGAAACCTGTCAGATAAGTATATAACTAATAGTACTACACCCAGCTGATATGGTTCAATTACATTTCTATTTGAAAGTATCTGAATATGTTTTTCTATATATTTGTTATTGTATTTGACACTAATGAAATAAAAGTAAATACTGTCCAAAAGTATTTCAATAAGTATTATGAGTAAAACATTTCTTCTGCCATTTTCCAGTCAGTAACAAAACTATTATGAGGGAATTCACTAATATTATGGGTGTCATTCTAATGATCCTGTGTCTCTGTGGTCCCCCAAAGTGTGAGAATTGAGTACTAACTGTCTATTGGTCCTTAAGGTGTGAGAGTTGAGTACTAACTGTCTAGTGGTCCTTGAGGTGTGAGAGTTGAGTACTAACTGTCTAGTGGTCCTTGAGGTGTGAGAGTTGAGTACTAACTGTCTAGTGGTCCTTAAGGTGTGAGAGTTGAGTACTAACTGTCTAGTGGTCCTTGAGGTGTGAGAGTTGAGTACTAACTGTCTAGTGGTCCTTGAGGTGTGAGAGTTGAGTACTAACTGTATAGTGGTCCTTGAGGTGTGAGAATTGAGTTCTAACTGTCTAGTGGTCCTTAAGGTGTGAGAGTTGAGTACTAACTGTCTAGTGGTCCTTGAGGTGTGAGAGTTGAGTACTAACTGTCTAGTGGTCCTTAAGGTGTGAGAATTGAGTACTAACTGTCTAGTGGTCCTTGAGGTGTGAGAGTTGAGTTCTAACTGTCTAGTGGTCCTTAAGGTGTGAGAGTTGAGTACTAACTGTCTAGTGGTCCTTGAGGTGTGAGAATTGAGTTCTAACTGTCTAGTGGTCCTTAAGGTGTGAGAGTTGAGTACTAACTGGCTAGTGGTCCTTGAGGTGTGAGAGTTGAGTACTAACTGTCTAGTGGTCCTTAAGGTGTGAGAGTTGAGTACTAACTGTCTAGTGGTCCTTGAGGTGTGAGAGTTGAGTACTAACTGTATAGTGGTCCTTGAGGTGTGAGAATTGAGTTCTAACTGTCTAATGGTCCTTAAGGTGTGAGAGTTGAGTACTAACTGTCTAGTGGTCCTTGAGGTGTGAGAGTTGAGTACTAACTGTCTAGTGGTCCTTGAGGTGTGAGAATTGAGTACTAACTGTCTAGTGGTCCTTGAGGTGTGAGAATTGAGTACTAACTGTCTAGTGGTCCTTAAGGTGTGAGAATTGAGTACTAACTGTCTAGTGGTCCTTAAGGTGTGAGAATTGAGTACTAACTGTCTAGTGGTCCTTAGTGTGTGAGAATTGAGTACTAACTGTCTAGTGGTCCTTAAGGTGTGAGAATTGAGTACTAACTGTGGTCCTTAAGGTGTGAGAGTTGAGTACTAACTATATAGTGGTCCTTGAGGTGTGAGAGTTGAGTGTCTAGATGGCCCTTGAAGTGTCAGAATTGACTGTCTACTGTGTATTGGATATAGGGGTGTAAGAATTGAGTGCCTAGGCCCTTGAGGTGTGATACTTGAGTGCCAAGTGTTTAGTGGCCCTTGAGGTGTTTGAATTGAGTGCATAGTGGCCCTTGAAGTGTTTGAATTGAGTGCACAGTGTGTAGTGGCCCTTGAGGTGTGAAAATTGAGTGCATATTGTTTAGTGGCCCTTGAGGTGTGAGAATTGAGTGCATAGTGTTTAGTGGCCCTTGAGGTGTGAGAATTGAGTGCCTATGTTTAGTGGCCCTTGAGGTGTGAGAATTGAGTGATAGTGTTTAGTGGCCCTTGAGGTGTGAGAATTGTGTGCCTAGTGTTTAGTAGCCCTTGAACTGTGATAATTGAATTGAGTGCAGTGTTTAGTGGTCCTTGAGGTGTGAGCATTGAGTGCATAGTGGCCTTTGAGGTGTGAGAATTGAGTGCATAGTGGCCCTTGAGGTGTGTAAATTGAGTGCATAGTGTTTAGTGGCCCTTGATGGTGTGTAAATTGAGTGCATAGTGGCCCTTGAGGTGTGAGAATTGAGTGCATAGTGTTTAGTGGCCCTTGAGGTGTGTAAATTGAGTGCATAGTGTTTAGTTGCCTTTGAGGTGTGAGAATTGAGTGCATGGTGGCCCTTGAGGTGTGTAAATTGAGTGCATAGTGTTTAGTTGCCCTTGAGGTGTGAGCATTGAGTGCATAGTGGCCCTTGAGGTGTGAGAATTGAGTGCATAGTGTTTAGTAGCCCTTGAGTCATGAGCATTGAGTGCATTATGTTTAGTGGCCCTTGAGGTGTGAGAATATTGAGTGCATAGTGCTTAGTGGCCCTTGAGGTGTGAGAATTGAGTGCATAGTGGCCCTTGAGGTGTGTAAATTGAGTGCATAGTGTTTAGTTGCCCTTGAGGTGTGAGAATTGAGTGCATAGTGGCCCTTGAGGTGTGTAAATTGAGTGCATAGTGTTTAGTTGCCCTTGAGGTGTGAGAATTGAGTGCATAGTGGCCCTTGAGGTGTGAGAATTGAGTGCATAGTGGCCCTTGAGGTGTGTAAATTGAGTGCATAGTGTTTAGTTGCCCTTGAGGTGTGAGCATTGAGTGCATAGTGGCCCTTGAGGTGTGAGCATTGAGTGCATAGTGTTTAGTAGCCCTTGAGTCATGAGCATTGAGTGCATTATGTTTTGTGGCCCTTGAGGTGTGAGAATATTGAGTGCATAGTGCTTAGTGGCCCTTGAGGTGTGAGAATTGAATTGAGTAGTGTTTAGTGGCCCTTGAGGTGTAAGAATTTAGTGGCCGTGAGGTATGAGAATTGAATGCCTACTGTCTAGTAATCCAGTAAGTGTGGAAATTGAGTGCCACTACTAGCCATGGTCACCATGCTTTTGGATTAACTTTCTAGATATTTCTAATTTTCCTTTTATTCAACTAATTGTTTAACCCTCTCCACCCAAACTTCTTGGCTAGTCACAGTTTTCAATACATTATTATCATTTTACTGTCTGAAATTGTAATGTTGACTACTCACATTTGACTAATAACACAACTCAGTTGAATGCATCACTAAGGCATCTTAGATCTATGTTTGGCATGACCTTGCTTATTAACAGGTCACACCTACTAGGACTATACTAGGATCATCAGTACAACATGCATGAACTTGGAGCTCATCCTTGTCTCAAACCTTCTTAAGAAACTCAATCTGCAATCATACACATAAATGAAAAAAGATTCATGTTCACTAGCACAATGGTGTGACATTAAGGTTGCAGTTATTTAATAATCTACCAAGTTGTCCAAATCCTGCAACTGGAACATGGCCAATTAATGGATTCTTTGCTAAGGAGCTAAGCATGTGAGATGACACATGTCTAATGTATACTTTCCCTTCCATCTAGTGAGTCATGTGGCCCGTCACGCTCTGTTGCATTCTCTTCCTTGGAACAAGTGTCCTTGGTAAGTCTTTCTGCTTTCTACACATTGTTACCATTGCATCTTTTGTGGATATATATATATATATATATACATTCATACATACATACATATATATATATATCAGAGATGGAGTAATCGTACTCGTGTACTCGTACTCGAGTACGAGTACTTTTTGAGTACGAGTACTTGTACTCGAGTACGAAGGAAAGTAATCATACTCGTACTCGAGTACATTACCAAAGTAATCGTACTCACGATTACTTCTCACGATTACATTTTTTTCATATGAACAGTTGCAAGCAAATATATTAGACAGATAAAAATGGCAATATTAGAAGTAATTTAATAAATGTAATAATAATCAAGGTATTCATTTTCTATTACTGTTAAGCATTTCATTTAAATAAATATTCAGTCAGATTTCCCTAATTAATACCTTCTCTTCACAGAGAAGCAACATCTCCTCACCCCCCTGCTTAGTACAAAGTACAAGTTATATTGTGACAGTCCCTGGGAAGCACTGCAGGAGATAAGCATCCCCTAACATCTTGCTTTGTAATTTTAGAAGCCAGGCCACAGCCCCACCTGTACTGTTTGCTCTGTCAGTATGGTGGGAATGACTGGTCATATTTCCAACATCCAGAATCCTGACTGGGTCTGGGCGGTTAGCTGCTAAATCCCTGTCTATTGTGTTTAATTAAGTGCAAACTGTAAACCTGTCTAACTCCACAACTATTCTGGAGTCAAATACATTGAAATGTATTTAAATACAAATATTCTTGAGGGATTACAAATACAATTACAAATACTTTTGAATACATTGAAAAGTATTTCAAATACTTTTTCATATATTTTTCAAATACTTTTCATTTTGTATTACTATGTAGGTAAAAGAAAAGCAACACATATATTGAGACATCTAGTTTATAGGCATAATTAGTGTTTTGCTCATATGATGACAGGCAGACCAGTGCTAGGGAGTATTGTTATTGCTAACTGCACCACAGTGACAACTGACTGAAAGAGGTAAAGGCCAAAATACAGTGTTTGTTTGTTAAGCCAGGAGGTCCATAATAATATAATGCCTATGTTGCCCTCAGAAGAGACACTGCTAATCATTGCTAAAATGTTGTGAGGAAGGCTCAACTTCAAAGTCAGCCAGAAAACCAGAATAACCTGGTGCCAAATTGAATCCTGACTAAAGAACAAAAGGGGATATTGACCTATGGTCACTGTTAGGTGCTAATCCATCCTCTGGCTCTGAGCAAACAAAAGTTGTGGTCACTGCAGGGCCACAGGGGAAGCCTGCTGTTAAGTGTCTTCATCAGTAATTAGCACTGTTGGGTGAAGTAGCAGTGCTTTAAGGTAATCAGTTTGGCAGGCATTACATGTGACAGTGAAAAAGAAATGTTGATACTGACAATGTATTTGAAAAAATATTTGAAAAAGTCAAATACTTTAGGAAAGTATTTAAATACAAATACTTTTAATTCCTAAACATCAAATACAAATTTATACTTAAAAAGTATTTAAATACTTTCAAATACAAATGTATTTGACCCCATGTCTGGACCCATCTGATATACTACATATTTGAATTGGATACTCTTTTGAATATTCCCCCCTGGTTTTGAAGTGTTGTTATTGTAATGTATTTGATCATGTGTATTTGAAATTCTTAAATGCCTCCTATTTGTATTTGATTAAGAAACCCTAAATTATATTATTAATCCAGCATTAAATTATTCATCCAATACCTGAGAAAGTCGTCTAATTATTAATAATAATAACACCTGGATAGGGGATAGCAGTAATCAGTTAGAACATTAGTGACTCAACAACAGAACAAGAATGACACCTAGGGATTCCATGAAAGTCGCCTTTATGTTAGAAACAGGACATTCATTAAAGTAATCATGAAAGTAATCATGATTACATTCTAAAGTAATCGTACTCGTACTCGAGTATATTGTAAAGTAATCGTACTCGTACTCGAGTACATTTGTTTTCTGAGTACTCGTACTCGTACTCATGCATGTTCAAAGTAATCGTACTCGTACTCGAGTACATTTGTATTGTACTCGCTCCATCTCTGATATATATATTATATATATATATATATATATATTTTATATATGTATATATATATATATATATATATATATATATATATATATATATGTATATATATATATATATATATATATATGTATGTATGCAGTTATTTAATAATCTACCAAGTTGTCCAAATCCTGCAACTGGAACATGGCCAATTAATGGATATAGCCTACACCCCTAAATATTCCAATACTGGCTACAACTGAATATGGCAACTGCCACTGTGAATACAGTGATCTGTCATGGATAGAACACACATCATTATTATGCAACAACCAAATGTCATGTTCATATAATAACTATTGTCACCATAAACAATATCCTGTGTATAATCAGTGCACAATAGTAGCTCATATCACAGGAAGAATCAGTTAATTCAATCACTGGAGACCTCTACACACACCGCACGCACGCACGCACGCACGCACGCACGCACGCACGCACGCACGCACGCACGCACGCACGCACACACACACACACACACACACACATAGACATTCTTTATATTATAGCTGTACAGGACTGTATTCATAAGTTTTCTCGGGTATATTCTGCTCAATCTTGCCTGTTGTTTTGCCAAGCCTTATCAATGACAATTTCCTTCTATTTGTAACTACTGAACATCGAGGAATCCTTTATTAAATGAACAATATGTGACCACTGGTAACTTTATATGGCACTTTTTTCTTTTAGCACTGCCAGTTTTGTTGGCATGGATAAAATAATGTCGGAATTACTAACATAATAATATTGTACAGTCCAACCTTGCCTGTTGTTTTGTCAGGTTTTAGTGATGACAACTTCCTTCTATTTGGAACTACTGAACGTGGAGGAATCCTTTATCAACTGAACCTGACTAGTGAATCCATGAACAAGATCCAACTGAAGTACCCAGGAATCATCCAGTCTGTGGCCTATGATCCGAGGGAAAGCAAAGCCTACTTCACAGATGGAGAAACTATCAGACGAATATATCTCAATGGGACCAATGAAGAAATTGTGGGACAGTGGGGTAAGTATTGTCGTCATCAACAGTCCTTCATTGCTTGAACTGTTATATCTAGACTGCTGAAGATTAATATTGTAGATCATCACAAGACTCATATTTTGCCATGTGATGTTTAGCTGTAATTGGTAGTCCATTGATTTGGAGAGAAAAAATTTCCATATGATTAGTTGCCAGTTAACATGTAATTCAGCTGTGGATATCAGGGATTTAGGTCGATTTCACGTTTTCAAGATAGATTTGAGCTTATTTTTTATTTGTAGCACATATGCTACCCTCACTCCAATCACAACTCAGAGAGAACTACTTGTTGCTGAAAGTAAAGACAAGTTCTTATACACTGTAATATCCAATATCTAGTCATAGAACTACTCAAAACATGTTACAGTTTTAAACTTCCTCTTCCTGGCAGCTCTTTCAGTTGAACTCCACCAAGACTTCTCTGGGAAACATTCAGCCATTCTTCAGTTACAACGATGAATATTCATAGAAATGCACCTGTAGTTTCTGATCAGACACTGTGCATGGCCAACCCATCTTAGTTGATGAACACTGCATGATGATGGTGGTGTGCGTGCGTGCGTGCGTGCGTGCGTGCGTGCGTGTGTGTGTCTGTCTGTCAGTCTTCTCTACCTATCACTCACTCTTTCTCACTCTCTCCTCTATCCCCTTTCTCTCTCTTGCCTTAACTCTCTCCTCCCTGTGTCACTCTCTCTTCCAGTCTGTGTTTGTCTTATTCTCTCTCAATCTCTCTGTCCTACTCTCTTTGTCTCTGATTATGTCTCTCGCTTTCTCTCTGATCATTTCTCTCCCTCTCTTTTTCTCTCTCTCTCTCACTCTCTCACTCACATGCTCTCTCTTTCTCTTTGTCTCTCCCTGTCTCTCTCTTTTCTCCCCCTTTTCTCTCTCATCTCCCTCTCTCACTTGTATTATTCCACTCTGTTTCTCTCCTCTATCCTTCTCTCCCTCATACACTGCCTCACCTCAGTGCCAATTTATTCTCATTTTAGACACAATGAGTCACTCTCCTGTCATTAAGTTGGACTATGTCTCTCGTCTTCTCTATCACATGGAATATGCGGGTGTGACTATGATTACTTTGATGACAATGGACGGCAGTCACCAGTTCCCCATTGTCACATCCTCTGAGTTTATGACGGACTTAGCATTGGATCCTGCTCGTGGGTGAGTTGGCCTTTTCTGTTGGCTTGATAGTTCAAAATTGGCACTAGGTGATCACGTACACAGAAATTGAACAATCCAATCCTCAGTTTGATAAGTGTCAGAGGGTGCCATGTGCTATGCACACAAAGATCCTGGGGACAAAATATAAATAAAATAAAAAAAGACAGTAGCTATATGTATAACATAAAATGCAGCCACCAAACATCCTGTATGAATGGCAACAAAACTTTCTTGGACATTTGATAATGTTAACTTTACTTGTTTTTAAGATTGTTCCAAATTGTGTGCACTATCACCAATTGATCAAAGGATGGTTTACACTGTCTGAAAACATAATATATTTTTATATGTATGTTAGCTCAGACATAAGTTGACATTTTCAGTGTATATGGTTATATATGCAGTACCAAAAACTACCAATTATGCTTATAATACACATTGTCTGTCATTGTATGTAAAATGCCCATGGTCACGATATGAAATACACATGGTTATATGCACTATGCACAATTCCTTTGGTTAGCATGGGCAATTCCTATGGTTATATATATATATATATATATATTATATATATATATATATATATATATATATATATATTATATATATTATATATATATATTATATATATATATATATATATATATATATATATATATATATATATAATATATATATATATATACCAGTCACCAGTGATTATAATGTACACTGTTCAAGGTTATATGCACATGTCAGTGGATAAATATGTTGTGTCCTTGGTTTTATGTTCATTACCAGAGCATAATAATCAGTGCGATTGTGTTGCCTAGTACCTATCCCTAAAGGCTAAACAACACTGTTTACAGACACAGTTATTCATAATTATTATTCATTAGGGCGTGCAAGTCTCGCGCGCGAAAACGAGGCTGGGGGCAGTTGGTCCATATACTCCATGTTAACATATAGGACTTTGTTTTGTTTTGGTCGTAATAATCGAACTGTCCCGAAATAGCGTATTTCAGTTATATTGTCCGAAGGATTATTACAAGCAGAAGCAGTGGAACATTTTGCCGGTGACAATGATCACGGAAATCATGAATTTTAATCGATTATTATGGTGGTTTCCATGGCAATAGCGGCAAGTACTTATTTTTGTGTTTGGCGATCTTGACTAATAATGAAGAGTACCAGTTTTCGCGCAATACAACCTGTTTGGGCCAAATGTATACATGTGTAATGATTACGGGCATTTAGACAACTTGTCAGATATAAGTATTTATCGAAACCACAACGTACAGCAATGTAAAATGCAAATCCCGTGAAAGACACATACAGCCTAGCATCGTGTCGATTATCTGCCCTACGTAAATCGCTATGTGCCTATGATAGTGTGGTAAACTCAACATTAAATCGGACATTTAAGATAAGAAAGGTATAACACAAGATATTTATAAACTTATTTTCCTAGTATTCATCAGTCGGAAGCTACAACTGTCATCCATCGTTAGAATATTATTCTTGTGTCCAGTCTCCAATCAGTCTCGCTTAGTCCCCAATAAGCTCCAGTCGCGCGGAGTCACGCCATGTATCGTGACCCACTTGCAGGCCCTGTTGCCTGATGTGCATGATATCACTGCTATTGCATGCTAGCACTCGATCAGTTAATATGCTGATCTGTTGCAGTAATTGCAAAAAGGATAAATAACTTCCTTTCTAATTGCAAATATCACAATTTGCACCATCTGAAATAGGCGTCCTTGCCAAATCATCGATCCCGTCCCGGTTCCCAATACGATAGTGGCGCTACACGGTGGACTTGAATCGTATAAACGCCATCTAGCGGATTATTTTGAGGCACCAAAATGTAGAACGCTAAAGTACTCGTAACAGTCTCTTCCGTTGGTGTACAGCTTGCTATAGGTAACAGGGGAACACAAAGCAGGTAAAGACGTAAATGTGAACTAGGAGTATAAGGGTTTATGTTAATGAAATAACAAGGACCAATGCTGACGCTGACGAACTTCAACTGATGAAGGTTGGGGACCACAATGGAAATAAGTGCTTGCACTTTTTTGTGTCATCCTTTTATCTAATGTATTTTGTCTGTGTATTTATATCTTATGTATATCTGTACAATGTTTTACATTTTATATTAAATAAATCCATCCATCCATCCATCGTCCGCCACTCTTGCCTTGTGGTACATTATACTTGTCCTTAAGCTTAGCATTAAGGCTTAATATAATTATATATTTTTGTTTTGTTTATTATATATATATATATATATATATATATATATATATATATAATAATAATAAACCAAAAAAAATGTAACACAAGTTTTATTAGCAACTCCACTGCCATTGGGACTGTCAGTGTCACTGAGATGGATTTACATTAAATACGAAATATAAATACAATTAATACATTAACACATCATAGACATTGACAAGTGACTGATGTGGTGCCGTTTTAATTCTACTTTATTCTACCCTTTCGTGTTTACTGACATAATTTTTTATAATCCCATAGCCATAGGCCAAGGCATGGGGAATGGTATTAAATAGTTACGATATCTGTTCGTTGGGGGTTTCTGGCAAAGGGTCAATATTATCCTCACTAATATAATATTTGATATGCCTTTTGTCAGGCAGCAGATGGCTTAATATGTGTGAACCAACTTTAATTTTATCAAATTTTGGACAAAGGATGTCCCGTCTTACTGTTAAGATATCTAGGTTAACACACCTGAATATCTCAGCGTAACCCAATCCAGAAAAAATGTACTTTGATGTCCTTTTCTGTATAATTTCGATTTTGTCAGATACATATTGTGGCAAGTTAGTGTGCTATACAGGGCATGCATACTCTAAAACCGGTCTCACAGCACTAACATATACCGTGACCAGATCATTCTGTTTTTTTCGTGCTCTCTTTAACTGACATACAATCATTTACCGACCTTTTTCACAATATTTTCCATGTGTTTATTCCATGTCGAATCCTGAAAAGTGGTCTCACTTAAAAGTTTGGCATGGCATGCTTGCTCAATATCCCTTCCACCAATCTTTATATTTAACTGGGATAGTGGTTCTAAAATTGCCTTTGCATGCAAAATTAATGATTATTTCTTTTGATTCTCATGAATTAAATTTTATTCTGTTCTGTCCACTTAGCAGCAACATCAACCGTTCCTTGTAAAACAGATACACCCTTTCTGTCACATACATCAAATAATGTACTGTCACCTATATACTTATACTATGGAACAGTCATTTCTAAATCATTTATGTAGACTAGGAAACACTTAGGTTCAGACAAGACTTGCCTGCATGCCTTGCTTGGCTTTGATTTAGGGCTGGATGCAAAAATGAAAACCTAAACTGAGTTTGTCAACATAAGTACGCTCTCCTCTGTGTAGAGGTACTAAATGATCAGTTATAACATCACAGCTATCTCATACATGGATATGCGCTATCTTGACATGTAAATCAAATAAACACATACACTGTACTTTTATGGAGATATAAATATCTGTACAAATAGTTTCCAGTTTGTAAAAAAAAACATTAACTACAATTTGTAGGTACTGAAACAGTTATGCCATTTGGTTTGCCTGTCATAGTCTTCATTCAGCTTATCAAATTGGACCTCCAGACAGATACAAAGATGACAGGGTACAGCTGGAGGCAGATCAAAGTTAACCGATTAGCACTCAAGTCGGGCATTGACAGTCACCCCGAATCTCCTCAGGTCTGCCATAGCTGGCCAGCGAATACATCACAGCGTTTGAATTCGGTTTACATGGTTGCATCTAGTGATTAAGAGATGTAATCAATGCGACACCTATCTAGACATATAACATTAAATTGTGACTATTTTGGATATTTCCGTTCTCAAAAATATTTACCGCGTTTTCGAAATTTAACAGCAATAGTTTTTGTTTTTGGACATTTAAAAATGTCCTCCAGCCAGGAGTTGGCCACGTATACAGCTAAAATGTGTAATATATTATAACAAGTTATATACCAGTGTGTAGATAATTTAATGTGCTTTTAAATAAACCCAACTTGTAGCAGTAGAAATCCAAGCATAACAAAGTTACACCGCAACAAAATATTTATTTTACAAAAAGTTGTTGCAGTGCGACTGACAGTATGATGATGATGATGATGATGATTCATAATGCATTTTCCTGAAATAATCCAAACACAAACAAATCTGTATTATCTCAAATTAATTCCTTAATACATAACAATGCAACTAATGTTTCTTAACCAATTAATAATACATTATGTCATCTATGCATGTAACAATGTGTGCTCACCCCAACTGGGAAATGCAGTTACTACTGTCGATCAGCTGAGCATCAGCTCAGTACAAGTAGCTGTACTACATGTCTTGGTTGTGTGTAACCATGCAAGCTAAGTAAACACCTGTCCTAGCCAAGAAACTGCATCAATGAACAAGTCTAACAATTAAGCAATTTACAACCAATTATCAGTTACAAATGATTAAACCAAATAATGAATAACTAGATATCATATGTTCGCTAACATAATGATTCCATAAACAACAATTAATGCACTAAGATAGCATTCTTCAAATATAACACCACTTTGTATTCACGGTGTAGGAATTACCTGGAACCTGACATGGCTACACACCACCCATCAACCCAGCCTACTGCTAACATCCCAGCAGGGAACATATCAACCCATGATCTCTTACTGAGTATTAATGACTGACTGTAACTAACAGATAATCTAGAAGCCATTTAATGGTGTAATGATTTGTTATCCCACAACTGAATTGAACTTGTGCTAGTACACAACATATGTATACCAGTGTTGGGCGATTTCAGAACCTACTGTCAACAATTTAATTATAACAGCCTGTGGAAGACTACCGCGGGTAATAGTAAGACTTCCCAGATAGCAAACCTACGTTGGGCCAACGTTGGCATTTTACATTGGGCCAACGTTGGTAACATACGTTGGGCCAACATCATTTTGCTCATTGGCCCTATGTTGGCCCAACATGTTGGGCCAATGTTGGGCCAACATTGGCAAATTATTTAATCCAATGTTGGGCCAACGTTGGGCCAACATTGGAAAATTATAATCCAACATTGGGCCAACATTGGTTTTGTGTTGGGCCAACGTAAGCAGTATGTGTTTTTTGTATTGGGCCAACGTTGGGCCAACATAGGCTTAATATGTGTGTGGGTTTTTTTGTTCGGCCAACGTTGGCTTAACGAACATATTTTTTGGTCTTGTGTTTAGAAGCTACACGTTTGTTATATAGCACATTGGTCTTCGTTTTTAGTAATGGTTTATTTATATTGAACTGCTCATAACATATGACACAATCACATCTCTACACTTAAATACACCCACACACATGCACACACTCACACACATCTACATACACACCACCACAGTTACACCATAGCACACAGCAGCATAGCACACAATATACTCACTCACTCACTCACTCACTCACTCACTCACTCACTCACACACTCACACTCACTCACACACTCACACACTCACACTACTCACTCACTCACTCACTCACTCACACACTCACACACTCAGTCACTCTTTCACTTACTCACTCACTCACTCACTCACTCACTCACTCACTCACTCACTCACTCACTCACTCACTCACACACACACACTCACTCACCACACACACACACACACACACACACACACATACACTACTCACTACACACACACATTATCTACACATTCACACACACACACACACACACACACACACACACACACACACACACACACACACACACACACACACACACACACACACACACACACACACACACACACACACACACACACACACACACACACACACACACACACACACACACACACACACACACACACACACACACACACACACACACACACACACACACAAAACACACACACACACACACACACACACACACACACACACACACACACACACACACACACACACACACACACACACACACACACACACACACACACACACACACACACACACACACACACACACACACACACACACACACACACACACACACACACACACACACACACACACACACACACACACACACACACACACACACACACACACACACACACACACACACACACACACACACACACACACACACACACACACACACACACACACACACACACACACACACACACACACACACACACACACACACACACACACACACACACACACACACACACACACACACACACACACACACACACACACACACACATAGACAACACATAAAATAAACACTACCATATACACACATGCACACATGGCCCAACGTAGGTTTGCTATTTGGGAATTGCTTACCTTGGTATATCTTCCGTGTTGTCTATGAATTTGTAGTGTCACTGTCATGTCAGTGTAACTCAGTAAAGCTGTCATTCAGTCGTGATCGTAGAATACAGGGACTGCGCCTATTTATAGTCTCCCAGCCCCTGTTGGTCAGTGCCGGACGCTGACCAGGTCCAGCACACTGGGGATGCCACGGCCAGTTCCGCCAACTGGTGACCAGCATGGACTACTCTGCCACATCCGTCCTCCGTTATGTTTTAGCAGGGTAACGTTCTTGATAAATATGAACATTAGCTAACTAAATTATATCATACATGTATTACTAATTTGTTCTATCAAGTTACTACATGAAAATATAATTTTTTATGTTGATCCCGCCACAGTGCCTAGGCAACATGGATGACGCCGTGCGTTTGCTTGACTGGGCGAAGTGCCGCTATCCCCACAACATGTGTCTTACATACAGTAAAATGCATGAGCATTGAGGGCTGTCAACGTTTTGGACCACATTTTGTATTTGAAGCCAGCCCCTCCAGTTCCACAGAATGTGGGTTGTTCTTCCTTGGAGTGAATCACTGGTTGTAACTCACTGTCAAGCAGATAATGTCTATGATGGGTGAACGTTACTATCGCTAGCAATTCTTCCTTCTTTTTGTTGTGAAGGACCATTGATTACCTTCATAGCACTATATTCCTTTCCTCCGCTAATAATGCACGATGGAATAAGTAGGTTGTCTGTGGTCTGAGGGGTAGTGACATAGTCACAGTAAGCCATGTTGATGAGTTCCACCATCACACCAGATCGATGTTTTGGTGGGATTACCGTGCATTGTGCAACACGTAGCCTCCTGACCAGCTGTGTTATCTGTTATGCCTCTCAGGAATGCGAGAACTGCCAATCCCTGGATTAGTTCAGATGTTATCTCTTGGTAGGTTTGGCCGGGTTAAGCTGAGCACTCTGTCACCAAATGTTTCCAGGTTTTCTCCTTCTTCCTGTCTGATGACAGAATGATCAGAGCATAGCGAGGCGATAACGAGTGTTCTCAAAAACCATACCTGCAGTCGAGTGCATTCATGTAGGACTCGACTGATGAACGTTTGGCTTCTGAAAAACTGCGGTGTGCAGTTAACCCTTGCCCCCTAAGGGAAGACATGAGATGCAGCATTTGTTTCGGTTCAGTCCACCGTAAAAACTTGGAATTGGTGGGCCCAGTTCTCCCATTCTTATAGATCCCCCATCAAACTTTTTTAGGCCCACATTTTGATATTTAAGGTGGTGTAACTACCGTGGGTGGTAGTGCCTCTTCCTCGATCAGGGCTGCACTGGCGCTGCAGATGGAACTGGGGAGGTGGTGTGGTAGGCCGGTATACAGGTGTCGCATGCTTTACATACCTGTCATAAGGATATTGTCGAGGTATTGAATCGTGTGTTGGCCTTGCACAACAAGTATCCCCTGTGGTGGAGGGACAGATGGTAATGGTGCAGACGCGCTGTCAACTGTCCGTCAACTCTGCACGTGTGGCGCCCGAGGTGGTGGGCTGCCTTGTCTGAACTAGTCAGTTAAATAATTGGCACTCCGATGTCTGAAAGAAGTTGGCCTGAAACTGAACAAACCAGTCAGATACGCTGGTATTGTCAGGACGTATGGGCAGGTCGACCGTGGATCTTGGTTATGTTAGGGACGTGTGGGGGAAGTGGGTCAGATTGCTTCCAGGGAAACCAAGAACTATCCTGTGGAAATGAACATGCAGTGGCTCCGCCTAGTGGGCAGCTGTGTTTGTATCAGGTTTGACTTTTATGTCGATTCCTGGCGTTGATCCCATTCGATTGCAACCGTCATCCTTTTAAATTTAAACGTAATCCGCATTTAGATTAACTAGGATCGAGCTGCAAACCAGGGCACAGCTTACAATAACATATACACTGAGTCTGCAGTGTCCCGTGAACATTTCCAAACAATGTTCCTGGATTTATGACACTGAAATTACAATAATATACACTGAGTGTGTAGTGTCCCGTAACATTTGGCATGCAATGTGCTTGGATTTATGACACTGAAATTACAATATCTACATTTGAGTGTGTAGTGTCCTGTAAACACTGTCACACGTAACATGCTTGGATTTATGACACTGGACAGACAATATCTACAATGAGTCTGTAGTGTCTTGTGAACATTGGAATGTTGATATATCAGTGCTTTGAACAATGATACACGTTGACACCTGGTGGGGTAGTTGATACCTGGTGTCTTATGAACATCGATACACTTCGCTTGGCAGTGATTGCCACTGAACTTAAATATTACAAACATTGAGACAGCAATGCATTATGTTTTTACTGTCAATTCTCATTACATGCAATGAAGCTGACTAGTTGTATGACCATGTATACATGTCAGCTGCATGCTGTGAACAATATAGAATATTATTTAATATTATAATGCGAGACATTGTACAAAACAAAGTTGATCGCAGCTAGTATAGTGAGGTTTACTTTGTACTGTTATACATGTTAAGTCTATGGTTGACATATTCCAGAAATTATATATAGACCTGGGAAAGTACAATAAATTGAGTTAAATTCAATGAATATTATTGATTATTTCATAATATTTTGATTAACAGTGTAAGTCTATGTCTGATGGTTCACACTCAGATATGTCAT
The DNA here is from genome assembly GCA_025642075.2 of Ridgeia piscesae. NCBI lineage: Eukaryota > Metazoa > Annelida > Polychaeta > Sabellida > Siboglinidae > Ridgeia > Ridgeia piscesae. The sequence goes on along the minus strand of JAODUO010000311.1, from coordinate 621,944 downwards.
TATGTTGACTTTATGAACATAAATGATCCATTACAACATGTATGTGGAATTACAAACTATTCAATTCATGAATTGCACTTAATAATATAATTAGGTAATCTCTCAACAGTATAGGTTACCTGCCAGCATTGGTCAGTTATCTAGGTCACGCCAAGGTCATATCAAGATCACGTGATATGGGGGTCAACACTTGGTTATTAACATTTGATCTTACATAAATACCCTTACTAGAACAATATTCTAGCCAACACAATTACGTGAAGGTCAACTTTAAAAAAGAAATGTCATAACATTTGGTTTCATTGTGTGCCACTTGGTGGCAGCACAAATTTCAGGTCACTGAAAATAGATGAAACCTGTGGACAAAATGACCTGTTTTTCTGACTCTAAAAAGTCGAATAACTTTGTTACTAATAAAGCTATTGAAATTAGACAGCCGGAGATTGCCGCAGCCAGGTCGCCACAGGTCACCGAAAGTCTTGAATGCTCTTGGATTTTTTTTCTCGAGTACACTCGATTTGTTTTTATATCACTGAATGTGCTCGAGTTTCATTAACATCAACTCATCAAGCACAATAGCGGCGAAACGGCGAGTAAAGAATTATAGTATTATTTTGCGAATACAACATGACCGTACAAAATGCAGTAGATGGCACGTAAACTAATAACGAACACGATCGCTCGATGTCGCCACGCGAATACGTGAGCCAATAAGACGGACGCGCTCTGTCGTTGCATGTCTGGCCACTCGCCAATCAAATGGACTCTTTCTTCGCATGTCTGGCTACTCGCTCGCTACCGTCCATAGTGCTGATTTTAATTTCGCTTCCATCATAGTATTTACTTTGTAGTTGACATAATCGCCACGCTGCAACTGAAGGATGACTGCAAATTTAAATGTAAGTAGTCTAGTGGACAATGGTCATAAAATAGGATCGGGAAAGATCGCCCGACATGCAAAATTTTGTGTTCTGCACGAAGCAATCTAAAAATAAATGTCACTTTGATACAATATGAATGTCAATGACAATGATCGTGAGCGCGTCTGTCATTCCCGCAAATCATCACCACGTCCACAGTCAGTGCAAGCATAAAACCCGAGAGGCATATGTTAAGTATAACCTTTTGAAAAGCGAATGAAGGAAGGAATCCTCTGAGGAAATGTGTGTTAGATTGAACCAAGGAAAGCCGGTACTTTGCAGTACGGTTAGAACTTAGTCTTAGGGTTAGCCCCGCACCTTGCAAAAAACATCAACATGATCATCAACGGTTACCAAATTTCGCATGGTGTATCTACTACACCTGTACTACGCATATACAGTTGTCAGGTGATCTTAAAATAATAATGCCCGAATCGATCAAAATGTGTAAGTAAATAGCGCGCTTTTTTATTACTACCACAGTGCACTCCGTCGGGTGGCGCCACCAGCATGTTGCCGTTAAATCGTGGGGTCATACCACAATTGTTTTCCTGTAATATCGTCACAGATTACTATCAGTAGATGAATTCAAATGTCAGTATTCATTAGCCATGAACACATATAGTATTATAGTATGTAACAATAATAATATATGGATATGATAATTATGTACTTCTATACTTCTGTAAGTATCTAATTATTGTATACATATATGTAGTTAATATAATTATATATATATATATATATATATATATATATATATATATATATATATATATATATATATATATAATATAATATAATATTATATATATAAATATACTTTATATATGTGACGTGTTCTAACGAAATGAGTCGTATGTCAAAAAAATTAATCTTTCCAACGGTGTAAAAAATATGGACATATCTCACACACAGCCAAAGTTATTGGACGCTGAACATGCCTAGGGTAGAAAATTTCAAACGGAGAAAAACGCATTTGAAGTTCGCGGTCACATAAGCACACAGTCGAGTACATTGTCGATCCAAAATCGGCCGTTTTGCTTCTATTACTCCATTTGATGCATTCGAAATAAACTCCCAAGGCATGTTTGCTGTCAAAGATATATCATGCTAACTGTTTACTGAAATTATTACAACATAATCCGAGTATTTAGCAATGTTTTGTAACAGCGACCCGATCAATTCCACGTTGTTTACGGCTAGCGAGAGGGCACTGCGCCTGTGCGCACAGCTCTAAGCGAATCAGGGGCTCGCTGTCAGCTCCTCACGGCGTCTAGTGACGTTTGTTCACAGATAGGCATCTCGCATTAAGTGCCGCTATTGGCTTACACTGACGTCAGTGGGGATTTCTACTACAAGAATCTGAAAGAGGGCATCCAGGGCTTTCCTGTAGTAACAAATAAGTCTGCCATGCGTTGAGGGAAACCCCAAAGAATGCGACATGAACTAGTCTCAGGTCTCAGGTTGTTTACTCCAAACAGCCCAAACTTGGGCTAACGCAGGATTTGTAGTGCTTCTTGTGCGCATGTGTTTGGTTGTATATATGTTTGATTGTTTGTTTGTTATAACTTGTTTGTTTGTTTTGCAGGCAATTTAGGTGATTGGGTGTTGTGAAGGGGAGGTTCATTATTGCTGCTTGAAAAGCTATGGCATTTTCTATTTCAGTAATGTGTGGTGGGATCATATTCCAGATGCGAATTGCACGGGGGTAAAAGGAGAACACTGCAGTGTTGATGCGGCACCTGGTGGCGATGTAATGGCCACGGTTTTTTTATGGTTTTAGTAGGCCCGGTGGTGGTGTGATGTTGATTATGTTATTTAAAATTTTGTAAAATGTCATGGCTTGTTTGATAATCCTGCGTTGCTCAAGAGTGGGCCATCCAAGGGTGGCTATTAGGTCTGTTGTGGCTGTTTGGCGTCGATGGTCGTTTTTGACAAATCTGGCTGCACAGTGCTGTACCTTTTCAAGATATTTAATTTGGGTAGTGGTGTGTGGATTCCATATAGGAGAGGCATAGTCAAGTTTTGGTCGGACTAGCATGTTATAGGCAGTTTCTTTTACATCAGGTTTGCATGGTCCGAGGGTTCGTTTGATCATACCTAAAACTTTTGATGAATTGGAAGCTATGTCAGTGATATGATTCGCCCAGGTTAGTTTAGTATCTAATTTTATTCCAAGATATGGGGGGCTGGAGGCTGTGGAGAGTGGCACACCACAGATGGAATACGAATGTAGTCTGGGTTTGGTTTTGTTTGTTATTGGGAGGTGCACACATTTGGGGATGTTAAACTCCATTTGCCATTTGTTCGACCATGTTTGTAGTTGGATCAGGTCAGATTGGAGGATGTTGTTATCTGTTTCAGATTTGATTTTGCGATAGATGATGCTGTCATCAGCAAAGAGCCATATTGGAGATTAAATGTTGTTGTTTATGTCATTTATGTATAGCAGAAAAAGAACTGGTCCTAGGACTGAGCCCTGTGGTACTCCAGATGTAACACATGTATTATCCGACAGGGCGCCGTTCACTGAAACTCTCTGTTTTCAGTGTGAAAGAAATGATTTTATCCAGTTTTTGGTGTTTCCAGTTATTCCATAGAAGGCTAATTTTGATAGGAGGCGTTTATGAGGGACTTTGTCAAAGGCTTTGGTGAAATCAAGCAGGATGGCATCTATCTGTGTCTTGTTATCTATAGCTGTTATCCAGTCATGGACTGTCTCGATGAGTTGGGACTCACAAGACAGCCCTGACTGGAAACCATGTTGAAAGTGGAGGATGATGTTGTGTTTGTGTAAGTGTTTCCACATGTTGCTAAGGATAATGTGCTCCATCACTTTGCAGAGGATGCATGTTAATGAAATGGGTCTGTAATTGGCAGGGTCTGATTTGAGGCTCTTTTTGTGTATTGGTGTTACTAGTGCCTGGAGCCAGTCATCTGGAAGTTTGGAAGTGTTGTATGACTGCTGAAAAATTTGTGTGATAATTGGGGCTATTTCTGCTGCAGTCTCTTTGAGGACCCTAGCAGGTAATTCATCTGGGCCTGTAGCTTTATTTTGATTTATATTTTTCAGTTGCTTAACTACTCCGTCTATCCCAATTTCGAGGAAGGGGATATCGGAGTAGACGGATGGAGCTAGTTTGGGGATGAGGTAGATTTCTTGGGTGAACACGGAGCTGAATTGGTTGTTAAGGGTATTTGCCTTGTCGTGATCATTTGTGATTATTTGGCCATTTGTTTGCAAAGTAGGAATGCCAATGCTTTCTCGTTTGTTTGCTTTGATGAATGACCAGAATTGTTTTGGGTTTGTTTTTAGATTTTCTCCAATGTGGTTATTTAGGTAGTCTGAGTAGGATTTGGCTGCAGCTTTGCTGGCTTGTCTTCGGAGTTGCCTAAACTTTTCCCAGTCACTGTTACGTCCAGTTTGTTTTGCTTTTTTGTGGATTTTTCGTTGCATTCTTATTTCATGTGTAATCCAGGGGAGGTGCGCTTTTGCTTTGCTGTTTCGGCTAGGAATATTGCGGTCAACTAACGAAGTAAGATTATTCCTGGAGAAGTTTTCATTGATGTCTCTTGAGTTTGGGTTCCTGTGGAAGTATGTTGTTGTTAGTTGAATTATATCATCCTTAAGTTTATCCCAGCTGGAAGATTTATATTGGAAGATTTTGTGGGGTGGTTTTCTGTTACGGACAGGGTTTAGGTTTACATTAAAGGTCACAGCTTCGTGGCCACTCATTCCAGGCGTGGTTTGAGTATTTACGATTATTGATGGGTTTGAGGTGAGTATAAGGTCAAGGATATTGCCAGAGTCAATTCGTGTGGGATTGTTCATCATGTTTTGCAGGCCAAATTCATTAATGATTTCTAGAAGTTTATTGTGTTTGCTGGCTGTTCTGTTGTTAGTGATTTGCTGTTTACTCCAGTTGATATCAGGAAGGTTGAAGTCTCCTGCTATGACTACATTTGGTGGGGTTTTCTGTGTTCTGTATAGTTTTGTCAGAGATAGTGATAGGAGATGGTCATTGGGGGGTCGGTGGTAGCTGGCAAAGTAAATGGATTTATTTCTTGTAAAATGAACTTTTGTCCACACTATTTCACAGTTTGAGTTTAGGTTGGTAAGTGGCTCGGCAACAATTTCATCTCGAAAGGCTATGAGAACACCACCTCTATGGATGCTTCTGTCTTTTTGGATGGCGTTATAGTTGGGTGGTAGGAATGAGTAGGTAGGGTAGTTTTCGTCTATTTTGGTTTCAACTAGGAACATGATGTCTGGATTATTTGACTGGATGGTTGTTTTTAATTGGGTTGTCTTGGTGATACTTTTGATGCTGTTGGTATTGATCAGGATTGCGTTAAGTGTGTTTTGTTTGGTTTTCTTGCTACGTTCAGGGGTTGAAGTATTTTGGGGGTTCGGTCCAAAGGTTAAATCATAGGTTTGGGATGTGTCATTTGTGTTTGTTCTGTCAATGAGGCTGTTAGGTCGTGTAGGGTCAACTAATGCGATTTATCGGTTCTGTTTTACGAAATTCATGCGTGAAATGTTACGTAGTGTGTCTAAAAAGGCTACAAAATGTACTAAATAATAATATAAATGAGAAATAAGCATTGCCAATTGACAAAAAGATACCAAAGTATACTTTGGTGACAACAAGTCAAAATCGTCAAAATTCATCGTTGCATGTTTATGCGGTGTTTTCTCGAAATCAAGTTTGCCGACATACGACTCATTTTGTTAGAACACGTCACATATATATATATATATATTACATATACTATATAGTATACATATATAATATATATGTCATTCACATCATGCCAATAATATTTATATTCATACATTATATTATTATCATTATTATTTATAATATGTATCTACATTATATGTACATTACATATTACACAAATTACTATATATATATATTAGATACATTTATATATATATATATATATATATATATATATATACATATACATATATATACATATATATATATATATACATATATATAGAGAGAGAGGGAGAGAGAGAGAGATAACTTAATTATTTATTTATGTTATGTATGCTATTATATGTAAAATATATATTTTACATATAACTTATTTCTTACAATAAACATTTCTTATAAATGCATTATATATACACATATTATGTGTGTGTATATATATATATATATATATATATATATATATATATATATATATGTATAATTATTACTATATTATTTATAAGTAATTAGACTATTTTGCATGTGCAAATCCAGTAAGTAAAGTTTATTAATATTTGCATGTACAAAAGCAGTCGAAAGGTATTTTGTGTAAAGCTAACATATACAGCAATTTTACAGTAACGGTAGAGCTGCCGAAAAAGTTGCTATCAAGAAGTGCGCGTTTGTTTTGTTAATTTGTTTCGTTAGAGGCATGCAAGTGAATTTATTTTGTTTGATTATTCTTATGTAGAGATCATAGGACAACACACATATTTTTGTTTCCAAGGTTTTCTTTATTTTGGCAAATTCCCACAAATGTAAGTGTATTCTTAGTGAAAGTCCCTAAGTTGTGGAAGTCCTAAAAAAAACGAAAATATCTAAATCAAAAATCAGATAATATCCATAATACAGATACATTAGCGAGTGAAATACCTTTGCTCTTGCATATACACTCATTACACTGATACTATAAGTATCAATAGCTACAAATACATATATCACAAGCATTGATCATTGTTTCAACACAAGAGAGACATTCACATTTCTTTACAACAAACATTTGTTTACAACAAATATAGCTAATTACATGCATGTAACATCTGATAACATTATTATAATATACCTGTATATCGATTATTTCACATATTATTATTAATAAAGAAAAGGTATAGGGTTAATGCCCCAAAACAAACAAAAAGTACAAATGCTCGTCCAACCTTGGATGTCATTAGAAATATTACACGAACGAATTTGGTGATGAATGCATTCCCCGTTAGATTAGTCCCGTTATACTAAACAATTACACATATGCAATCATAATCACGAGAATGGCAAAATCTGACTATTAAAATATTTCCTGAAAATCCTCACCAATTGTGGAAATTCATCAACTCTATGCTTTGTCGGGACAAACCTAAAGTACTGCCTGATTCCTCCGCATTATATACATTATGCAATATGTTTTCAAAATACTTCACAGATAAGATTGCTCACATTCGATCACGTGTCATTATATATATAAGGATGTTGATTGTTATGTTGCTGATAAACCGTTTTTTTGGCAATACACTGCAGTGTTTTACACCTGCTATTATTAGTGAAGTTTGTACTATAATTCTAGTGTCCAAATAAATCGTGTGATCTTGACCCTTTTCCAACATTTCTACTAAAACGTTGCATTGGTCAACTGATTCATCCTATTACAACTATTATTAATATGTCAATGCAGGATGGTGTTGTTCCTGATGATTTCAAGCAAGCTTTGGTCAATCCTCTTATTAAAAAAAAAATTGGCAAAAATAAACTAAAGAACTACATACATGTATCATCCTATTTCTAATCTGATTTTTTTTTAAGGGTATTGAAAAAGGTTGTAGCAAATCGTCATCGTGACCATATTTCTTCCCAGCACTTGTCAAAAGATTAACAGTCTGCATATAAAAGATTTCACTCAACTGAAACGGCTCTTCTTAAAATACATATGATATTGTATGCAACATGCATAATGGAAAATTGACCGTGCTTACCTTGCTAGATCTTTCTGCTGCATTTAATGTAACTGATCATGACATTCTTTTGCAACAGTTACACAAGCATTTTGGGATTTTTGACACAGCTCTTCTGCGGTTTAGTTCATATTTGTCCCCAAATATATTCCATTTGGAGTTCCACAGGGATCTGTCCTTGGTCCTGTTCTTTTTAGCTTATACACTACATCACTTAGTCGAGTCATCACTAACCATAGCATAAATCGTCACTTATATGCCAGTGACACACAAGTTTATATATCAATGGATATGCATACCAACTCTAAATGACTGCCTTACTGACATCATGTCGTGGATGGAATCAGGTAAATTGAAGCATAATGTCCATAAAACTGATCTACCGTGGTAATTATTATTGGTACAAAACAACAGTGAAACAAGATTGTCAACTACTTTCCAGTTAAAATACTTGGTAATGATACATCACCATCAGATTCCGTTTGGAATTTAGGTGTTGTCTTTTGAGAGTAATTTTAGCTTTCATCAGTACATTTCACATGTTTGCAAATCATGTTTCTATCATATGCGTAATTCCTTTCGAATCCGGTGTCATTTATCTTTATCATCTGCTAAGACAATATCAGTTGCCCTGATTAATAGTTGACTGGATCATTGTAACTCGTTTCTTAATAACATTGCCAAAAAAGAATTATCTAAACTCCAACATGTACAGAATTGTTTAGCACACATGCTATGTAAGGCCCCCCATTTCCCACCATGACTACTGCTACTTAAGCAACTTACATTGGCTTCCAGTTGTATACCAAATTAAATTTAAATTGGCTACTGCTACATACCATACTCTTTCTACTCAACAACTGACATACTTAATTAATCTGCTACATTTCTCTGATATCTCTAGGACTCTTAGGTCATCCGTTTCCAAACAACTTTTCGTTCCTATAACTGAACCTATAACAAACGTGCTTTCTCTGTGGCTGCACCAACAATTTGAAATCAACTCCCTGTTACAATAAATCATCTGAAACTATAGACATGTTTCATAAAAAATGAAAACATATTTGTTTGAAATTACTTTTGCACCATAAATATCTGGTGGTTCCATGCTTCAATGACAACTTTTGCCTGTGTATGACTAGCCAAATGGGTTTGTTTGTTGCACCTCTGAGCTTGAACTTTTTAAGGATATAGGTACTATAGAAGTTTTACAATTAGTATTATTAAACAGTCTTCCATAAATTCCTGATGCTTAGTTGCTTACCCCACAACAGCTACACCACTATGTGAGTGTGTGTCAATCACTTCATCCTGTATGTCTGTATACCTGAATAATAATATACATACATTCTGTTCATGTGTTTCTACAACCAAATGTGCAAGAAACATAATGAGTACAATAGCACATATATATGTATATTGGATTCACATTAAAAGATAATGCTTGAACTAATTTATTTATTTATATAAGTGATCCTTACAAGGAACAATTGATCAGTAATCTACTAAACCCAAGCTACTGTGTTTGTTGCTTTAGCCTTGCAGTGTAGGCATTATAGATGTCTTTAACACTGCTGGATGTCTCTAGTCTACTACAACTAGTGGGCATTGGTGTCCTGTCAACCCCTGCTGGCTTGAATCAGCCAGTACCTAGATCATCTGTTGTTTCTCTTCAGGGTAACCACTGGACACATGTTGTTTTATACATTCGTTAACGTTTGCTAAGATAACATCTTGCAACACAGTAATATTAAGCTCACATGGTATATATGATGTATACTCATACTAAATACTACTCATATTAAATAGTAACTATAAAGTTTCCTTTGTATGTTCTAAAGCCATAGATAAAATATCTTTCTACTAATCACCAGAACACAGTGTATCATATGTTGACTGTGTTAGATCAGTCAGTCTATTTTAATACAATGACTGATCTCACACAATCAACATAATGACACATTGTGTCAAAATAGAACACGACTGTTAGAACATGAGATTTCAGTAAAAATAATTACGAGTTTTGACCTAGGAATTTAGTACCTCCCAGTCCCAGTAGCCCCCCTCCCCGGCTACATGTACTAGGACTAACTGGGGCTTGTACCACTATTCTTATCCTTTTATCAACACTACCTAGGTCTTCCAGTCAGTGTCCTGCCCCACCTTAATTTTAGGTACCTGTTTTAAATATGAAAATAGTCTTACGTCTGATGCACATTCAACGAATGTTGGACTTTTTGATTGGAGGGAAACCGTAAGTGTTTACTTAAAAGTGAGGGCAGTTGACTTTTAGTCAGGGTAAATAACTTTTATGTGGGAGGTAAATTGGACCTGCAAACTCAAACAGTTTTATGTAAAGGATTTACTTTAGCTCTTACAACAATGAGCTTTCTACACCATGTACGTGATGTGTGAAAGTCATTTGGAGTTTTAAATGGTATACCGGTACTCCACCTACAATTAGATTGGAGAAGATGTCTCTTGTTACTTAAGACATCTATAACTAGTTGTTTGAGGCAACTACTGTTATCTTCGTGGCTCTTTTTTGTATACAGACCTACTTTGACAAAATGTTTTTTGTCTGGTGAGGTCTTAATTAGTCTCAGAACTTTCAATATGTTGTGAAGCACTTAAGCACTACAACTTGGTGTTTCACAGTACAGGCTGTAGTGATGAGAAAGTGTTACCCGGTATTCACAGATTGATCTACTGGAGTGGAATGGACGGCATCAGTAATGTGGCAATGGACGGGACAGACCCTGGTGTGTTTATCAACACAACTGGGCCCATTGAGAATCTCGCTATAGATCTCTCAGGTGCGTATCTATAAGCTGCAAAGTGTTTTATGATTGTTCACATACTTTAAATAATTAAACCTACAGGTAAAGTTGGTTATTTTTCTAAGTAAAAAAATTAGTTTTGTTTGTTAATGCTATAAATGTTGTTATATTTCAAAATATAATGCATTTTCAATAAAAAAAACCTGAATTAGCAATTATTTGTATTTTATTATTATTTTTTCTTCATAATTTTTTATTATTACTTTTCTCAATAAGTATATAATAAGCTCCTTGGCATAGATATTTAAGCTATGTTTCTCTCAATTCTCAGCTGACAAATTAAGATAAAGAAATGTGAGAAAATAATGAGCTTATTTTCACTTTGTGACCGTCAGGTGAAGTGCTGTACTGGAGACAGAGCCAGTCGGACAGTGACAGTCACACAATTCTATCAGCTCCACTCAACTCCTCTACTTGGGTCGTTAACGGCAGCACTTGGACACCTCGAGTTTTGACAACCTCCAAAACTCCTGAAGGCGGAATGACTTTCCTTGGAGATAACTTGTTCTACTTTGAACCAAGCAACAGTGGGCAGAGGTATATTAGTACTTTCTCACTAAATTTTCCTCATTAACTGATGCTATGATGTTAATATACTAACATTTTGTCTCTGTATGGTCCCAACTACATATTAATAGCATTACATTATTTTTGCTAGTGTGTCAATCACACAGTTGTCTGCTCCTATCAACAACAACAACACCGGGATCGATAATGTTGTTGCAGTTGTTGTTGATGACATGCAAATCGGGGGAGAAAAATTAATATTGGTGGTTAGGGCATATGGACAATTAACTGACGAACTGCATATTTTGTTAACCGTTAATATCGCTTCTTGGCAGTTAACAACAGAACTAACCCAAACTAGTCTCACTTAACTGACTGTTGCTCGGCTGCGAGATTTCATTGAGAAGATAGTCTGGTGAGACTTATTAATGCCACTGCTCGAACCATTCAGCTACAGTTGTGCTCGAATTTCAATGCAGCCATCAGATGCTATCATTGTTTTGGATTAATTCACAGATTTACAATTATAATAACTAATGTTCATATAGTATGTATGCTTTTGATAACAAAATTAAGTTGTATAATAGCTATAAAAAATAGAAAATGAAAAACTAATGAAGAAAAAACAACAACACTTTTTTATTTATGTTTATTGTGTGTGTGTGTGACATGCTTCAGTATAAGTTTAATTGTGATAGATTTTTTTATATAATATAGTATTACCTGATAAAAAGTGTTTCTTATTTTATTTGTTATTTCAGTGTAAGTGTATCCTTATTTTATTAGTTATTTCAATGTAAGGCCTGAGAGCGAATCACCGTCTCTACGCTATTGTGGGATAAGGCCTTCACAAACGTAGTCTTGCTTAGCCGATTCTCGCTTGGCTGTGTAACATCGCCGAGAAGATAGTCTGGTAACAAATATGATTCGCTTATGTAACCTTGTGTAGTATCACTGCTTGAAGCTGTCAGATGGCATCACTGTTTTTAATTAATTTACAGGTTTATCTGTATAATAATAATTAATATTTATATAGTATGTAAGATTTAGAAAACTTAAAGCACATTTAAAAAATTTATATTGATATGTTTCAGTATTTTCAATAATTTTAATATAGTATTATCTGATAAAAAGGATACCCGGTAGCCTTTTTATTTCAAATTCAGCATCGCTACCTTATTCTGGAGGTAAAGTTGCCCTGGCAGTCACAAACGCAGAACACATTTTCCAGGCCGTAGTGAGAGGATTAAAAGTGCTGCCACTTCATGGCACTTGAGTAATCAAGGCTGTTACAAAAGTAGCCTCGGTTACCCAGATGCTGTGAGGTGTCAGCACTTTTTAGCACCTCACATCCACCTGGGTTTTCAAAACTCTGGCAATGTTATCACCAGGATGGCCTTATTCCAGAATAGCGTATATTGTAGAGATGCTGATTGGTTTTCAGGCCAAATTTGAAGAAAAAAAATTTATATTGACTAAATATATCCATTTTATCAGATAATATTATATCATAAGAAATATTCAAAATTAAACTTATACAGTAGAACCCCTCATTTAAGACCGCCCCCCCCCCAAATCGGAGTGGAGCGGTCTTAAAAGAGGGGTGGTCTCTCGTGAGGGGTTTGGTTATTTTGATGTTTTGGATTAATTCATACATTTATGCATATCATAATAAGTATTGTCCATATAACACGTATGCCGCTGATAAAAAGCTAAGTAGTAAAATACATAAAATAAAAAGTAGAAAATAAAAAATGAGACAACACATTAACAACAACAAATTTATCTATTCTCTTTATGCTATGTGTGACATGTTTCAGTATAAGTTTAATTTGGAATAGTTTTTTTAATAAATAATATCTGATAAGTATCCTCACTTTGAATCGTTTTTTAATAATATCTGATAAAAAGTGTTCTCATTTAATTTATTTCAAATTAGATCTGAGGGGCTAAAGTGCTGCCACATCACGGCGTCTGGGTAATCGCACCGCATTCGCCATTTTGTTGTTCTTTCCAGCATCGCAAAACAATCTATTTATTGCCTAACATAGACTTAGCTTGGCTCCGTCGCTTCACAAGACTTCAAATTCAAATAGACTTGGCCGCACCCATGTTGCTCACCATAATTAATAAAATGACCTATCCCCACAGCTCCCACCACTCCATCCAATCACTTTGTTTAACTTTTGCCTTCGCGTAGCTCCGTATTTATCAGTTTTGTGAGCTGATATCATAATTTGTTTAAATGAAGTTACGGTTTATTGTTTTGCTTTTCACCACTGCAATGCAATGGGCTGTTTTCAGACCACTTTTCAGTTGTATTTTTCTATTATTAGCCGTTTTTAGACTTCAATGGCAGACGACTCATGAACACGGCACCGTCTGCACTAGACTCATGCGCAGCGGCGATAATCATCCGAACAAGTGTCTCTTGTCACAGTATTACAGACAAGTATGACACTTGTTCGCAGTGGACTGATTAAGTATGGAATGGAATAGTATAAACGCCACTCCGTTTCAGAAACGCAGGCGCCTGACACATGTAACATCGCTACAACCCGCGCTATTAGATGCGCAGCCACAAGCGGGCTAGCCTACGGCTACAGACATGTAGCATCTCGTGGCAGCTTTCTTGGGTTTTCTCCGGTGCCATCCCCGGAGATGGTCCAAGACCGTGACAGTTAGTACAGGTTGGAAGATATTCTCAACCGTCTTCGTGAACAGCCGATATTAGCAACGTGCGATTAGCGATGTTTCAACCGTCGTTGGGGGCGTGAATGATGGTCCTGTTGTGCTCCCGGAGGCCTAGTTACGAACTAGGCATTTGACGGAACTGGACAGGCAAAAATAGTCCCGCCAGTTGGATTCCCAAAAAGAGAATCCGAGCAAAATACCTGGCAGTCCATGTCAATGGACTTACGCTGATGGGCCTGGGCAGAAAACCGGTGACATTCCTCCGGATAGAACGGAGACGAAGCCGGAGCCCGGATGGCTGGGGCCTGAGGCCCGGAGGCCGGTTCTCCGGAGAGCCGGGGATTTATCCCGTTCGGCGCAGGTCACCGACCGAACCAATCAGAAACTGCCGCAGCCTTAGGCTAGGCTTAGGGCGATCGCAACAGCTGTGCAGACGGACCAAGAAGCTACTCCTTATGTGTCAGGCCAACCTAATAGAACTCAGGGCATGACCCAACCCCTGGGAGATTGAACGTCCTTGCAGACATTCTGTTACACCCTTCCTTTGTCAGGTAAAGAATGGTCTCTACATCCATCTGTCTTCCAAGCACTGACACGGGAATGGGGAATCCCATTATTGGATCTGTTTGCAACAAGGTGGAATCACAAACTTCCACTATTTGTGACCCTGTTCCAGATCCATCAGCCATGGCAGTAGATGCTCTGTCAATGAGCTGGAATGCACTGTGGGCATACGCATAGCCACCACCAGCTCTGTTACCATGGGTGCTCGAGAAGGCCCAACAGGACCAGTACGAACTGATCCTCATTGCCGCACACTGGCCCCAGGCCATCTGGTTCCTACTACACTTAGGGATGTTGGTTCAGTCTCCACTCCGGAAACCCAACATTCCTCGGTTACTATTCCAGCATTGAGGTCACATCCATCGAGATACGTCCAATCTCCAGCTACACTCTGCAGCAGAGACCTTTCAGTCGACGTTGCCTCCCGTGTCAGTAGACCCCAGCGAGAGTCTACTCTGGCGATCTATGAGTCCAAGTGAAGGATCTTCACTGCTTGGTGTAACATGCAACACCTTAATCCACTCTCGTCTACTGAGAGTGTAGTGTCAGATTTTCTTCTCCACCTTCACATGGAGAGACATTTGGCCATCTCGACCATTGCAGGATATCAGATGGCAATCGCCAACACACTTCGTGCCACTTCCGATGCGGAAGTAGGGAGGAATCCTGAACTACAGTCGCTGCTTCGAAATATATCAAAATGGAACGGGCACCATCAACGTCATTTCCAGAGTAGAATCTCGCTTTAGTTTTGTCAGCATTGGCAAAACTACCTTTCGAACCGGTAGATCAAACATCGGATCAGCTGCTTACATGGAAGACAGTTTTCCTTATTGTGCTTACTTCCGGCAAACGGCGGGGTGAAATGCATGCCTTTAAACATGCCCGACAACAACAGACCTGTCATTCATATCAAAGATGCAAGTATTGGGCAAGGGCCCGAAATGCGTGCTTTAATGCACAATTCGAACACTTGACTGTCATTTGAGCAAAGGCATGGCTGAAGACCGACTCCTGTTCCCAATATGGGCACTAAGATTCTACCTAGAAAGGTCCATGCCTTGGAAGGAGCACAAGCGCAACATTTCACTTGTCCCAAGAACAAATTAATTTCAAATATTCTGTAATAACTTTTGTAACAGTAACAAATGTAATACACTGCTATGATGATGCTGTAACATTATCATATAGATGGAGATGTGGAGAGGGTATTGTGAGAAACAGAGAACACATATTTGTTTTAAACAGCCAATATGATCTAGTTTAATTTAGTTTTGTGTTTGTTTACATTTACTATAGTTATGTGAAATGTTTTAGAGAGTGCACAATTAAATAATGATTACAAATCCTATCTGCAAACAGGTCAGTTGCTGTCAGAATGACACTTGTCTGGTGGCAAATCCAGTTGTCGTGAGCTAGCGGACAAGCAATTTCGAGCCCTGTATATATATATATATATATATATATATATATATACAGGGCTCAAAATTATGCTTGTCCGTAGCTCACGCAACTGGATTTGCCACCAGACAAGTGTCATTCTGACAGAAACTCCGTGTGTGAGTAGCGGACAAGCATAATTTGAGCCCTGTATATATATATATATATATATATATATATATATATATATATATATACAGGGCTGAAATTATGCTTGTCCGCTAGCTCACGACAACAGGATTTGCCACTAGACAAGTGTGATTCTGACAGCAACTGACCTGTTTGCAGATAGGATTTGTAATCATTATTTATATATATATATGTGTAATATATGTATATAAATACATGCATGCATGCATGCATGCATGCATGCATCATGCATACATACATACATACATACATACATACATACAGTATAAAAAATGAAACGAGTGCACGTGGTTCGCACCAGTGCTTCAGACAAAGGTTAATCATTAATGACAATAATCATCTTTATATTATGTGGTGGAGACGTTGAAAATGTGTCAAGAATAAGTGGTAATGGGCATGGATGGTCAGATTGGCAGGAGCCACTATAGTGTATTGGACACATTTACCCGTAAATTACCAGCACCTGCAGGAAAAATTTACTTTTTGTTTATGTTGCGAGGCCGACTTATTTACATAAACTATGCGATTAAGCCATGTCAAATGCTATGTTAAACGATCATGCCGCATCTAACAAGACTAAGAAATCGAACTACCCCAGGGTACATACAGACCTATGTCTGTACATAGTACTGGTTTGTTACAGTGTCCTAATAACTAATATGAAATAATTACGAGGTTTATTTGTGGTATTGGCTTTTTTGCATTAACGTTGCCCATGTTATTTTAGGAGTTTAGCTCACGTCTTGAAACATTCATGATACTGGTTACCTATGGTACAGTCATCAAACTTCACAGCATACACATACTACATCTTTGCTAAACATATGTACTTGCTACGTAATAACAAATGTTTACAGTTATCGATCAAAGCGTTCACAAAATAAACTTGTTTTTGTGCGTGAACATTATTTTCACACGGAACTCCGGAAAGTGGCGCCATTTTGGGGTTTGTTATGACCCACATAGCTAGCCTCTATTAACCAGGCTCCGTGAGGTGGCAACAGTTTTTAGCCCCTCAACTTCACGTGGTAAATTTATGCACGGCACCTTTAACCCCAGCATAGGGTGGAGACACTGATTGGCTCTCCTGCTTAATTTTAAATAACAAATAAGGATACCTTTTTATCAGGTAATACTATCTTATAAAAAACAATTCGGAATTACACTTAGTTTATGAAGGAGGATTAGCTTCGGTTACCCAGGCTCCGAGAGATGGTAGCAGTTTACATGGATAACATTCAAAAGCCAGCTACATGACCAGAGTATCTTTTTGGTGAAGTTATGCAGCTGGGTGAGAATTGGCTAAATGAGGCTACCACATAGCCTGCTGCTAACCTTAAAGTGATGCCACCTGCCATCTATGTTAGGCAATTGTTTCTACACATTTTTCGAGACATGAGTTATTATGGTACATAAAGCTACATATAAACGAAATGCTTACATAACAGCTAACTAGAAGAGTCATTCAATGTTGACCCCGTTGTGCGCATTGCTTAAAATCAACACATTAATGCTCATCATCAGCGACTACGGCTAAGCCTATGTGTATGACTAGTATGAGTATCAGCATATGTTCCATGAATAATTTTAAATTGATAAATTCATATAGCACTGAAAGAGTTATACTGTGTATCATTAAAATAACTATAAATTGTGAAATTATATATGTGGTCATATGTTGTCATGTTTTGTGAAACACACAGATAATAATTTAATAAATATACTTTTTAAATATTTTTTTCACCCGAAGTAAGTGGTGGAGCTGTTGTGTCTAATGAGTTTCCATACAGAATCCGCCCCACCTCTTAATCTTCAGTGGCTAAGCCTGCACCCCGCCCCTGGTTTGCGGATCCCTTTAAAAGACCATGTTGCAAACAATGAGGCAATGGTGCTTGGTTTTCTAGCTAAGAAAAATCTGAATTTTACAGATGCACCAGATTTGATTCATTTTTATGAAAATCCTTGGCTAAAGACAATGAAGCCTTGGCAGAATTAAAGGGCAAAAAAGGCAACGCTTTGGTGATATGGGCCTAATAGAGTTGATAAAAAGTAACAATTTCCAACAACAATCATATTTTTAATGTCAGCGGTTTACCACAAAAACAATTTACAACACATAGCCATTGAAAATATATAGACTACGCCGTTTTCTCAACAGAATGACTTAGCGAGGTCGGCTTGATCGGCATGAACTGTGCATATTATCTTTTACTTTCTAACCTAACCATGCAAACGACCACCACCAGCCCCCAAACCTGTCTCCTCCCATATCTTACATACATATACATACATATACATACACTATGTTACAAAATAAAATCACTTGCATTCCTCTAACGAAGAAAATTCACAAAACAAACGTGCAGATCTCAACTGCAACTCGACCTCTTCTGCGACTGCAGTTACTGTAAAATCGCTGTAAAAGTTAGCTTTACACAAAATACTGTTAGGCGACACATTTGTGCACATGAATATTTATAAACTTTACTTACTGCATTCGCACGCGCAAAATAGTTTAATTAATTATATAAGTATTATAGTAATAATTAATTAATATTAAAAATACATGTGTCTACATAATTAACTCAAATTTATGTTAACAATATTTCTATAAATATCCCACGTGCTTATATTACATAAGCGATGTTTTTTTAACAATAATAACTAAACAATAACATATTAATATTATTTTTAAATGCACCAAAACTTTTTTTTCTACCACCATATATTTCCCATAATATTCATATTCTGTTTAAATGTCAGTGATTTATTGTTCCAATAATTAATAAAGTGTCTTGTCCAAAAATTATTATTATTACATATCTGGTGGTGAACATATCATTCATAAGTAGAACAAATTGCTTCAGTCATATTTTCTTATGCATAATGTGTGTATGTGATGAATGAAAATTATTGTTACGTTGTAATTATTTTACCATTTTTATTATTTATTACCTTTACATTCATTTATCACTATTGTTGTTATGGAATTTGTATAGTATTTTTAATGATAGGTCAGTTTAGTTAATTATAATATAAAAATAAATAATGACAATACATGATGTCTATATAGACACATGTATTTTCATGATGTATTTCTAAATATTATCTGTGGGTTGTTTTCTTCTTTTAGGTGCATAACACCAAACCGTTGCCTTTTCCCCTCTTTATGCATAGACAGAACGTCAGCTTCATACATTCAAGAGAAAGTAGGTGACAAGTCTGTCAAGCAAATGTTCTGGTGCATCCACTCAAATTTTCATAGGTCTCCAGATTTGGTTGACCCATCACTGTTAGGCATTAAACACACAATGACCTCCATCTGATAGAAGCTTACACACTGTTCTACTATGCATACATGATATATCAGGACATGTAAATTCCTACTTGTGCCAGATTGGACTCTTGGAAGGCTGTCATATTCTCTAGTGGCAATTGAGTTCCCAGCCTTGTTAAAGCTGATGGCTGCCATGTCGAGTTGCTTCCATTAATAATATCCTCATGTAGAATGGAGTTGTAGTCATGTCTAGCATCATGAATGTTGCCATAGTGAGAATGAATGTTTTTTTACACTATCCAAACTGAGACTCACTCAACAAGACTGCTATACAGTGCTTCCACAAACAGGAGTACCCCCGGGGTACCTGCATGAACCAGTAGCCTGGTTCACAACATGAGTGGTGCACACAAAATGTACTTCATTCATCTTGCCACGGAAAGAAAGGAGGAAAAGAAAACTGAGCTGAACATGTCAAAGAAGAAGGCAGCCACCAAGCTGTTGCCAGAATGATCTAACTTTTGATAGTTAGATAATATCGGTAAACAATAATAATTAAGCCTCATACTACATGTTGTAATACGATATGTTATCAGAATTATGCAGAATGCCTGTTGTTTTCTGCCCTGGATGTTTACTGCTTCACGTAGGTAGCTTGAATTCTGTTTTGTGTACTGCTATTGTATCTCGCAGTGTATCACGATACGGGTATTGTGTACCATACAGTGATATCTGTATCATGACACACGGGTGGACTGGTGTATCATTCCGGTCCTAATAAATAAGTTTTTTGTCACATCCGCTGAGATGTCAGAGGTGGAAGCTGTATGTAGTTGATGAAAATGTGACTGTAAAATTCATATAAAATATAGACAATGTTTGTGCTGCAGTGCATGAAAATGAAGTACATCGCCATTTAGCATGAGACAGTGAAGTCATTTTGGGGTCCAAAGAAATACTGGAACTACCCAGGGTAGTATTATAAATTGGTGTACGCTTAAAGAAATTTATATTAAAATATTTATGATCTAAATTATTTTGAAGCACACTGTACACATAATAGTATGAATACAGAAAATATATTATGTTGGTTTGAGTTAAAAGGGAATGCCATGTAAATGTATACTTTCTGACAATTGCCTATGTGGTGATTCTAATGAAAGGGTTTAATATTGACATTATGTTTTAGCTACATCACTAAATTCAATGTGACAAAAACAGCTGAAGCTACCAAACAAGTGCCGCCTGCACTGTACAGTTTTGTCCCCAGCATGTCTTCGTTCAGCACCATCGAAGGTGAGAATACTACCTGGGTCACCAAATTCATCTGTGTTACAATTATTCTTCTAAGTGCATAAAGCTATAACCACTGACATCAGTGAGTATAACTTGCTTGAAGTACCATCAAGGTCACCATCTGTTATTCTATATCTATGTGGCCAGTGAAACAGTTGGTCAATATATCTGTCAGTGTGTATGTGTGGTCAGTGTATTTGTGCAGTTGTGCAGTTCTGTGTAAAGAAGCTGACTAGTGATGGTGGTTATTGCAGTGAAAGAAGCTCACTGGTAATGTTTATGTATAATGTAATACATTTCAGGGAAGCTAACTTAGGATGCTTATGTGTTGTATAGAGAAGTTATCTTATGATAGTTATGTGTTGTATAGAGAAGTTAGCTAGTAATGTTTGTTTTACTTTGTTTGCAGATCCTCGGTTGGTGACATCTTGTAGCCAACAGAAAGGTGGATGTGACCATGTCTGTATTCCCACACCAATGGGACCTCGCTGCGCTTGCCCCGATGGATTTAATCACGTTAGTGACCGAAAATGTTCATTTGCCACATGTAAGTGCAGTGCTGTGCAGTGGAGGAGTGTCTGTCCATGTGTAGCCTTTGTGACACAGAATCATTTGTTATTTTATATATGTATGTGGTGAATGTTATGTGTGCATGTAGAATTGAATTCGAGACTAACATTTTGGTGTTCTAGAAGTTACTAACAGGATGGTTAACCTACCACCATCAAGTTAGACATTGCATTTCGACACCATTATTTTTATATTGGTAATATATAGCTTTGGCTGCTGCCACCATCTCGGCTCTCACATAATTGATCTTGTAGTATGTGTATTTTGTTTAGTATTTAAATTGGGAAATATATTTTGTATTGTTGGTACTTCTCTCTGTAATAAACTGTTGTAAGTGTAAGTGGATTTACCGTTAATGGGCCTGAATGAGTGAACATGTCATCGGATGTCTTTATTACTGATCACAGACTATAAATGTCTGAGATCATTCCAACTAAACAGGTCTGGATCTTCGCCAACAACAAGCCATGTGTGTCAGAAGACCTGAAAACTACTTTCAATGAAAAGGTCTTTTATGGCACATGATTCTGCGGAGAGCAAAAGGATTAAAAATGTATTAACAAAACAGAATAGATAGGCAAAGCAAGAGCATACAGACAAAATGTTACGTCAGTTTCAACATGGCAACATGATATCAGCATGGTTACTAGGATTTAATCTCTTTAAGGGACCGGACAACGTTGGCAGATGTGTCCCGAAGGAGTCATTCCCAGCTTGAAGACGTTTTCAGCATTCTGTTTAACTGGTCCCTCAGGCAGCATCATATCCCTCAGATATGGAAATCCACCATCATGTGCCCTTGCTGTTCCATCTTCAGGCTGGTAGCACTGACCTCTGTTGTAATGAAATGCTATTAGTGTATCATCCTCTCAGTATTATTGCACCATCCGTTCCAGTGTGCATGTACATGTAGGGTGTGGAAGATGTGGTGGTATACACCCAACTTGAGAAGGTCTAGGCATATGCCAGGATAGACTTCGTAGACTTCTCATCAGCTTTCAGTATGATCCAACCTCACATCATGATAAAGATGCTCGCAGATATGCATGTCAACCCTCACCTTATTCTCTGGGTTAATTATTTCCCTGCCAGACGCTGGCAAGTTGTATGGCATCACGCCATATGGTGTAGCCCCCTGTTCACACCCACTTCACTGTCTACATGGTTGACTGCCGTAACAAATACAGACCTGCCTATGGTTTCGCCATATTATTTTCCACTGAAACTCTAATTTATGGATTTTTTGCTAGGTAAAAATTACTACGGTGAAAATATATTTGGCAAGCATGGGTCTTTTTCGTTTTGTTTTGGTAAAATCACTCGGCTCAGCATCATACATCAAAGCATGGCTCACAGCATCACATATTTCACGCCACATTGAACATTAGCCTATCTTCTTTCAGCCGTTGACCACCTCAGCCAATCACCAACCTTGTTTTCCTTCGTGTCTTTCCGTGAAGTTGGTGTATTAGCAGCCATTTTTCAATCGACACACCTTTCATTTCAAGAGTGACAGAAAAAGTATTAGTTTTATGGAGAGGAAGTGAGTGGAAGAGGAAGACCGATAAAAAGAAAAGCAGGCGAAACTCTAGCACCATCAAGCAATGTCGGAAAAAAACCAGAGGTCAGAGATATCTAATGAGTTACACGAATGCATACCTATGCATTGGGCCATAACAAGTTGGCTCCATGTACGCACGGTGTAGTGTTTGTGAATTTTACTTCTTCATATCTTACGGTAGGTTCGACGATGTCTCAAGACATATACAATAATTACGATATATTACAAAAGGATATTATGCAGCTGGACGCAGGGGTTGATCCCAAAGAAGAGGAAGCAATCTTCAAGAACGTGAAGACATTTTACCAGTTTTCCTGCAATTATATGCTTGACAACCTCAACCTAACAATGCAAGAGATTTGGAAACATGCGGAAGTGGCAGATATCAAGCTGAAGCTCCAACAAGCTGACAGTGTGAGGTGGTCTTTTATAAATTACTTGTTGGACTGCTTTCCATGTCTTCTGCCAGAAACTTCTGCTGATGATCTCAAGGAACAGTTTGATACCTACATAACTGAGCCTGATATGCCTGGAGATGTTTTGGACCTGACACAAGCTGCAGAACAATGGACAAAGATGTATGTTGTTACCGACCACAACGGAGCATTCACGTTTATCCTGCTGGACAAGGTGAAGCTGAGGATTCTTCTCATCCCATTGTCAATTTGTGCATGCGAGAGGGTGTTTTGTCAAGTGAGGAAACACAAAACTGACTTAAGAGGATCTATGGACAGTAAAACTCTCAATGCACTACTACAGTTGAAGTTGAGCGGAAAGGATCCATGCTTCAATACAAGCCTCTTCAGTAACCTGAAAAAGTGCAAAAAGGCCACTGCAGCATTCCTGAAATAACGGTTCTCAAATGTGTAAATAGTTGTATAGAGTGGCAGTTTGTAAAATGTATCAAGACAATACGTGAAGATGTTGTTGCATTGGTTACATACAACTGTATAAGCAAGACTTTCTTGGTGGCAGCATTCAAAACCAACTTGAGTGGTTAACCTTTGTGATTAAAAAACTGGTAATGTCATTCATGTCTTATGCTGTCACTCACCCATCTCTTATGACTAATGGCTTATGTGTGATTCTTAAAAGTAAATTAATTTTATCTAGTGTCTAATCAAGGTTTGAGTTGATATATGGGACATACCATGGAGAAAGAAAATACTGTCAAATGTTGAAAACTACTGACAAACATCAGAAACACTACTGAAAAGTGAATTTGGTCTGCAAATATGAACAAAGCACTTTTGTGAAGTACTCTGATGACCCAGCAATTGTTGACCTGTCAAGCTCTGACACAGTGTGCCAGCAAGGAGTCTCAGACTTTGTTCAGTGATCACTTCCTTACTTGTTCAGTGATCACTTCCTTACTTGTTCAGTGATCACTTCCTTACTTGTTCAGTGATCACTTCCTTACTTGTTCAGTGATCATTTCACTTACTTGTTCAGTGATCACTTCCTTACCTTAGTGTGTATCAGAGTACAAGTACCTAGGTACCGTTATTGACTCTAAACTCACCCTCACAACTTTGATCCCTTGGGGTGAACTCTCATGTTTTGACTCAGACCAGCAGCATGGTGGTCGAATAGTGTAGATGACCTGTATAGGCAGAGAAGAGAGGAAGGGAAGGCAGATTTCTCTGGTACTCGACCCCCCCATAAATCATTGTTACAATCTGTTACCATCTGACCACTGGTTTCAGCTGCCTCAGCTCTTACTCAGTTGCTCTCGAAATTCCTTCATCACATCCTCTGTGTTCTAAGCGAATGATCTACGACATTCCTCAGTCTCACCAGTGCCTGTCAGGCTGCTTTTACAATATTTTGTATATGTATGTGGGAGTGTACGTTGTAGTATGTGTGTGCATGTGGTGTATGTTCCTGTACTGATGGCAGTGATATGTAAATTATCTTTCCTAGCTGATAGGTTGATCATTCTGTACTATTTAGTTATTTTATTTTAATCGTATAATTCTGAACATGTATTTTTATTGGTTTCTTTTACTATGTCACAGTGAACACCACAAGAGAATTTTCACTTTGATAATTGAAATTGAATTGAATGCTGCCCATATGCTTCATGCCGACTGCCTGATGAAAATAGTACAATAACTTGGCAGGTTTTCATAACATTTATGGATTTTAGCAGTTGTGTGAGAATTGTTGCATATGATAAAAAAATAGTCAAAAACACACCTGTTTCTTTCCAAGACTATAGGAACTTTTATGGAAGTTTGCCTTACAAAAGAACATTTGGGATAACTGATACTGATAACAAATGCCATCATTTGTTTGTTTGTTTGTTTGTTTGTTTGTTTGTTTGTTTGTTTGTTTGTTTGTTTGTTTGTTTGTTTGTTTGTTTGTTTGTTTGTTTGTTTGTTTGTTTGTTTGTTTGTTTGTTTGTTTGTTTGTTTGTTTGTTTGTTTGTTTGTTTGTTTGTTTGTTTGTTTGTTTGTTTGTTTGTTTGTTTGTTTGTTTGAATGTGACTTATTACAACAAAGTAGTTTTGTGCTCTGATGCCAATCCCCAGAAATGTTATGGAGTCCAAATTAGTTTATTTTGTTATGCATTGTTCTCAGGATAACTGGTGTGAGTGTCACATTTTTATCTTTTAAATAGCATTCCATGGTAATGTTTATTAAAAATCAGTGGTCAAGAATAATTTATTTGATGATGCAAATAGAAAAAAAAAATGTGATTATCATCTGATTTATATAATTTTTTGAAATCAAAATTTTAAAGTTAAAAATGGAAACAACTTAGATTATGGGCTATCTTTAGCCCCCCACATGAATGAAATGTCCAGTTGCCCATATAGCCTATACACTTTCAGCAGGATTATTTATGTGCACCTAGTCAAGAACCTAGCATCCACCTTGCTGTGTGTTCAGTGGTAGCATGAATGTGTCGACCTACAGTGGTAAGTGTTCTCATTAGTTTCTCTCTCTTTCTCTCCTTCAGACTCCTGCCCACAAGAATACCGGGGACAAAGAGGGCGCATTCAGAGTCCTGGCTACCCTGCCTATAGGAACAACACACACTGTGAAATTGTAGTGCGAGTTGAAAATCGACAGTTTGAAGAGTTACGTATCTTTCTCTTCGTTGAAGAGTTTGACCTTGAAGAAGGCCACGATTTCTTGCTGATAGATCGAATACCTGTACAACTTTACAGTAAAGGGAATTACACAGGTTTGTATTATTTGTAATTGGTATGTAGCCGTTGTTAGACACATTGAAGACTTGACAGAGGTTATTAAAATGCATTGAGTACATGATGTAACTTGTAAAGCAAGCATTTAGGACATAAAGAAGTTGTTTCTTGTTACAAGTATTTAAATACACGAAAAGGTTGGTCCTTATATAGTGCAGTATCCCATCCTCAGGATTGCTCAAAGCGCTTTACACTTTACTCCCTGGCAGATATGTGTTCATTTGAACACCATTTTGACTTCTCTGGGAAGCATCCGGCCATACTGCAATCAATGCGGAAACATAATTTTTGCACAAATATCCACCACCGTGAATAGCCACGTACTCATACAGAGTCCTAAGCTCTAGCCACTGCGACCTACTTTGAAAGAAGCTGTTACAAAGCATTTAATCATAACAGGATTGGTATAAACATTTAGTACATGAAAGAATTGTTACTACCATTTAGTAAATGACAGGAGCTGTTATTGTAAAAGTGTGACATAAGCATTGAGTGCATGACAGTTGTTAGGAACATTGAATATAACATGGGAGTTTGTAGTAGCATTTAATATGTGATATAAGTTGATAGTTCTAAGCATTTAGTATGATGGGGGTTGTTAGAAGTATGCAGTACATAATGCGATTTAGAATCATTGATAGCAGTACAGTTGTTAGAAGCACTGAATAACATGGATATAAATGTTTATTGGCAATCTGTTGTTTCTTTTAAGAGTTTTAACAGTTGTATTTTGTTCTTTAGAATTATAATTAAATTAAACTAGTATGCAGAGTAAACGGTAGGATTTGTAACCTTTCTCGTCTACAGTGCGTGTCGCCCCAAATGACAGAGACTCCCGCTGGCTGTTTGTCACCGACAGTTCTGTTGTGAAGCGAGGCTTCTCAATCATCTATCAGATACATCAAGGTATGTCATGCTGTCTTGGGTTGCTTTGTTTCTAAAGTGTAAAACCGTGTGCAAGTGTGTGTGTGTGTGTGTGCGCGCGCACGTGCGGGTGCGGGCACGCGCATGATCGTACGTATATACATGCACATACATATGCCTCTACAATCAGATTGTTGTACTGGTGTCAGTTTCTGTCTAGGATCGACTGCCAATTATTGGCTCATTTGCACAATTGCATACATGTGTTATTTAGTGTCATTGAAAAATAATATATTTTATCGGGTCTGATAAAAATTCAGCTGTAAAGGACAAGTTGGTCTGCCTCCAAAGACAAATGTATGACATCAATATGTTCAAATTAACTATTATTTCAGACGAACATATGGTCAACCTTAGTGAAAACATGTTGATTTTTTACATTAGTAACTCACCTAGCTATGCAACCTAGCGGGTTATCAGGTCTGTTATCGGCTTCCAGTCAGCAAACCACCATCACCTAAACAGAGGCTGGTTTGATGAGGTTTGTGAAACCTAGAGTATTCTAGATCAAATCCATTTGGTTCAGTGTGTTATTCCACAAGTGTTAACATTAGTTAGTCTTGGTGAAAAATGATAACTTCAAGTGTCACATTGTATGTAGTCATATGGTACGTCATATCTGTTACAGCTGGATGTAAACTGATTTTGTTGACTGTACAAGAGCCCTATGTTACTGCTGTTTTAATTCTTTACTGGGTAGACAGCCTTCTTATTTTATACCCTGCTGTGGGCAGACAATTTTAAGATGGCAGCCATCTGTGAATTTCTCTGCATGTTGCTTGCATACATTTTTTAATAACTCGCCAACCAATGAATACAAATATATGAAATTAATTGCACTGTACATGGAATGATTGTGTGAATAAAATGTGTTATTAAAATTTATGTGTTGCAATCAATTACATTTCAGATCTTGAAGCAAGCTTTAACAATTATGATGACAAAATAAATAAGCAACTTCATCATGCTACATATTAAAAAAATTAGAACACAACAGTGTTCCTGTGGAACTAATGTAGCCATGTATGTTAGTTTTATCCTAGTAAAACATCCAATTTGTCAGTTAATTTTCAAATTATAATTGAAGACAAAAATCTTGCCATAATTTACAAAATGACAATCGTTTACCGATCATATTGCCGAATGGAATGTTCTTTTCGTATGTAAAATCAACACTCGAATAACAAAGGATAGCAGACTCCTTTCCGAAATAGATGTTCCCTTATCAGAAGCAATGTGACCATAGTGCATATTAATAAAATACCCTAAAATAAATAAACCAAACGAAGTACAGACTGGTGATCCGATCAACAAAATGGCTGCATATCGGCGAAATGAACTAGTCGCCGACGGGTCATCTTCTTCGTATCTCAACAACGAAAAGTCGCACAAACAACATAGATGGACGATAACAGGGTCTCCGTGGTCGCTGTCGATATTATTCACGTTGCAAACATCGATATCTGACTCGAAATCGTCGAGAAATTATCTCAGTAATATCTGCCAAATACAGCATGATGTCGGAGGTTAACTAGACGAACGCACTTCAATATCCTTCCAAATAAACTCACTTAATTCGCAAACGAAAACAATTTATCACAAAATGGCGACAGCACATGTTTCCGTGACCTACATAGAGCTGAGGTCAGCAGTTTGAGGCCGTTTTGGACTTTCTGCGCAGTAAAGAGTTAAAGGAGTTTGCATAAATATCAGTCCTGTTCTTAACCATCATCATCATTGTCGTCTAAAGGCCCTGTTTCCTGGCTCTGTTTGGCTTGTCTGAATTGCAGTTGCTGTTGTCCAGAGCATCTGTGGGTTGATGTCCGTTACACTCAGCATTAGCCTAGTTAATACTGTTTCATATAATGGTTCTGTGTACTATGTCTTTGAATGTCTTTGCAGTGACACAATGTGGCAGTGACAGTCATTGTCTCAATGGTGGAACTTGTGTCAACGAAGAGTTTTGTGTTTGTCCTGACAACTTCACAGGCAGCAGATGTGAACATGGTAACTGTCTTAGAGTTTTGGAAATAATACTAAAACTAAGGGAGATAACCTATTTGTAGAATGTGTGCTGGTAATCTAGGAAATTTGATCTGTTGTGTTTTGCAAGATGTTATTGTATGATCAATCAATCTTAAACAAAATTGTCTGGATATTACAGTACAAAGTTATTCTATGTAAGCTCTGCCAAAATTACTTAAATCCTCAACATTCAGTTTGATTACATATTCCGTGGTAATAAATTTAACAAATGTATATCCAGTTGTGTTGTTCAGCAAACAAATTGATATTGTGAACTGGCAAAAGTTGATTGTTCCATTGTTACATGTTGTTTGCACAGTTGAGATCAACCTTTGTCATTCCTTGCCGTGTCACAATGGAGGCCAGTGTGAGAAAGACGGAATCGGGTACAGATGTCTTTGTAGACAAGGAACAACAGGAAAGCAATGTCAGCAAGGTGGGTCACTATGAGGTGTCTTTGTAGACAAGGAACAATGGGAAAGCAATATTAGCAAGGTGGGTCACTATGCAGTGTTTTTGTAGACAATGACTAACAGGAAAGCAATGTTAGCAAGGTGGGTCACTATGCAGTGTTTTTGTAGACAATGACCAACAGGAAAGCAGTGTCAGCAAGGTGGGTCACTATGAGGTGTCTTTGTAGACAAGGAACAGCAGGAAAGCAATGTCAGCAAGGTGGGTCACTATGAGGTGTTTTTGTAGACAATGACCAACAGGAAAGCAGTGTCAGCAAGGTGGGTCACTATGAGGTGTCTTTGTAGACAAGGAACAGCAGGAAAGCAATGTCAGCAAGGTGGGTCACTATGAGGTGTTTTTGTAGACAATGACTAACAGGAAAGCAATATTAGCAAGGTGGGTCACTATGCAGTGTTTTTGTAGACAATGACCAACAGGAAAGCAATGTCAGCAAGGTGGGTCACTATGAGGTGTCTTTGTAGACAAGGAACAGCAGGAAAGCAATGTCAGCAAGGTGGGTCACTATGCAGTGTTTTTGTAGACAATGACCAACAGGAAAGCAGTGTCAGCAAGGTGGGTCACTATGAGGTGTCTTTGTAGACAAGGAACAGCAGGAAAGCAATGTCAGCAAGGTGGGTCACTATGAGGTGTCTTTGTAGACAAGGAACAACAGGAAAGCAATGTCAGCAAGGTGGGTCACTATGAGGTGTCTTTGTGGACAAGGAACAACAGGAAAGCAATGTCAGCAAGGTGGGTCACTATGAGGTGTCTTTGTAGACAAGGAACAGCAGGAAAGCAATGTCAGCAAGGTGGGTCACTATGAGGTGTCTTTGTAGACAAGGAACAACAGGAAAGCAATGTCAGCAAGGTGGGTCACTATGAGGTGTTTTTGTAGACAATGACCAACAGGAAAGCAGTGTCAGCAAGGTGGGTCACTATGAGGTGTCTTTGTAGACAAGGAACAGCAGGAAAGCAATGTCAGCAAGGTGGGTCACTATGAGGTGTTTTTGTAGACAATGACTAACAGGAAAGCAATGTTAGCAAGGTGGGTCACTATGCAGTGTTTTTGTAGACAATGACTAACAGGAAAGCAATATTAGCAAGGTGGGTCACTATGAGGTGTTTTTGTAGACAATGACAAACAGGAAAGCAATGTTAGCAAGGTGGGTCACTATGAGGTGTTTTTGTAGACAATGAACAATGGGAAAGCAATATTAGCAAGGTGGGTCACTATGCAGTGTTTTTGTAGACAATGACTAACAGGAAAGCAATGTTAGCAAGGTGGGTCACTATGCAGTGTTTTTGTAGACAATGACTAACAGGAAAGCAATATTAGCAAGGTGGGTCACTATGAGGTGTTTTTGTAGACAATGACTAACAGGAAAGCAATGTCAGCAAGGTGGGTCACTATGAGGTGTCTTTGTGGACAAGGAACAACAGGAAAGCAGTGTCAGCAAGGTGGGTCACTATGAGGTGTCTTTGTAGACAAGGAACAACAGGAAAGCAATGTCAGCAAGGTGGGTCACTATGAGGTGTCTTTGTAGACAAGGAACAACAGGAAAGCAATGTCAGCAAGGTGGGTCACTATGAGGTGTCTTTGTAGACAAGGAACAACAGGAAAGCAATGTCAGCAAGGTGGGTCACTATGAGGTGTCTTTGTAGACAAGGAACAACAGGAAAGCAATGTCAGCAAGGTGGGTCACTATGAGGTGTCTTTGTAGACAAGGAACAAGCAGGAAAGCAATGTCTAGCAAGGTGGGTCACTATGAGTGTTTTTGTAGACAATGACTAACAGGAAAGCAATGTCAGCAAGGTGGGTCACTATGAGGTGTTTTTGTAGACAATGACTAACAGGAAAGCAATGTTAGCAAGGTGGGTCACTATGAGGTGTTTTTGTAGACAATGACCAACAGGAAAGCAATGTAGCAAGGTGGGTCACCATGAGGTGTCTTAGTAGACAAGGAACAGCAGGAAAGCAAGTGTCAGCAAGGTGGGTCACTATGAGGTGTCTTTGTAGACAAGGAACAACAGGAAAGCAATGTCAGCAAGGTGGGTCACTATGAGGTGTCTTTGTGGACAAGGAACAACAGGAAAGCAGTGTCAGCAAGGTGGGTCACTATGAGGTGTCTTTGTAGACAAGGAACAACAGGAAAGCAATGTCAGCAAGGTGGGTCACTATGAGGTGTCTTTGTAGACAAGGCACAGCAGGAAAGCAAGTGTCAGCAAGGTGGGTCACTATGAGGTGTCTTTGTAGACAGCTTGAAATACAATTGCAGAAACATAAAAACATACCATATACATGGTATGCGACCATGCTTTGATGAGCACAGAACCGTGGTCTAGTTTTAATAATTTGTTAAACTTTGACATCTCTTGTGCTGGTCACCGCCATTACTCTGGAGCTACATGTGTTTTCACTCGCTCGTATCTAATCAATGTAAATTTCCAAAAATTTGAATCATTTTTCTGTGACTAGTTATATAATGTGTAGTATTAAGCTGCTGGTGATTCTCATTGCTTCAGTTGATCACTGTGCATCTTTGACGTGTCACAATGGGGGAACATGTCACCAAATCCCCGCTGGAGTTTGGTGTGATTGTCTGCCTGGATCGTCAGGAGATACTTGTGAACATGGTGAGTGTTTTGTATCAGTGTGCACAGGAAACAGATAATGTTGGTCCAATCTTTTGTTTACCTAGTTTTCTCTAAATGATGGATTACACATTTGT
The DNA here is from genome assembly GCA_025642075.2 of Ridgeia piscesae. NCBI lineage: Eukaryota > Metazoa > Annelida > Polychaeta > Sabellida > Siboglinidae > Ridgeia > Ridgeia piscesae. The sequence continues at coordinate 590,065 of JAODUO010000311.1, read as the reverse complement.
TTGCATATTACACTATACATGAATATAATGTGGGAAAAGTCACTCTAAATTAGGCAACATTTTATTTAAAAAAATTCACATTATAAAACCAGTTACTGTATGTTATCAGTATATTCAAAAAACGAAATGCAAACCACCTATAAATGATGTCTGATGAAATTTTCCTATTTTAATGGTTTACAATTTGTTTTTCAATAATTTCTTAAAATTCAAAATTAAATATAATAACAATGATCAATTGCTGGTAATATGCAGACCTTCAGTTGTGACTTGGAAAACATAGTTAGTTTGTTGATAACAAGGGTCAGGATGCATGGGTCATAACCCCAAGAGTATGTATTTATTGTAGGAAATCTTTCTACTGAGCTTTTAATATCATGTTCAGTGTATTTTAATGTTACGTCTTTCGTATTGTAATATACAGCAAATCTGTGAGCAACATTATTGTTGTTCACAGCAACAACCTAAACAATTGGTGATGTCACAACAAATAGTGTAGTGCTGACGTCACATGAACTCACTACAACAGTTTACCTGCCATTTTGGCATGGTGAGTCTAAGACAACGGTATCATCACCATTAACTGGGTATTGTTTGTAACATAGACAGTGATGTGTTGTTTCTGTAGATATTGATGAATGTGCAAGCAGTCCATGTGAACATGGGGCGACATGTTCCACCCCTCAACTTGGCATGTATACTTGTGCATGTGTGGCTGGATACACGGGACGCAATTGTGAAACAGGTGAGTACTTAATGTTGATTTCCAATGCTTCACTAATTGCACATACCGGTTTGTTTTATTAAGTTTGAAGCTGCTCATTTAAATATTTGAATACAATAAATAAAATATTCCTTATTTTTGTGGTAGGTACAACCTTTGGTTTCATTTGATTATTATTATCATTATTAACATTACTACTATTGCTATTTCAAGATTGCCATTATGTTTCTAATAATAATATAATAATACTCTTCAACATTATATGTTGTGATATCCCGTACGTTTTTTTAGAGGACCTTTTTTGATAAATGAATAGAATTTATGATAATTCCATGATGTGTTAAGATGATCAGTCATTTTAATATAATTGTATTATGGCGATGTTCCCGTAAACTTTTTGAGAAGGCCCCTTTAGTTTATGAGATGACCATTTAAAGTTATGATGTGTTTTTAATTAAGTTTAAAAAAAGTTTAATTAAGTAGTTAATTGTTTTAGTGTACGTTTACTTTTTGAGAAACAACACAATGTATTTTGCGATAACTGTAATAATGTCTTGAGATGATCCCTGAACCTGTTGACATGATCAACTGGTTCATATTAATCAATACTTGTATGTTTTGAAATGTCCCCTTAACTTAGTTGCAAAGACGTCTGTATTTGTCAGATGAGCTATTGTTTTTTATCTTTAAATAATTCATTGAGATCAACACCTTGTTCGTTTTAATGAACATACAGCCTTACATTTTTGATGACCTTATTTAAAGGAAACCCCATTATTGAGAGGTGAACACTTATGCTTTAGAGATGATCTGTTGATGTGATAAAGATTTCTTACATATTTTGTAATGATTCATGTTTTGAGAAAACCCATTCTTTTTTTTATCAGGTATCCCCTTAATTTCACTATTATTTTGTAGAGCGTGTTTGTGATTTATTTAGATGACCCTGCAATGTACTGTAATGAGATGATCATCATAGCTTTATAATATTACGGAGGCTTGACCTCCTGTCTTTTGAACAGGTAAAACCCGTTTTGGAAGGGTAGAAATTTTAATTTTATACAATTTGCTGCAAAGAAAGTTGTTCAGTTATGTATTGTCAAGTATAGTTTGAAAATGGATGTTCCCATGTATTTCTTATTTATTTCAGTAAATGGATGCCACACATGTATTTCTTATTTATTTCAGTAAATGGATGCCACACATGTATTTCTTATTTATTTCAGTAAATGGATACCACACATGTATTTCTTATTTATTTCAGTAAATGGATGCCACACATGTATTTCTTATTTATTTCAGTAAATGGATGCCACACATGTATTTCTTACTTATTTCAGTAAATGGATGTCACACATATATTTCTTATTTATTTCAGTAAATGGATGTCACACATGTATTTCTTATTTATTTCAGTAAATGGATGTCACACATGTGTTTATTTCAGTACATAATACACATCTTGACTGGCTAGGTAAGAAAAATATTAGTGTAATGCATCTACCATGTACGCATAATATGGTCTTATATAGAATACGAATTTACAACAAGTCTTAGTCTGTCGCGTCTGCTACACTGTAGTGACTGAATACATAATGTGGTCTATTATTCATACTGTACATTTAATGTAGTCTAATATAGATACTATACATGTTATTTAGTCTGTTATGTGGTCTATTGTAGATACTGTACACACAATATGGTCTATTATAGATACTGTATACACAATATGGTCTATTGTAGATATTGTACACACAAAGTGGTCTATTGTAGATACTGTGTACACAATATGGTCTATTGTATATACTGTATACAAAATGTGGTCTATTATAGATACTGTACACATAGTATGGTATATTATAGATACTGAACACAGTGTGGCCTACTACAGATAGTGTACACACAATGTGGTCTATTATAAATACTGTTCACATTGTGTGGTCTATTATAGATACTGAACATGTAACATGGTCTATTATACATACTTTACATGCAGTGGGTACTGAACACATAATATTGTATGTTACATATACTGAAAATCACAATGTGGTCTATTATAGATAAAGATCAGCACGCGTGCATGTTGTAGACATTGATGAGTGTGTGAGCAGCCCCTGTCAACATGGTGGGCGATGTACCACTCCTCACTTAGACATGCACACCTGTGAGTGCATTGTAGGCTACGCTGGGCACGTCTGTGAACATGGTAAGTAGTATGATTACTTTAATTGTTTTTTTCCGCCAAATAATAAATTTTCCTACGCCATATCGTAATGCAAAGAAATGGTCACATTCAGTTAATTTCACAGTTAATATATTAGTACGACTCAAAATTCATGCTTGTCTGGATCAAGTAAATTAACCATCATATCTGTTCCTACTAGTTGCCATGAACAACTAAAATTTACTAGTACGGTGCACATTTATTATTTGTTGATTATGTGCAAGTACATTTTGAAAGTATTGTTAATTTGTAATGGGGAATCTACAGGATCGGTAGGCAGCACTGATATGCAACTCAAGCCTTTGATGTATTCACATTCTTTATGCGCGTGCACGTTGTTTATTGTTTAGTTTATCTTTAAGTTCTTTTATACCCCAACCATTATAACTGTAAGGCATATTTACAAAGTGTTAACAAATATTGGATATATTGAATGAATGCAGTGTAACCAGCTAACGGGACGCTGGCAGTTGATGGTACGCAGCCCGAGTTGTGAATCGACGCCACCTGGCAGATTACTTCTGTAGATTCCCCATTGATTTGTTAGATTGTCCATGGGACAAGTGAATTACTGTATGGACAAATTATTTTTTTAGTCTACTTATTCAATAGACAAGTAGATAATTGTTTGATTTTGCAAAACAATTTATGTTTGGCATATCCAGTAGTGATTTTATCTTGTAGTCTTTCAAAAGCATGACATGCCAACTTTGTCAGTACATATGATGACAATGGTATAATTGTACATGTGGGAGAGTTGTAAGAAATTATAACTTACTTTGGAGCAAAATTTGTAGAAACATACATGTCACGTGGGTTCCTCAGGTTTCGGTGGGATAATTTGGTTGTAGATGGTGGGCAGGTGCTATCCTAGTCTCTGTTCATGATGGGGCTCTCTGTTTGAGATATATATGTATATATGTATATATGTATATATATATATATATATATATATATATATATACACAGGTGTATGTATATATACCGTATAGTCCCTAATAGACGCACAGTGCCCGAATGGGAAGGCTTGGGTGCGCATCTATTAATTTCTCGAAAGTGGGACGAATGTGGTCACCTGCTATATCGGCTTCTAAACAGAGTAGATAACTAATCCGCAATGTGGCGCCACTGAAGTATGGATATGTACAGCGCCTCCAAGTGAATGACCCGAGATATACTTCTTTCTAAATCAACATTTTTACTGCGTAATGCTTTCGGTACAATCTACGTGTTCTTCAAGTTGCTTTAATAATATTTAATAAATGTAGTAATGTGAACATAGAGTAGATTTACTGAATGTGCATCAGAAACGACCTGGAGGGTAGTTGGAGTAATGGCAAAATTTAAACCTTTGCTAAGTATAGATTGTTCATCGTCACTGATCTGCCTGTCGCTCAGGTTCATTACCCACCTGTTTGTGTCTATGCCGGTGTCTGTCACTTCTTTCTTAGTTTGAGATTTGTTGTAAAATCTCTAGAACTTGTTTTGTTATCGTGACCTAGTTTCCTCGAATGTGTATTTCTTTGCAGCCACGAGCAACCATTCTGTTTCCACCATTTCGTCACTGTTCAAGATGGCTTCCAGTTGTTGTTTATCCGGTGTTAGGGATTTGTTCAGTTTCTTTATTATGTATGTACACTGCCGTATGTGTACTCCGAGTAGTTGTAATTCTGCTTTAAAACCTGAGCCAACACACGTGACACCAGTATGTGACCAAGGCCTGATGGTGACTGGTCGAAATGTCATACGTTTCTACACATTTTGCTCCAAAGTTAGTTAATTATCGTACAACATAACCATATTTTGGAGCCGTAAACAATATATTCAATATGTGACAGAGTCTCTAATTCCAGCCATCTTGAATAATTGCAGGCCTTTCTGATCCATATGGCTTCTTCTGTTATGTATGTTAATATATTGACTTAGTCTAAATGATCTATTACATTAATTTACATTGTAACAGTAATGCATAATATGTAGTTATTGGAGGGAATTAACAGGTACCATTTTAATGTGGTGTGTGTGTGTGCGTGCGTGCGTGCGTGCGTGCGTGCGTGCGTGCGTGCGTGCGTGCGTGCGTGCGTGCGTGCGTGCTGTGCGTGCGTGTGATGTTCACATATAATGCTTCCAAACTCTGTAGTTTGAAGGTAATTAATTAATCAACATTTCATTGACTATGGAACTGTTGTATCATTAATTCCGTCACACTTACTGTTTTAGTTGACCTATGTGCCAGTAATCCATGCCACAATGATGGAATATGCAACAATGAAGTCAATTTCATCAATGTCGTCACACGCTACTCTTGCTCCTGTAAACCGAATTATGATGGTCCAAATTGTGAAAGTGGTGAGTACTAGGTAAATTAATAGTACAATAGTTAATGTTATTTGATTTGTAAATTCTAACTATTATACAGGCTGTTAAAATTAGATAACTAATGTATGTATTTGACACAAATGTTAATGTAAGCTGTCTATAACATAATAAAATACAGTTTAGACATGACAGTGAAACATTATAGACCATATTTGATGTTTTCAAAGTTAAGTCTAAAATGTTTCTTTATCAAAGCAAGCATGTTAAATGAGTGTGTTTCTTGCAGACATGCATGCATGTGTCTATTTATGTATATGGGGCATTTCATGTCGAATCAATCAAAAATAAACATGGCTGTCTTCCATTTTGATGACATTTTGTATGTTAGTTTATAATCACAAGTCTATGCTTCCAACCAAATTTTAGGTCAATCTGACCTTCACAACGAGAGAAAGAAGTCATCAAACTTTGAACCGACCTTGATACCTGATGACCTTCCACATCTAGGTCACCTACAAATGCTATGTTGGTGTCATTTTAAAGCTATTCGAATTATCTACCAATTTAGCCATAACCAATATACAAAAAAATATAAAAATAAATGGTTTGACCTTTGATCTGACCTAGCAAAAGCAAGTAACCTCCAATTTTGCTGATGTTTATGTTGAAGCATACATATTTAGCAAGAATCTATACACATTTTACCATGCACAAATGAATACTTCAGGAGTTATGAATTTTAAAAGCATTTTTTATGCCACATTAATACTGAAATATAGGCAGTATAATGTCATAATGCTCTGTTATTATGCAAACAGTGGCTAACGTCGTAAAATTATTTTGGTTTTTATCACCATTACTATTCACACATTTATGTCACCATGTGCTGATGTACTTAATGTGCATCTGTGAGTGTATGCATGTCTGTGTGCATGCATATATGTGTGTGTGTGTGTGTGTGTGTGTATGCATGCATGCGTGCATGCTTGTGTGCATGCATACATATGTGTGTGCGCGCGTGCGTACATGTGTGTAAAATCATGCCAAAAACTGGGTGAAATTTACCCGCCAAGATCGGTTTTGAAGAAAAATGTGTATTAGTTTGCATACCATATTTTAGGTCAATCTGACCATCATTTAATCATAGTCAGGTCACTTTGATGTTAAAAATGTCTGGATAGAAATCATAAATATTTTATCTGACTTTGACAACCTGGTGAATTTTATAAGTTATAACTTGTCTCCAAATGCGATATATTAAATGTCTTTGTTATCTCTGCTACCTACAGGTTATCATATATATCAGATATAGGTATTTACCGCATTTGCAGAGAATATGCAGAGTGTAAATACCGCCATGAAGTGAACAGGCTGGTTTTGTGGTGTGACAATAACAACCTTCTATTGAACTCGAGAGATGATAATAGATTTTAGGAAGAGGAAAACCCACTTGCTCCCATTATTATTAATGGTGACTCTATCGAAAGAGTGGACTTTCTAGGCATGATAATAGTGACTTCGGTTGGAAAAATAATACAGATGTTGTTGTCAAAAAGGCTCAATAAAGGCTGTTCTTTCTGTGCCAACTAAAGTCTAGTTCGTGCTGAGGAGGGAGATTCTTGTTTAATGCTATCGTTCTGCTATTGAGAATATTCTTGCATTCTCAATATGTGTATGGTTCGGTGGCATCAGCCAGCGTCAGAGAAGCAGGCTTGACAGATTGGTGAAAACAACTTCCAAAATTGTCAGTAGTGAACTCATCTCTCTAATCGCTGTGTACAAAGACATAAAAAAGAGCTAGCAATATTATCTCAGACTAAACTCACCCCGCCCATCATCTGTTCGAATTATTACCGTCAGGCAAACGTTTTAGAAACATCCGTATGAAAACAAATCGATTTAGAAATTGTTTTTACCCCTGTGCCGTAGCAGCCTTATCAGGAATTAAATATAGAATGTAGCGGTAAAGACCTTGGAAAGTTAACTTGGCTGTTTTCATCACTCTGGCAGAGTTGTTCTTGTTCTGTTCTTGTTCTGACACTGGTTGGTGTGGCTGGACCATACGCGTGTGGAGTGTAGGTGTACCTGTTCCCAATAGCGGATCGATGATACTGAACACCAACCTTCTCTTACTGTTACATTTTAGCTTATAATAATTCTATAAATATAATAATAAGGTTTTAATATAATTGTTAATATATATTTTTTATTTCGACGCATTCAATATAATTCAGTTGTAAATATAATTTTTAATGACGTTTTAGACCTTTTATAATATTTATTTATTTGTTTACTAACGATAATTTGATAATTTATAATGTTAAAGGACATTTGATATATATTTATTTATTTATTAACTAGCTTAACACAATTATTTTTAAATGGATAATCTATTTTAAAATATATCTGAGATATATTATTTATTTATTAGATAAAAATTATATATTTTTATCATTTTAAAGAACATATGTACACTGTATATTATATATTTATTTGCCATATTTCATTTTATTGTATATATAGGCACTATGTGAGTCAACACCAGACTACATTCCGATTTAACATGTAATGCATGTTGAAAAAATAGCAATAAAACTTTATTATTATTATTATAAGCAAACAGGACATTCTATGATGGCAGCGTCCATTTGCATACTGATAGATTACATGGTAGGTTTAGTTCTGACTACACCACTAGAGCAGCATTGAGGTTATCAACGTTTAAAATGCTGTTTAATTCTTTAAAGGAGTGCAGTGTTCCTGATAACACAAAGCAGTATGAAACATGAACAATGTGTACTAGTAAGCCATGCTGTGTTCTGACTCATATATTGTATATTAAGTACACCAGCACATAATGATACAAGTGTGTGGATAGTAAGGGTGATAACAGCCAAATACATTCTAGGACGTTAGCCATCATTTGCATACTAACAGAGTATTATAACTGTATGAGTTAAGTACTGCCTATATTTCAATATTACTGCGTCTTAAAGGAATGTTTTTAAAAATTCAAAACTCCTGAAGTATTCAATTGTGCATGATAAAACTTCTACAAATTATTGCTATATATGATTGCTTCAACATAAAGACAATCATCAAAATCATAGGTTATGTGTTTTTTTCTAGGTAAAAAGTCAGGTCAAAGTTTGATGACCTCTGTCTCTATATATGAAGGTCAGATTGACCTAAAATTTGGTATGAAGCAGACTTGTGATCATAAACTGTAGCTAACATTCCAAATTTCATCAAAATAGAAGACGGTCATGTAAATTTCTTGCCGTTTTCTTTATTGATTTGACAAAATGCCCCCATATATGCATAATTGTGTTTATGCATGCATGTTTTTTCATGCATGAATGTATAGAAGCATGTTTCAATATGTACACAGGTGTGTATTTTTATGCTTGCATCACTGTTGACGTGTGTGTGCGCGTGTGCGTGTGTGTGCATGTGTGTACATGTGTGTGAACACATGTAAAGCTGCCAACAGTAGTTTAAAAATAGTTATCAACATTTGACAGATGTTCAAACCTGCCGCAGCCAGCCATGTATGAACGGAGGCACTTGTCACAACAGCTATAACTTACACACGTGTGACTGCAGTGATGGCTTCGAGGGCAACAACTGTGAAACCAAATCTCGTAAGTTTGTCACTACAAATTACCTGGAAAACAATAATAATTCCATTTCTAAATGTGGTGCTTCTTAAGTGAATAAATACTAATCAAAGCACTTTGTGTATTAAAATGATGTGTTGAATAAATGCTAAAATATAAATTATTGAATAAGTAAGCTAAATAAAATTCAAATAAATTAGCATGTGTGAAAATACAATATTACTCAAGTAAAAAGTAAAAAGCAATACTATAAAATAGAAACCGGTGAAATTTAGATGTGTTAGCAGTGCAAGTAAAGTAGTACAGATGAAATAGAAATGATTTAAATTGTTTCTAGAAAGTCATCAACGTTTCAACCAATCACACTCACCATGGCAATCTGTTCCACATATGTGGGCCTGCAAAACTGCCCCATCCGATATGGTTAGGACAAAATTCAATTCAAATTCAAAATTTTGAATCTTCGAGCTTGTTCAGTTTGATTCGATCCGATTCAAAATTCGAAAATTTGCAGCTTTGTAAACAAATATCACCGGAATACTTTAGGTTGTGTTGTCCCGGGCAAAATTAATCCCAGGCAATCTGTTACTTTCTGACCGAAATATGAAAACGACAACATACAACCACCAAACTACTCACATTTCTTATATACATATCATGTTACAAAATAAAATCACTGACGTCGCTAAAACAAATAAAATTCAGAAAACAAACTTGAACAAAACTTGCTGGCAACAAATGTCATCAGCACCAGTTACGTGTAGCTCTATGATTACTGTAACATCGGTATTGTGTCGAGAGGTCTTTTGTTGGCAGTGTTGGGTTAAGGTTTATGGTTAGGATTTGTGGTAAGTTAAGGATTACCCGGTAAAAAAATTTAGGTTAGGGTTACTTTAGGGTTAGGATAAAACCAAAATTTGTGTAGCTGTACCACGATAAATAATGGGTCAACTAAATTACTGCTGTTACGGTAATCGTTGAGCTACATGCAGCCGCTGCAAATCATGTAAACTTTTATGCGAGTTTATTTTGTTAATTTTATTCTTTACAGGAATTCAAAGGATTTCATTTGGTAACCGAGTGTGTGTATATGTACATAAGATATATGAAGAGAAGTTTGCTGGCTGTAAGAAGTCGCTTTCATGGTTAGGTCATAAAATAAACAAAATAGATCGATACGTATATGGCCATGATGCCACCAATTCCAGCTCGGACTTGGGATGACGCCACCATGCAGGTTATGGCAAGACATTTAAACAGCATTCAAAATTCTATGCATGTCCTCCAAATTTGGAGTTGTCTGTCTTATCTCTCGGGACCTGCATGAAATTTACACCTTGAATGCAATTTGTGAATAAAATATGCAACACAATTATAACAGTATAGCAAATTCTTCTATGAGAGTGGTTAGTAATAAAAAACAGCCGTTTGTTTTGTTGGCTCTGAAGAGAGCCGTTTGATTTTTGATTTTTCACGAATTCCTAGAACTCTCCAGAAGCATAGGACAGTCCACCTTCAGCCTCAATTAGCATGTCTTGCTGTTGAATCTGACACGCTATTTCCAAAGAAAGTCCGTCTTGAGGCAGATTCTTCCGAATGACTGGGTGCAGACTTTCATTCGGATTCTGCCTCTTGACACAAAGGCATCAATGGAGGAGGTTACACAAAGTGACTGACTTACATGACAGTGGCATGCCAACATTGTCCATGTGTGGCCCCGGTTGTTCTCCCATTGACAAAAAAACACCAGCTTGAAGCTCCAGCTAGGGCAGGGATCATGATGTGGATCATCATCAGTCAACAGGGCATGAAGGAATATGGCAAACACTGCATACCTCATCCTTCACAAATCGTTTGGGAGGCTACATATGGCTTTGTTGTAATATTTAGGCAGTTGGTTGATTGCTCTTGCTGTCAGCTTGCTGTAACCTTATCCACCTGAGACGACACCTTCCTGGCGACCCTCAACTGCCAAGTCTCTTTGACACATCATTCACACACTCTTCTTTTGTCACCGGGCAGACGTCTCTGTTGATGTTGAGATCAACGAGATAGTTACATGTCTTCGCGTCACCATCTGACAAGACTGACATAGCGGAACCCATGTCTCTGCCCAGTGGCGCCACAAAATATCTGCAATCGCAGCATTCATTGCACCTGGAGTGCCATGAAAGTTCTTGTTGCACTCATGTGTCCTCTTCCACTCCCGGTACTCGTCACTGTCTTTGTCCATGTGATCTCCCGCAATGGAGCAGCCATGGCAGTACAGGCTCAGTACTGCATAGTCGATCACAAGGCAGGTGATCAGGTCGGTGACACTGCCAAAACCGTAGTGTGACTACGTGTCTGGCTACCCATTCATGCAGTGTTTAACATTTTGCTTAACTCATCAGTGTACATGGTAAATAAATATGGAGACAAAATCCCACCTTGTCAAACACCATTGGTAACAGTAAAAGTCAGAGGTAGTAGAGCCACATTTGATACAAAATGTTTGGGTTCTGTACCAGTATAACAGGATATGGATAAGTAGAACTGGTATGCCTTGATTGGATTTTTTTTAATGTATCCAGCAATAGACTGTCAAATGCTTTTGAAGCATCTAGAAAGCAGGAATACACCAGACGAGTGTTACTTCTGTAGTACTGAATTATATTTTTGTAAAGTAAATATACAATGATCAATAGAGTGCCCCTTCTTAAATCCAAACTGGTTATCAGTAGTATCCAAATAGGATATCATTGGAAGTCTGCTCTCTTTGCAGGAACTGGAGGAAGCAACGCTGCTGTCATTGCTGGCTCTGTTGCTAGTACGTTGCTTGTAGTAGCCATTTTGATCATCGCCTTCGTCATCTATCGAAAGAAATTTTACAATGGGGGAGATGGAAAATACAATTACAATGGTAATAAATGACTCATTTATGCCTTACTTTTTTGTAAGAAAACATTCTGTATAACTATAGATATAACGTTACAACAAGGTATTATTTGGACTAATTTTCATTTGTATTTTTGCAAACACAATTATATCCAAAACATGCACGATATATATCACCATTCATGCCTTTTGATCAAGGGCAAATATTGCAGTGTACCAATATCACTGTTGGTATTTACAAAGCAGATCTCCGACAAAGACAGTTTTGTAACACAGTCACTTAGCTTACATCAAAGGCAAAGCGTAGCTACTAAAAATATATACACATGTTACTCAAGCCCGCACCATTTTTTTAAATTGGTTGTTAGCTTGCTCCTTGGATGAAATCCTTGCAATCGCTGTCTTACTTATGTTGTATTCATGAAATAAGTGTTCCAGGGGGTAGTGTAACTGATTTGAACATGGTGCCCCCTTTTCAAAGATATTTACAGCCTGAATAAATCTAGTTAATGAACAAGGACAATGTTCTACCATGTAGAGGCTTGCATCTGTTGTCGGTCACATAGTATACCTTAGACAAATGATGCGGAAGTGATTAAAGCCCCATGTTCTCCCCTGGTCTACTAGCTCTGATTTAAGACATCTGTCTTGTGTTTCAAATAATGGTGAAGAATAGTCCATAGAAATTACCATTAAATGTATTAATTTTATCAGTCACTATCTCATTGATAAAGATGCATCGAGAATATGTGTTAATGCGTGCGTACGTGCATGCATGCGTGCATGCATGCTTGTTTTGTCTTTTCACTTCAGATGCGTAGTCATTGTAACCAGAGTGATTATGTCTTGGGAGGCTCAGATCTCCTACAGTTTTGCGGTGGTGCTGGATATATGCTTAGCCACCAACATGTTGGCAAGAGAGACACCAAACCTCAAAGCAGATGCTGTTGTAGCTTAACATGGAGTTACAGTTGGTCTATTTCATGAGCTTCTCTCCCCCCACATTCAGCTGGGCTAGTACACTGTACTCATGAATGTTTTCCAAAATTAAATTTGACATTATTCTGTTTTAGATAGCCAATCTTCAAACGCGTAAGTTACGATTTGTTATTCCTAAGTAAAACACAGAAGCTTTGTTAATCTTTGTACAACTATTTCGGATATTGTCTTTCCGCGACACTCATTAGGCATAACTACCCCTCTCTCATCTGTGTTATGCCATATGTCTCCTCTCATCTATGTTATTTCACCTGTCTCCTCTCATCTATGCTATGTCATGTGTCTCCTTCTCTCTCATCTATGTTATGTCACCTGTCTCCTTCTCTCTCATCTATGTTATGTCACCTGTCTCCTTCTCTCTCATCTATGTTATGTCACCTGTCTCCTCTCTCATCTATGTTATGCCACCTGTCTCCTCTCTCATCTATGTTATGCCACCTGTCTCCTCTCTCATCTATGTTATGTCACCTGTCTCCTCTCTCATCTATGTTATGTCACCTGTCTCCTCTCTCATCTATGTTATGTCACCTGTCTCCTCTCTCATCTATGTTATGTCACCTGTCTCCTTCTCTCTCATCTATGTTATGTCACCTGTGTCCTTCTCTCTCATCTATGTTATGCCACCTGTCTCCTCTCTCATCTATGTTATGCCATATGTCTCCTCTCTCATCTATGTTATGTCACCTGTCTCCTTCTCTCATCTATGTTATGTCACCTGTCTCCTCTCTCATCTATGTTATGTCACCTGTCTCCTCTCTCATCTATGTTATGCCACCTGTCTCCTCTCTCATCTATGTTATGTCACCTGTCTCCTCTCTCATCTATGTTATGCCACCTGTCTCCTCTCTCATCTATGTTATGCCACCTGTCTCCTCTCTCATCTATGATATGTCACCTGTGTCCTCTCTCATCTATGTTATGTCACCTGTCTCCTCTCTCATCTATGTTATGCCACCTGTCTCCTCTCATCTATGTTATGTCACCTGTCTCCTCTCTCATCTATGTTATGCCACCTGTCTCCCTCTCTCATATCTATGTTATGTCACCTGTCTCCTCTCTCATCTATGTTATGTCACCTGTCTCCTCTCTCATCTATGTTATGTCACCTGTCTCCTCTCTCATCTATGTTATGTCACCTGTCTCCTCTCTCATCTGTGTTATGTCACCTGTCTCCTCTCTCATCTATGTTATGTCACCTGTCTCCTCTCTCATCTATGTTATGTCACCTGTCTCCTCTCTCATCTATGTTATGCCACCTGTCTCCTCTCTCATCTATGTTATGTCACCTGTCTCCTCTCTCATCTATGTTATGTCACCTGTCTCCTCTCTCATCTATGTTATGTCACCTGTCTCCTTCTCTCTCATCTATGTTATGTCACCTGTCTCCTCTCTCATCTATGTTATGTCACCTGTCTCCTCTCTCATCTATGTTATGTCACCTGTCTCCTCTCTCTCATCTATGTTATGTCACCTGTCTCCTCTCTCATCTATGTTATGTCACCTGTCTCCTCTCTCATCTATGTTATGCCACCTGTCTCCTCTCTCATCTATGTTTTGTCATGTGTCTCCTCTCTCATCTATGTTATGTCACCTGTCTCCTTCTCTCTCATCTATGTTATGTCACCTGTCTCCTCTCTCATCTATGTTATGTCACCTGTCTCCTCTCTCATCTATGTTATGTCACTGTCTCCTCTCTCATCTATGTTATGTCACCTGTCTCCCTCTCTCATCTATGTTATGTCATGTGTCTCCTCTCTCATCTATGTTATGTCACCTGTCTCCTTCTCTCTCATCTATGTTATGTCACCTGTCTCCTCTCTCATCTATGTTATGTCACCTGTCTCCTCTCTCATCTATGTTATGTCATGTGTCTCCTCTCTCATCTATGTTATGTCACCTGTCTCCTCTCTCATCTATGTTATGCCACCTGTCTCCTCTCTCATCTATGTTATGTCATGTCTCCTCTCTCATCTATGTTATGCCACCTGTCTCCTCTCTCATCTATGTTATGTCACCTGTCTCCTCTCTCATCTATGTTATGTCATGTGTCTCCTCTCTCATCTATGTTATGCCACCTGTCTCCTCTCTCATCTATGTTTATGTTTTTTATGCCATGTCTCCTCTCTCATCTGTTTTGTCATGTGTCTCCTCTCTCATCTATGTTATGCCACCTGTCTCCTCTCTCATCTATGTTATGCCACCTGTCTCCTCTCTCATCTGTTTTGTCATGTGTCTCCTCTCTCATCTATGTTATGCCACCTGTCTCCTCTCTCATCTATGTTATGCCACCTGTCTCCTCTCTCATCTATGTTATGTCATGTGTCTCCTCTCTCATCTATGTTATGTCATGTGTCTCCTCTCTCATCTATGTTATGTCATCTGTCTCCTCTCTCATCTATGTTATGTCACCTGTCTCCTTCTCTCTCATCTATGTTATGTCACCTGTCTCCTCTCTCATCTATATTATGCCACCTGTCTCCTCTCTCATCTATGTTATGTCACCTGTCTCCTCTCTCATCTATGTTATGTCATGTGTCTCCTCTCTCATCTATGTTATGTCACCTGTCTCCTCTCTCTCATCTATGTTATGTCACCTGTCTCCTCTCTCATCTATGTTATGTCATGTGTCTCCTTCTCTCTCATCTATGTTATGTCACCTGTCTCCTCTCTCATCTATGTTATGCCACCTGTCTCCTCTCTCATCTATGTTATGTCACCTGTCTCCTCTCTCATCTATGTTATGTCATGTGTCTCCTCTCTCATCTATGTTATGCCACCTGTCTCCTCTCTCATCTATGTTATGTCACCTGTCTCCTCTCTCATCTATGTTATGTCATCTGTCTCCTCTCTCATCTATGTTATGTCACCTGTCTCCTCTCTCATCTATATTATGCCACCTGTCTCCTCTCTCATCGATGTTATGTCATGTGTCTCCTCTCTCATCTATGTTATGTCATGTGTCTCCTCTCTCATCTATGTTATGTCACCTGTCTCCTTCTCTCTCATCTATGTTATGTCACCTGTCTCCTCTCTCATCTATGTTATGTCACCTGTCTCCTTCTCTCTCATCTATGTTATGTCACCTGTCTCCTTCTCTCATCTATGTTATGTCATCTGTCTCCTCTCTCATCTATATTATGTCACCTGTCTCCTTCTCTCTCATCTATGTTATGTCATGTGTCTCCTCTCTAATCTATATTATGCCACCTGTCTCCTCTCATCTGTGTTATGTCACCCTCTCTCATCTATGTTATGTCATGTGTCTCCTCTCATCTATGTTATGTCATCTGTCTCCTCCCCATTTCACATTCCTGTGAGCTGTCTTCATGTTGCAAATGTATTAAAGTACTTCATTAAACTTTAAAGCTGTTTTTCTCAGAATCGGTTTTCAGAAAATGACTTGGTACACCTTCTCTTTATGAAACAATAACTTGGCGACCAATACAGCTAGACATTTGTGTTTGGTACCATTGGAAAGCCCATAAATTTACCTTTCACATGGTACCTTTAACTCAAAAAGTGATTTTCCTACTTATTCCTGATTTTGCTGTGCTGGGTCACATATATACACACACACACACACACACACACAGACACACACACACACACACACACACACACACACACACACACACACACACACACACACACACACACACACACACACATATGAAACGTAAAAATGCATAGTGCATTGAAAAGTCACATTCTTTTCTGCAGCATGTGACTATCGGTTAAGCAACCATTATGTCGTTCACTCCACATTAAATAATTTAAACTTCATATTAGTGCTGGTTCGATACCAGCTTTTGTTCGATACCGATCAATACCTGAATTTTGTTCCATACTCGATACTTACGTTGTAATTAAGTCTAATTTTCACATAGAACACAGTTCCCAGTAGAAGCACAGTATGCAACAGAAGTAGTGCTGGTTCGATATCAGAATTCTTTGATACCGATCGATACCAGATTTTTAGTCGATACTCGAAATTGATCTTATAAGTGTAATTCAGTACAGTAGAGATCTCCAAAGAAACACTACTATCCACTTAGACTAATGCCACAGAAACACAAAATTTCACTTGTAGGGAAATATGTGACAATTTTATAGTCATGCAAACAACGATTAATATGCAATTTTCAATTTATGTAACTACACAAACAACAGTTTCAATATAATTTATTACTGTTGTAAAACTAAAAGGTAACTGTAATATAATATTAAAACAATAAAGACAATTGCAATAAAATACGTAGTGACAAATAAATTAATTGCACTGAATTATTTTAAATTAATATCAGTACTTCACCCCAGCTGTTTGTAAATACACTTTAATATAGCAGCTTAATTTCAAGTCAATGTGTCTCCTAAAATGACCATCAACAAATACAGCTGAAACAAATGAAACATACAAATAATATGTTATTATTATATAAAAACACCTATCACTTATAATAGTGTCACTGCCAGCACAGCTGAACCCTCACTGTTATAACTTTATTATTATTAATTCTATCATAAAGATAATTGTGATTTAGCATCAAAACTGTATAGATGATTACAATAAAATAACACTAATAAATAATAGAAAAAATTGTAATTAAAATTACAATTGTACTTCTCAGTTCACACCAATTTTTTTTTTAATATAAAACTTAAATTACCACGTTATCAAGTACACATAACAAGCCCCATTATGTTTTTGCAACTGTTTTCAAGAACAGGCCAGTTTCTTCATCTACCTCTGGCTCTGCCAGTAGTGAACCTGTTTGGCCAGTGTCAGTGTCACAGTGACAGTAGATGCAGTAATCGAATTGTCATCGTTAATCAGTCACGTCATATATGTCACTTCTTGACGCTGTGGCCGCAGTTACTTAGTAGATTCGACAACCGATGGCGATTCGCATCGACTTTAACTTGATGTCCACTGCTTGCTCATTGTCGAATATTTCGAAAGAACACGTTCTCGAGTCAATGGCAATGCGACGTTGTCCACGACGTCGACGACGTCGACATGCCGTACGATGAAACTTGATCATCACGTGTTGAAAGCTTCTTGATTGGTGACATGTTTCGTCAAATTCGATGTATTTCCCCCGCTATCTTTGAGACGTTTCTAGCACAGCAGACAGTCTTTGTTGGAAAAGTGCCAAATTAGCGATGAACGTTGCGACACGTTGTCGTTCGTCTTGGTAGTGGGCGTCGTGTACGGCAAATGTTGGCGCCAACAAAACAGCGCCACCAAACGGAACCCGGATAAACAAAGTCTCCGCATCGCGCTCGAATAATTATTTATATTAACAATATTATTATTAAACTAGTTTCATATATACTAGTGCGTGCAATAAACACTCTATAAAAATGCTATAAGATGTGTGTTTTTGTACGCGTAACCGTAAGTAAAGTAGGAGAAAGATGGCATGGTAGTGCCACCAAACGAGAGTGTCACCTTGGTTTGGATAACGAGGCTAAGCGGAGTCTGACCTAGGCTAAGATCGCACACAGAAAACAGTTATTATACAGACTAACTCTACAATAAAGTTTTAGAAGACAATTCACATTTTATGTTATATTATTTTAAAACAAACATGCCTAAGTCAATTTAGGCTGCGAAGCGCTGTAGTGATAGCTCCCATAAACAACGTCGTCATCAACAACGATGTTGTGTCTTCGCATCGACGTCGTCGAATGGACTCGATGTCAAGTATCGAAGGTATCGAAAGTATCGAAAGTATCGAAGGTATCGAACAGTGGGCGTTCGATACCAATAATATCGAAGTATCGCGATACCACTAAATATCGGTATCGAACTTTCGCAAGTATCGCGATACTTCGATATATCGAATATCGAACCAGCACTACTTCATATCATGAATGACAACTTGGTATTGTTCACAATGATGTAAAAAGATGTTTCCAAAGTATTAATTTATTTGGTGAACTTGACGCCCATAAGCAATGGGCGCCGAAAGTGTCATGTCTGCAGCGCTTTGTGACTGTATGGCTTTTGTGACGGTATGACAGGTCGCAGCAAATCAGAAAACACACACTTGTAAACAATTTTGAATACTTATGATTTATGGCCAGTCAATTATCAAATGTATTTCCCTGCAGATGTCAAACGAAATCAATGCCACAAGAGAAACAAAAGTTACGATGAGCTGAAATGTAATCATATTGATTCATTCATGACACGTTATCGCCCAAAATACAATTTTGTACTATAACGAGGTTATTCTTCAGTTTCTCTCTATTATAAATGTGATTTAAACATGATTTGCAATTGTGGAAATTATGTTATGTTCGACAATGTCACATCGTTTTTAACAAGTATTGCGATAACTGTCCTGCTGCAAGCACACTAGCCTGCTTGGACTATGTGAGCGCTATTTTTAGTGCATTGCCATGGCAACTGCCACCTTTCGTGCATTGTCCGCTAGATGCTTATGGCATAGAACTACACTACCAGTAGCTAATTGAATTAAGATTTGTAATTGAAACATTCAAGGCAACATTACTGTATAATGCCTTAACTGATAAATGTATCTTATTATGGTTTGAAAACCTAGCTATTGGTTGGCGACATTATCTTAAAAATGTTACCAGTTAATTTGTTTAGCCTATAATCTTAGTAGTTACACGTACAGTCATTAGTAGTTCCACAATCGGCCATTAATATTTTCAGTATATCTGCAAGTCATGTTTGTGTGTGTGTGTGTGTGTGCGTGCGTGCATGTGTGTGTGTGTTGCATATATAAAGTTTGTGTAGATTATCAATATATACGTCCACATGATTGATAGTACTTTAAATAATCAAGCACGTTATGTCATCTGTCTCCTTCTTTCTCATGTACGTTATGTCCTCTGTCTCCTTCTCTCTCATGTATGTCATGTCGTCTGTCTCCTTCTCTCTTATCTGTGCCTTGTCGTCTGTCTCCTCTCTCATCTATATTATGTTGTCTGTCTCCTTCTCTCTCATCTATGTCATGTCGTCTGTTTCCTTCTCTCTCATCTATGTCATGTCGTCTGCCTCCTTCTCTTTCATCTATATTAAATTGTCTTGATTTTTCTCACTGGTAGAGTAGCACCAGAAAGAGTTATTCTGTGTGCTCCTGCTCTGTGAAGAATTTGAGATTAGTTATAGCTATAGCCCACATACAGGTAATGACGCTCTTCACTGTTCTGCTTGATTACTGATATTGCTGATTATCAAAATGACTACTGACTTGTTGCTTACCTAGGTATGTGATGGATGATTATCAGGGTCACCCACTTCGTAGAAACAGTTACCGCAATCATGATGTACCCAACATTGAAGGTAATATATCAAGTTAGATATGTCTACTTTTAAAACACTTCATGATTAGAATCATAATATTTTTTAACATAATATTATAAATAGATTTTGGTAAGAGAGATTCTTAATATGGCATGATGTATGCAAAGACCATGATAACATGTATAGCAGTGTTCGATTTTAATGGTATTACTATTATTTAATGGCATCCCAGATTTTACAGCAAGATCAGCGTAGCATTAAGTCTGATAAGACTTGATGCTATGGTGATCTTGTGGTAAATTATATGCAAACATGCCTTTTGGGATTTTTAGTCCTTTTAGCCAAAGTTCCAATGGACTTACGGCATCACTTAGTGTCTACCATGCACCATGCACCATTAGTTCTATTGGAGATCTATTTTTCAAATTTCTTAGGGTAACTATTACTATGCACAAGAAATGTAAATTCTACTGACACATTTTTAATCCTTCTAAGGGCCTAAAAACTGGTATAGCTTAAGTTTTCCTAGTTTATTTGAAACCTTCTCTGAAGCTTTCCTCTAATTTTGCATAAATGTGTCTGAAGGTATTTTCCACTAGTCATTTGTAAGGGCTTCTCAGGGCCTTCCCCAAAAGCAAAATGTAAAAATGTGGTCTATTTCTGGGCTTTTAAGCAGATCTCAGGTCACAAACTCCCGTGGATGGTGATATGTGTATTCTGGTGAGGTCAGCACACCCCACAGTACCAGTCTAGCTGAACACTCCTGGCATTCTATTGTCCTTCCTCCCTATGTTTAAGTGCTCTGCAGCTGTATTAATAACCTGTGGATCCTGTTAAACTGGAAGTTGCTGCCTGCATATGTTATTGTTAACGCTGCTCCCTCCACTCATTTGCTAATCGCCAAACCGGTTCTTTTATGACCAGATGTGTAATGTGTTAATAGTTTAACTAGTATGCACAGTCAGTGAATTTTTGTAATGCATACTTGTCATTTTGTAATCGTAAAAAAATAATCGCCGTTACACCGGGTATAGCTGGCGAAACAATCGACAACTGCTGACGTCCTGTGCTTTTTGGGTCATGTGCTTTATGCGAGATCGACCTACTGCGGCACAATAACAAATCGACCGTGCTTTTTTGCGTCATGACTAAGATTCCAAAGGCAAAGTGATTCTTCTATGAAGGTACGCATTAAGTGCATTAACAAGCGCGAGTAGCAACAAGCGCGAGTAGAGTAGCAACAAGCGCGAGTAGTCGGGGGCTAATCCACTCTTGTGAACGTCTACTCAATGCGAATTCTCTAACTTGTAAGATTATAATAATTATAAGTCTGACAGTGTCACTGACAAGGTCAAGGCAAGCCAGTTTGAGTTGACAGTCACCATCAATATCGCTCAGCATCACTCAGCCAGAAACAACCTGTGTTGATATGTACCGGTATTGTATTTGATTACGCAGGATCTTGTTAATAAATTTAGTAATTGGGAAAGTACATATCCATAAAGAGTAGATGACGTAGACTATACAATTTGGTTCAAAGGCCAGTAGAGGTTTTTTTGCCCTCAAGACGATTTCTGAATCTGACCCTCCATGTGATATTTTATTTGTCTGTATTAATGGGTGGGTGTACTTGTTAAATTGTATATAAGTAAAGACATTATAAAGTAAAAACTGTTTACAAAAACTATTTCATGAAATTGACTAAAAAATAATGGCAAGCACAATATAAGTATAACTACAGGTACAATCACTGCACTTGATATATGTATTTATTTCATCAGATAACAAACATAAGCAGCAATAACAAAATCAGGAAAAAATTGAAAATGTGTTAGGTAAATGTAAAACAAAACAGTTACTTTTATAAATATTCGTATCATTGAACATCCAGCATATCGTATATCAAATACTAGTTAGTTCAGAAACATGAATCCCATTCATTAGGCTTTCAAATTATGCCTTTCACAGAGAATACATTAGCTTTAGCAAACATGTGCTTAGTGATACATGTCATACATGTCATGGGAAAATTGTTCAATATTATGAAACAATTGTCATACTAAAACATATTTCTGGAAATATACTTTTGCAAAGAGTTCACCCATAACACACACACAATTGTTACAGAAACATTCTGTAAATAAATATCATATACATACTATGTACATATAATAACATTATGTACAGCACTTTGACCATGTTGGATATTGTGCTTTAGAAATAATAAATATATTACATAAAGTAACTAGATTATACTTTTTTTTAAATCAGTAGATCTAATTTGTTTTATATATTTAATGCTATGTATCTTTACACCTAAAAAGTGGCTAAACTAGTCAGGGTCCTTGTCATGTGGCTGAGAGTTACATGTGCAATTGCGATATGTTTACTGAATTCAATGAAGAGTACTGGCTAGAGATAGTGGTGAATACTTTTCTTTTGTACAATTAGTATTTTCACATATTAATTTCAGTGTGGCGGAATGTTTCCCACATTAGTAGAAATGTTCAATATAACAGGTCTGACTAATGTATATATAACATGTGGGCATGCAAATTTTATAACATGAATATAACAATTATATTACCATGGTATTGACTTTGACTAAGTGTGTCGTCACATATAAAATATCATACATGTCAGAGCCATGTTTGCATTCATTTACTGGACTGCCCTATCCCACATAGAGCCCAAACGAGGGTGGTGGCGCGAAGAGGAACATTTTAAACGATCCTTTACTAATCTTATTATTTTACTTGTTTTTAACTTGATTTACATTACGGTAAGGTGCTTAGTAAGAATTATTAGTTGGTGTCCCCTGATTAACACAAAATAATAAAAAATACACAAATTGCCAACTTATTCTAGTTGACTTATATTATTGCTCAGTAAACAAATTGTAACCAAGGTACTATGAGCGGCTAAATTTAATTGAGACTGGTACATAGACATAAAGGTTAAATTAAATTTAGGATAATTCTTCATTTTAAAACAAAAACATTTCCTGGCTTGGGTCTGCCTAACATGGCCTCATAAACGGTGCTGCTCTTTGTGTGCCCAGTGTAGGGCCTGGGACGAAGACCCTGCATTTCCATTTCAAGTACTTCTTCTATACTATATTCCTTTTGTTCCTGTTCTAAGCACACAGCAGTACCATCCATGCTGTTGCACTTCTTGACAATCAGGAACACTACATACATTTTACAGGATGTTTTACCTAAGTGTTGTTTTTCTCGTGATTGCTTTTGCAGAAATTAAAAACAGGACAGATAACCATTGTAAAACTCCACATGAAATTTTGATAAATAGATCAGTACCAGAAATTTCTCTCATCAAGGCATTATCCATCAACTTGCATCACAAACCAAGGGCATCCAGAGCAAACCCCAACAAATTCCCACAATACTTCATGTTATATCTTCTTGTTCTGGCAAATGATGTTGAACTAAATCCTGGCCCCAGAGCACCCAAATACCCTTGTGGTGTCTGTCAAAACCCTGTAACATGGAAACACAAAGCAATTTGTTGTGATACTTGTAACACCTGGTTCCACACACAGTGTGAAAGCATTAGACACAATATATGATAAAATGCAAAACTCAAACACATCATGGAACTGTCCAAAATGCAGAATGCCAAATTTCAGTAGTACCCTGTTTAATTACGACGACATTGAATATTCTGAAAATATATCAGCACATCTCACATTCAAATGACAATTCCATTCAACTTCCATCAACACCAGCTGGGTTAGGACCCCCACTTCATATATCTTCACCTTCCAATCAGAAGAAACAGCACAGTTACTCCCATATTCCCAAAACTAAAAAAAACACTCAGAATCATCAACCTAAACTGTCAATCACTAAAGAACAAGAAAGGTGAATTTTTATCACTCATTGATAGTACAAAATCAGACATAATTATTGGCACATAATCTTGACTTAGTCATAGCATATCACATACTGAATATTTCCCTGACAAATTTAATGTTTATAGAAATGACAGAAATGAAGACCAGAGAGGAGGAGGGGTATTTGTTGCAGTGAATTCTGACCTGAATAGTGAAGAAGAATTTGAATTAGAGACAGACTGTGAAATTATTTGGATAAAGTGCTTCATATATGTGCCTACTATAGACCTACCCCCCCCCCGGTAATGTAAATGACGAAAACAGCTTAGAACAGTTCGAAATATCATTAAACAGAGTAAAACAAAACCAACATATATTCATTGAAGGAGATTTTTACTTCCCAGGATGGGATTGGCATAACGAACTGTTCAAACCAAACTGCCGAAAAACTCACTTCATGAAAAATTCCGAAACATTCTTGACGACTTTGGCCTTATACAAATTATACATAAACCAACAAGAGGAGATAACACTCTGGACCTAATGAAAACAAACAATCCTACTAACATAAACCGAACAGAGGTACTACCAGGAATTTCAGACCATGACTGTTGCTACACAGAATTAGACATAAACCCAATGAAACATAAGCAGAAACCTAGAAATATTCCCGTTTTTAATAAGGCAAACTGGGAAAATTTCAGACAACAAATGGAAGAACATGAACAAAACAGTGCAAATACATTATGGTGTACATTTCGGGATACCATTGTCAAAGGAGCTGAAATGTACATACCATCCAGAATGACTAAACGTAGGGATGGATACCCTTGGATCACATAAACACTGAAGAAACTTATGAGAAAAAGGGATAGAATGTACAAAAATCATAAGCACACTCCAAAATACAAAGACCTAAAACGACCTATACAGCAACAACTAAGATCTGCCTACTATAACTATGTAAATGAGATTGTAACCTCTACTGATGATGGTACTCAAAAACCAAGTTATGCAAAGAAATTTTGGACTTACATGAAACACTGCCGTACAGACTACACAGGGGTAACACCACTTAGACAAAATGGAATCCTACATTCAAACCCCAAAGCCAAAGCAGAGATACTCAATCAACAGTTTCAGTCCGTCTTTACAGATGACCAATCTCCTCAAGAAACCAATCTATACAATTCAACTCTACCAGAAATGCCAGATATAGAATTTACAGAAACTGGTGTACTCCTGCAAAATCTTAAATCCTATAAAGCCCAAGGACCAGATAACATCCACCCAAGAATTCTAAAAGAGTTAGCTGTTGAAATTGCTCCATCACTCACCTTAATCTTTCGGAAATCATATGAAACAGGTGAAGTCTCCACAGACTGGTTAAAAGCAAATGTCTCGCCTATCTTCAAGAATGGCCAAAAATACCTCGCTTCAAACTACAGACCCATCTCCTTGACATGTATAGCATCCAAATTAATGGAACATATCTTGGTTAGTAACATAATGAAACATGCGCAGTCACCCAACATTCTTTATGATCTTCAACATGGCTTTCGATCTTCTGTGTCATGTGAGACACAACTTATTCAATTTACACATGACCTTGTTACCAATATGCAATCTGGTGCACAAACGGATGTCATAGTGATGGACTTTTCTAAAGCATTTGATAAGGTCAGCCATGCCAAACTAATAGACAAACTCCATCACTATGGCATCCAAGGCAAACCAAATTCCTGGGTTAAAGCGTTTCTAACCGACAGATCCCAAAGAGTAATAATAGAGGGCGAGGCCTCCTCTGAAGTCCCTGTAACATCAGGAGTCCCTCAAGGTTCTGTACTTGGTCCCTGCCTATTTCTTTTTTACATTGCTGTTTCTACCATATCCGTGATCGTCGTCGTATTCACAGTTTTTTATCACTTTCTGTTGCTAAAACCATCGCGACAGCTCTAGTAAGCAGCAGACTTGACTACTGCAATTCCCTCCTTTACAATACTGCGAACAAGGATATTGCAAGACCTCAACATGTCCAGAACTGCTTGGCAAGGGTAGTTACCCGTTCTCCTCGTTTTTCTAGCTCGGTGCCGCTTCTAAAATCATTACACTGGCTCCCTGTGCATTATCGCATTATTTTCAAGATTTGCACAATATCCTATCAAGCACTCGCATCTAAACAACCAACATATCTAAACTCAATGCTAACTCCAGCAAGGAATTCCATAGAGCTACGCTCAACCAGTAGTAACCCACTTTACATTCCTCGGGTTAAGACGAAAGCTGGGACCCGAGCTTTCTCGGTTGCTGCACCAACTCTGTGGAATTCGCTTCCTGTCAGTGTCAAGTCGGAAGGTAATATAGTTTCCTTCCGCCGACGTCTAAAAACATATCTCTTTAATGCTCCTTAGCTTCCTAGAACCTTCGTCCATCCATCAACGACTCACGCACTGTTCTACGTTTACGCAATTGCTTAACCCCTTGGTTTTGTCGCGCCACTGAGCTTGATTTTCGAGGATATTGGCGCATAAGAAGTTATTATTATTATTATTATTATTATTAACAACATTCCAGACAATATTACTTCTACAGTTAGACTCTTTGCTGATGACACCATAATGTATATAGCGCTTAAGCCTAAGACAAACACAGCTGCACTCCAGGAAGATCTTAACACACTCGATAAATGGGCAAAACAATTGAAAATGAAATTCAATCTCGAAAAGTGCCATGTCATCCCTATAACAAGAAATAAAACTGTCATAAAAACCCAATACATGCTCCACGAACAACTACTTGAAACTGTATCACAGGCTAAATATCTTCGCATAACCATAACTTCTGACCTTCGGTGGAACGCACACATAAATACCATCTCTTTAAAAGCAAACAGATCATTAGGCTTCCTCCGTAGAAATCTTAGTTTCGTCAATCCAAATAAAAACTCAGGCTTACTTCACCTTTGTCAGACCAATCTTGGAAAATAGCTGTACTGTCTGGGACCCCTACACCGCTACACAAATAAACAAACTAGAAATTATCCAACGCCGTGCAGCTCAATATGTCTTACATCGCCACCATAATACATCAAGTGTAACAAATATGCTCCAAACATTAGGATGGAGATCCCTATCCGTACGAAGAATTGACGCAAAACTATGCAAGATATACAAAATAACAAATGGCCTAGTGGGTATACCAGCAAATAAATATCTCATTCCTGTAAACACAGTCACTAGAAAGCAACATTCCTTGTCCTACCTTATCCCTCACTCCAGATGTAATTACCACTTGTATTCTTTTTTCCCAAGTACCATTCGACTTTGGAACCCCCTCCCTCAACACGTTCTAAATAAAAACAGCCTTGACTCCTTTAAGAGCAATATCCAGACTTTGCATTATTCAACTTTTTAGATATAACTAGTTCTTTTGCATGCATTACTGTTTACATGCACTAATTATTGTTCTGATACATTGCATTGAACCCAAAACGAAAACAAATATATTTCTGATTTTTCCTGTTCGCCCGCCTGTATCCTCAGCATGTTGAGGCTAGGCGTTAACCCGGAAGAAGAAGAAGCACTAACTTCCACCATCCTGGGTGATATCAATGACAATTGTAGAAGTATAAAGGTGGAATATTATTTTACATTATTTAAATATAGAATAACAAACATTAAATTATATATAATAAATATACATAATTGTGAAGTTAGCCAATGGCAATAAAACAGATGTCTCGAATTCTGTGATATATCGTTTTGTTTCTTTTACCTATATAGTAATGTATCATGAAAATGAAAAGTATTTGAAAAAGTATTTGAAATACTTTTCAATGTATTTGTATTTAAATACATTTGCATTTAAAAGTTTTTGTATTTGTATTTGAATCCCTCAAAAGTATTTGTATTTAAATACATTTAAATGTGTTTGTATTTGTATTTGAATCCCTCAAAAGTATACACATATTTAATTATACAACTTACGGTTTTTACTTACCTGTATTGTGAGGGCAAATCAACCACCTGTGGCTTCACACCCTCATGCAAAAGAATCTCAATGTGTATAAACTGTATACCTTTAAATGTAATGTAGCTAGTTTCTATAATACAGTGTACCCCTGGTAATCCCTTATTATTATCGTCATCAGCTTCTAATTTTTCCTCTGTTTCAGGTACTGATGAGGGCCCACCAGCATCAGGGTGAGTAATGGTTTACCATCACTGTTATGGTTATTTGCTTATTACTAACACCATGCACCTGCCTATCATTTTGGAATGTGTATATCTAAAATTATTTATTACAGACTGAGAAAAAACGGAGAAGTTACAGTTGTCACAATGATCACTAAACATATATATATATATATATATATATATATATATATATATATATATATATATATATAGATATAGTTTACTAAATTTAGCTTGCATAGAAGCGAACATGTGTACGGTCTAGTTATCTTGTTATGGCACTGTATATTGTATTATTTACATATATCTTACTCTTTACATACAATAAGATTGTGGCTTGGTGCATGTTTTTACTTATTATTTATTTTCAATTATAGCATTACTTGATCCCATTTGCATGTAATTATTCTAGATGTCACAGTTTGTCACTGCTTAAATTGGATTAGCCTTATGTTGCAAATGTATCCAGTTTCTCCATTATAGTTTTAACATTGATCAATATTATGTAAGCACCCAACCAAGAAATAAGATAAGACTTTTAAACGGTGAAGTTCAATCCAAGTTCATCAACAGAAGTAATGAAAAATGAATCTCAGTAGATACACCAGTTCAACCACCATTGGTTTGTGCCAGAGCCATAATACTAATTGGGTTACTTCTATTGCACCTAACTCCTTAGAAACCAAGCTCAGAGGCGCATCAATACAAAAGGGTTAATTGATCTCAGAGTCAATAAAAAATCCAGTTGTCATCAGATTGATTGATACGCCAGAGAGCTAAATGGTGGATGGACAAGGTGAAAAAGGTATGTCTGTAAATGATAACAGAATTTTGCAGTACATGTATTTACAACTGATTTAACATAAAATGGCAGTATTATGGAAAAGCAAATTATAATAATCTAATTACAGACGAATATGCCACAAATTATGAATGTGGTAATATATGTTCCAAAAAATAAAAACAAATATATAAATTTGAGTATCATCTGCATAAAGATGATGACTCAAATTATGCCTATTAATAACTGAACTCAATGGTGTTGTGTGCAATGTAAAAAGTAACAGTCCGAAAACGGTCATCCTGAGGAACACCACATGAAATATTAAGTGGTGACTAAAACAATCCCCAATCTTAATGTTTAAAATAAGGTTTATACCAGCATATAGCTACACCAGATGCACCTTACCACAACTAATCTGGTCTTTGTATAAAATTGACATCTCAAACATGGGATGAAGTGCAATTTCCACTGCAGGCCATAGTATTATTTTGTGAAGCAAAGTAATTTTACTTGACCATGCACTGGAGGTATACCGGTGAAAGATGGTCACATGTAGAGTACCAACCCTGTGGGCTCAAAGATGTATCGACATTGTTTCGGCGTCAGCTACGACGTCGAAAACATGGTGCGTATGAAAATTGGGTTGATGTAATTTGTTGACGTTGTGCCAACATCGAAAACACTTTTTGTACGAAAGTTGGATCAATGTTATTTGTCGATGTTGTGCCGATGTTGCATAATGATGTTTGTTCGATGTCGGGTACTGACGTCAAAACAACGTTGAAAACACGTTGAATTTGAAAGTTGGATTGACATCAGGTGTCAATGTTGTTTAGACGTCGGTAGTTGCTGTTGTTTTGACAAAACCACCCAACGATGCACTGCACATATTAATAAATGTACTGTTTCCATCATGTTCTGATTGTTTTCTATATTAGTGTCAATATATGTCACATATGTGACAATTACACACCTATAAAACATGTTACTTATTAACAATGGACAGTACTCATGAAATAAAAGAAACAGTGTAATTTAGTTTGTTATCACTTATTATCACTATATTACAACTATTATTACGTGTAACATTATTGTGGAACGTCTTGGTCGTAATAAATTATTTTTAATTGATAAGTGTATTGTGCAATTTGAGAAAATAAATGACAACTAGGGTTTACGGGTAAGTGATGGCTGTTATACTATATGAAAAATTAAATAATCGTGTTGTTTATTTTAGTGTCTTTAATTTTACATATGCTATAATTGAGACCCAAAACAATTACATCTTACGCCATCTTATCCCTCCCACCTAACGGACAACGCAAAAAGGCGGCATTCGCCAGGGCAAAATAACACTCACATAGTCCAAGCATTCTCGCAGCACAAGCCGATGCGTGGGTTTTTATCACAGTATTTGTTTAAAGCGATGTGACATTGTCGAACAAAACTAATTTTTGCACTTGTAAATCATGTTTAAATGTTACACAACATTTATAATTTAAATTATGATAAACTGTTGAATAGTCTCGTTATAGTACAACATTTTATTTCGTGTGATAACGTGTCGTGAATGAATGGACATGCACTTCAGCTCATCGTAACCTTTGTTTCTCTGGGGGCATTGATTTTGCATGGCATCTGCAGGGATGGCCAATACATTTTCAGCACTTACCTATGTAAAATTCGGACTCACATCAAGTGTGCCGTTATAACTGTACATTTGCCTACATTGAATATCTCACACTAACTTTAGTCCTAACCCAAATAAAACAGCATTCCTAGGTATATGTAAGTTTTACAAATATTTCATGTTTTGAAACCCAAATAGTGCTCGATTTGGCCCTGATTTGTGCCAGCCGCAAGCACTGTGGCCATGTGTTACTGTGCCGTGCACATGGAATGAGTGATAAACAGTTTGGTTATGCTGACTGCACAGTCTTTTCGATCTCAAATGTCCGCTAAAACGCGCTGCGTATAAAACACAAATATGTGTGAGATTATGTTGAATGATTAAATTAACAAAGTGTAATATCAAATGTTGGCAAAGATACAGTTATAACAACAAAATTGAGGTGGGTCCGAATTATACATAAGTGCCACATTTTGTAATGGAATGACTAGAAATCATGAGTATTCAAGAATATTTACAAGTGTGGGTTTTCTAATCTGCTGCAACCTTTGTTGTACCATTGCGAAAGCCGTACACTCGCAAAGTGCCGTTGACATGACATTTTCAGTGCCCATTTTTGCTAAATCATGACTGATATGTTCACCAAATACATGAATGCTTTGGGAAACATTACATCATTGTGAACAGTACTGTATTGTCATTCATTATATTAAATGTGAATTTTTTAATGCAGACTGAATACTACATAAATGCTGTTTGACCGATGACGTGTGTCGCTGTTTAGCATCAAGTTCAGCCCCTCACATGTAATAACATAATTAAAGCATTAACATTGTGTTCAATAGAAAACTAAAAATACATGAACATTTGTTGACACGCCCATGATCCAGTCACATCTTTAAAAACCGTGAGAATTGTCTTGGCTAATCCGTGAGGTTTGGCAGGTCTGACTAGTGGATTACAGGTGCACAACAAATAAAAAATTCAATGATAGGACCTCAATTTTCTCAGAAAAGCGTGCTAATTTGTATGCAGGATGCTGCAGAAAATAATCTGCCTTTTCAATGCATGAAGTGGTGCTGACTCACTCCTGCCGCTAAGCTGATCCCTGTCTTATATTTCATCTGTTTCCATGTGTTATGTCATCTGTTTTCTTCTCATACTACAGTTTGTTATCTGTCTCCATCTGTCACCTTTGTATTCTGTCACCTGTCTCCTTCTCATTCCTCTGTTACATGTTATGTCATATGTCTCCTCACTCTTCTGTGTTATGTCATCTGTCTCCTCTGTCGTCTGTGTTATGTCATCTATGGTACATCACCTATGTCATTCTCTTCATCTTTGTTATGTCTTCTGCGTCTTTTTTGCTCTGTTGTGTTATGTCATCTCTCCTCTGTTGTCTGTGTTATGTCATATGTCGTACATCACCTATGTTATTCTCTTCATCTTTGTTGTGTCTTCTGCGTCTTTTTTGCTCTGTTATGTTGTCATCTCTCCTCTGTTGTCTGTGTTATGTCATCTGTGGTACATCACGTATGTTATTCTCTTCATCTTTGTTGTGTCTTCTGCGTCTTTTTTGCTCTGTTATGTTATGTTATGTCATCTCTCCTCTGCCGTCTGTATTATGTCATCTTTGGTACATCACCTATGTCATTCTCTTCATCTTTGTTATGTCTTCTGCGTCTTTTTTGCTCCATTGTGTTGTCATATCTCTCTCTTTCTTTCTTTCTCTCTCTCTCTCTCTCTCCCTCCCTCCCTCCCTCCCTCCCTCCCTCCCTCCCTCCCTCCCTCTCTCTCTCTGTCTCTCTCTCTCTCCACCTCTCTCTCCCTCCACCCCTCCCTCCCTCCACCTCTCTCTCCCTCCACCCCTCCCTCCCTCCCTCTCTGTCTCTCTCTCTCCCTCTCTCTCTCCCTCTCTCTCCCTATCTCTCCCTCTCTCTCCCTCCCTCTCTCCCTCTGTTATGTCATCTGCCTCTTAAAATGAATACATTCCTGTATCTGCCTGCCTGCCCGCCTGCCCGCCCGCCTGCCTGCCTGTCTGTCCCTCCCTCAGTTATGTCATCTACCTCTTTAAATGAATTCGTTCCTGTAGCACACTGGTAATTATTTCACGATGTCAGTTTTGTAAAAGACTTGGAATAATGTATATTAGACGCGTTATGACATCTTTGTTGTATGTTGCAGTTCACCCTCTGAAGATGATGCTCCGCCTCTGCCACCCAGGACTGCAGGTAATGCATTCATTTAGCCAATGACATGCACTTTTGTTGCAGAAAGAAATCATGATCTTGCTTCGAAATTTAGATGCATCTTGAACATAAATGAAAGGCGAGTTTACTTATAACTAATTCCATAAGTGTAGAAACTACATTGATATACACAGTATAACAATAGTACAGTGTTATTTTAACACCAACAAATCCAGGACTGTCGTCCCATTCCTGGTTGCATACCACAAATCGATTTTTATAAATAGCTGCATATTAATGTACATAAAACGTGATAGTTGTAAAAAATAACTTAACTGTTAAAAGCTGTACAGTGTTCACATATATAAATCAGTATTTTAAGAAAAATGAGTAATGGTCAGGTCTAAGTATATAGATAAGATAGATAAAAAGTAATACAAGTGTTACAAATTCAGTGTTAAAAGTACTGATAATACCTATATTTAGACAATGAAATACAAACGTAAGACTTCACGAACATATTGGGATTTTTCAATATAGATTCAAGGCTTTGGCATAATTTTGAGATCAGCAAACCAATGTTTGAATTGGCTCTGTCCGTTTTTACAGAATATCTAAATGTCATCATTTACATTGTTGCCTCCTTGCAAAGATCTTTATTTCAGGCATGAGAAATGTCATTTGTGTCATTTCTGTGATTCGTCCAAAGCTGAATTTTCATTTTTTTTAATATGAGGGGCAAAACTTGTCAAAAATCTATGACAAAGTCAACTTTTGTGTCGATTCCTGGCGTAGATCCAATTCGCGACAGTTGTCCTTTTAAATGTATGCCGCACTTAGATTAGCTAGGAACATCGAATCAGGGCACAGCTTACAATTCGCGCACGCCTACCATTGGAAAGCTCCATGTCTCTATATTAGATGACCAAATTAGGCAGATATTACTACATTCCATTTCAGAAATTCACTTTCCCATTCATAAGGTCGGAATTGGGAAAGCGTGGTACCAGTAGAAAGCCTAATGATTGGTCTGTCCAACATATATTACGTCATGATCAACAAATAAGCACAAATCGAACAAACAATGATTTGTAGACGTGGGTTTCCCCGAACCCGGTTAAGGCTGTTTTAGTTACGTCTTAGATAAGATAAGTTGAATTATATTGAGTTTCGGTGTCACTATATCTGTAAAACGCCTGAGAATAATAGAGATAATAGAGTTATTATACTAATTTAGACAGGCTAACTTTGGGAGCTGTTTTGAAGTAGACTTTCAGCTAGTTGCCGGCGAGTGCTGTAATCTGTTTATGCAGCCGTAGATTGCTGCAACCAGTTCGCCACAGGTCGCCGAAAGTCTTGAATATTCTAGATTTTTCGTTCGGATACCCTCGAGTGTTTTTGAATTTCACTGAATGTTCTTGAAGAGTTTCATGAACATCAAGCACAGTAGCGGTGAAATGATGAGGAAAGAATTAGTAATATTTTCCAATACCATGGCCGGTACACGATTCAGCAGATGACACATGAACTAGTAACGAACATGATCGCTCGATGTCGCCACTCGAACACATGATGGTATGGTATAATTATATGGGTTGTTCGTTAAGATGTATATAACCTCTCAGCAAATTATTTGTCGCAAATTAACATGAGGCTAACAAGTTTTGAGGCATGTTTTGATAGCAAGCATAAATCATGTGAATGTAGTGCGCCATAATCCGTGACAGTGATTTACAATGTTAACTCTTATGCTGCAGCCAGCGACAGAAGTATAGAATTCCTAACTGAATCCTATTTGAATGATGAAAATTTTTGGTGGAAGGATAGGACTGGGAAGGAAAATCTTACATAAACATCCTGAAATCCACTGCACTTTGTGACTCTATGAATCAGGCAGCCAGTGAATGGTCTTCTGTTCCCCATCATCCAAATTTGTTCCAGGATTGGGGGGCCATGCCGCCCCCTCTGGCTGTGCCACTGCATGGAGTAACGAGTTTTTCAGTCGTGTCATTTTGAGAGTAATTGTATTGATTGCAGCCCATGCACAAAGATATTGTATTTAAATATAAAAAACATGTAATACATTAATATCACTAAAATGTCGATGTGTCAACCAGACTAAGGTTTGCCTAATACGAATCAAACCATGCAAGACGTTGCTGTTAGTCCAAACAGATCTCTGAGGCAGGTTAACATGATTGTGTGATCGATCATATCGAATGTTGCCGATATATATAGTAGCACTAGTATGGCAGTCTTCGCTCATCTAGTATACAGAGCAAATCATTGCGTACTCTCAGCAGTGCTGTCTCTTTGCTGTGGATTTATTGCCTAACATAGAATTAGCCTGGCTCCGTCGCTTCACAAGGTGCAGTAGAGTTTGCCGCACCCAAGTTGCGGAAAACCGGTGACATTTCTCCGGATAGAATAGAGAGGAGGGCCGGGAACCGGAGCCCGGAGGTCCAGCCGAACCTCGGTGACCGTTCAGCCGTATGTATACCCGAGGCCACCGAATGTTCGGGAAATACCCGGAGCTGGACGAAAACCCGAGACATTACACAGTTCGGCTTGTGTCAGCTGAACTTCGGACGCAGAGGAACCGACCAATCAGAAACTGCCGCAGGCAGATTTCGTAGCTGAAGCCCGGTTCTTCCGTCATGCGAACCGCCAATCTGTGTACCAACCGGCATTACTAGAACTAGTTGGAGTCTTATCCAGGGATGGTAGCCGAACAAACAGACCGCAGTGACGCGAAAATTTAGGTGCATTAACCCGGAGTTTGCATTCACGGGCACCATGACACGGGGTCATATTTCGCGACACGCAACTACTTCGCGGCTCGCAGAGCCGGTGTTCGGCTGCCAGCAAATCGGCGCTGTGTCCTCCTAAACGTTTGACTGGCCGTTCGGTCCTGGGAAGAAACAGGCGATAGATGGACATCACTTCACATAAGGTGAAGTATACCCACACCATACACAAGTACACCGACAACAATAATTTTTCTTGCCGTACAACTGGAGGAACAATGTGACACGATGTCACATTCAGAACGAGTTATCCTGGCCCGCACTTTTCTCTCTGATGAATTGGCGGCGACTGACAGTCTTGTCCCTCGCACAGTGCCACGTCTGTCGACACTGACACAAGTCGCTCCCCCAGCCTGGTTTTCCTTTTTGTCTGAGGCATTGATCAATCACTTCAGAAAATTCAGCAGGAATTAAAAAACGCTCAGGTGGGCAATTCACACCAAATTAGTTTGGTACTTCGCTCCAGAGAGGCCCTGCACTCTCCGTTAGAGCTTTCTTCTACAGGTTGTCTGTTTTAACAAGACTCCCGTGTCGTAGATAAGAGCTTCACCGAGATTTCTCGGTCTCAGGTGGGGGGGAGCACGACTCGGCACGGAGCAGAAATATTTCTGTGACCTCGCAGCCATGACACGCTGAGGGGTGTGTATCTCCTCCTTCCAGGATTGGACGAAAGCTGCCCTCAATCAGTCCATACAAGGACTGATCAACCACATGGACATTGGAAGCGTATCCACAGAACAGCTGTTGGAATAGTTTAAGGCAACTTTACAGTTGTCTCAGTCAGGGGAAACTGCGCTACCTTGGATTGCGCCATCTCCTACAACATCCTACTGCATCAACGGGACCTAGCTCTACGAGGAGTCTCTCCCCTTGTGCCACTAGAGGAATGGGAGCACCTTCGTACTGCTCCATCCATGTTGTAGAGGTAGTCTGCGATACGACATCTCCTGGGTGTTACAGTTACCTCTTCCTAGAGATTCCCCACTTCACGATGGAGAGTGCGGAAACATTCGGCGATCTCTCGCTCGAAACGCCTGGGTCACTTACGTCGATCTTGTGGATACCTATTTCCACATCATCCCATCCACAGAGGTTACCGAGAATGTCTTCGATTTCAGACTCGGGACACCATATACCAATTCCGATCACTGCCGTTTGGCCTTTCTCCAGCACCTTGGGTATTCACCAAGATTATGACAGAGATCAAATGCTGGTACATGTGATGGGCAACAAACTCTATCAGTACCTGGACGACTGGCTCATCTATTCACCATCTCACGACCAGTGACTCCGAAATACTGTACAAGTGCTCAGTCTCTACCACACGATGGGCCTCCTCATTCATGACAAGAAGTCGGAACTGATCCCAAAACAGAAATTTATTTTTCTGTCATACCAGTTTGACCTGGTTTCCTTCCAGGTCACTCCAACTCTGGATCGATATCACAAATCAAACACTGATTTGCTCATACGTGGCAGGTCCTGCTCGGTCTCTTGCATCTGCAGAGAAAATGGTTATTCTAGGACGGCGGCTCACCCGCGAAGCCCAACATTGCATCTCTCAACATTGGGATTTCAATGTTTTAACCAGCAACTTGTGGATACCTCTTTCCCCCACAGCGGAGGAAGATTTCCAATGGTGGAAGTCAGCACAATGTTCTGAGGGGAGCCCCAGTTA
Source organism: Ridgeia piscesae (assembly GCA_025642075.2). NCBI lineage: Eukaryota > Metazoa > Annelida > Polychaeta > Sabellida > Siboglinidae > Ridgeia > Ridgeia piscesae. Next base: position 552,883 of record JAODUO010000311.1, on the reverse strand, counting down.
TGCTGACAGAACCACACATTCAGTTGTAGACGGATGCATCGAATTTTGGCTGGGGACCACATTGGAATGCATTAACGCTGTCTGGTGTATGGACAACAACAGAGAAAACACTTCACATCAACGTACTCGAGTTAGAACCCATACACAGAGCCATGCTCCACTGGGTGCAGAAGCTTATGGGTCTGACAGTACTGGTTGTGTCAGACAACTTGACTGTAGTGTCCTACATCAACAAGCAGGGCGGAACACAGTCAATACATATGTGCAGACGGACCAAGAAGCTACTCCTCATGTGTCAGGCCAACCAAATAGTACTCCGGGCACGACACATCCCTGCGAGATTAAACGTCCTTGCAGACATTCTGTCACGCCCTTACCAGATGTCAGGTACAATATGGTCTCTACATCCGGGAATAGGGAATCCCATTATTTGATCTGTTTGCAACGAGGTGGAATCACAAACTTCGACTATTTGTGGCCCCTGTTTCAGATCCATCAACCATGGCAGTACATGCTCTGTCTATGAGCTGGAAGGCACTGTGGGCATATGCATACCCACAACCAGCTCTGTTACCAAGGGTGCTCGAGAAGGAGCAGTGCGAACTGGTCCTCATTGCCCAACACTGGCCCCAAGCGATCTGGTTCCCACTACTCTTAGGGATGTTGGTACAATCTCCACTCCGGATAACCAACATTCCTCGGTTACTATCCCAGCCTTCAGGTCAGATCCATTGAGAGACGTCCAATCTCCAGCTACACACCGTGAGATTATCTGAGATACCCTCCGCAGCAGAGAACGTTCGATAGACGTTGTCTCCTATGTCAGTAGACCCCAGCGAGAGTCTACTCTGGCGATCTATACAAGATACAAGATACAAGAAGCTTTATTTAACGTCGGTTTACATGTGAATTGATAACATTAGCTCATCTGAGCTATTTTCCGACAAACAAGTGTAAAGCAACGAGACATAAAACATAAAAAGCATACAGAGTATTTAAAATGACAGCAATAAAACATATAAAATACGTGTAATGAGTACAAAATAAATAATAGATGCATGTATAATAATAATATGTTTTTTGTGGTTTTTTTTTCTCACTTTGGGCAATCATAGCGATTGAAAATGCTACATAAAACATGCAAAGTATATTAGTTAAAATAGAGTAAAATAATATATAATTTAAGACATTAGCATACGTATAAGTTAAAATGTAAAGAGTATATGATATGTATATATAAAACTAATTTAAATAATTTAAGACATTAAAACATATTTCTGTGATTATTTGACTAAACTTATTAAATAAAAAAATACTTTAAAACATTAAAATAAATAGACTAAATTAAGGCTTTACCATATTTTACACATATCCATATTGCATGTATACAATGAAAGCTATATTCATAATATTGGCATGGCGACAAACATTCCATGATGGGCCATCCCAATTCCGGATCAGTCTGCGAAACTCGCGAGGTTTAATATTTTTCGCATTTCATTTGGCAGGCTGTTCCAGATCTGGGGCCCATCATGAACAAATGATTTAAGTCCATATTTAGACGTGTTTGCCTTAGGGACAACTGCAGTGTTATCCTTTCACATGTAATACTGGGAAAATTTTAGCATGATGAGATTTTGAATAAAAGTTGGAGCAATATTATTTACAATTTTGAATACTTCGCATGCCATTTCTTTTATCCTTTTAACGTGGAGGTGTTCGGTGTTAGCGGTCTTTAAAAGGTCATGATGCGTGGATGAATAATCATTGTAAATAAATCGAAGTGCTCTCCTGAATTTTTTCAAGTTTTTTGGTGCTAGATTGGCTACAAAAATGCCAGATCAAAGGACAGTAGTTGAAGTTTGATGTTGTGAATGATTTGAAAATTGCAAGTTTCCCTTGTAGGGAGATGACCGAAACGTTTTAAGACCGCTAACTGTCTAGCTGCCTTTTTGCAGATGTTAGCGATATGTGTGTTAAATGTTAACGAATGATCAATCTCAATGCCGAGAAGGACAACAGAGTTTTCACAGTGAATGGTAGTGTTTTCAAAAGTAAAATTTGTTATGTCCCTTGTTCCACTCTTGCCGAAGCTAATTGCTTGGAATTTGGATGGGTTAGCCTTCATCTGGTTGATATTGAACCACTGTAATGTAGAAGTACAATCTTGTTGCAAGGTGTGAATGAGAGTGTCGGAATTTGAGTGAGCATAAGACAGGGTGTTATCATCAGCATGATTGTAGAGAGAGGACTTATCCAAGAAGTGAAAAATATCATTAATAAAAACATTGAAAAGAAGAGGGCCAAGAATGCAGTCTTGGGGTACACCTCTGACGATGTCAGCCCACTCACTCTAGTGAGGTCCTAATTTCACTCGCTGTTTCCTGTTGCTGAGATAATTACTAACTAAACTGCATGATTTATCAGAAAGGCCATAAGCATCTATGAGTACAATACATTAATCACTCTCAGCTAATGAGAGTGTAGTGTCGGATATTCTTCTCCACCTTCACACGGAAAAACATTTAGCTATCTCGACCATTTCAGGCTATCAGATGGCAATGGCCAACACTCTTCGTGCCACTTCCAGTGTGGAAGTAGGACGAAATCCTGCACTGAAATCGCTACTTCGAAATATCGAAATGGAACAGGCACCATCAATGTCAATTTCCAGAGAAGAATCTTACCTTAATTTTGTCAGCTTTGACAAAACCACCTTTCGAACCGCTAGACCAAACATCGGATCAGCTGCTTACATGGAAGACAGTTTTCCTCATTGCGCTTACTTCCAGCAAACGTCGGGCAAAACGAACTTTGAACATGCCCGAATACAACGGACCTGTCATTCATATCATAGACGCAATTTGACCGTCAGTTGAGCTATGGCATAGCTGAAGACCGACTCCTGTTCCCAATATGGGCACTAATATTCTACCTGGAAAGTTCCATGCCTTGGAGGGAGCACAAGCGCCTCCTCTTTGTGTCGTTCAAATCAGAGCATAAACAAGACATTGTACCATCCACAATATCCTGGTGGATCCGGAAACGATTCTGGAGTGCTACACAAATTCCCCTACACCTCTCCTTGAGTCCCACAAGGTTAAGGCGCACCAGGTACGATCCATGGCTGCATCGCTCGCATTCCACAGACAGGCCTCCATGGAACAGATTCTGCGAGCTAATACCTGGCGTTGTCATAACACCTTAATCGACTTTTATCTCAAGGACCTATCTCTCTATTCTGCCGATCTCATTCAACTAGGACCAGTAGTGGCTGCAGAATCAAACCTGCACCCAACATTAGAGATCATGAGACGTAAGATTGTCTATATCCCACCATCCATTCACCTAGATTCTGCACATTGTGAAGCAACGGAGCCAGGCTAAGTCTATGTTAGGCAATAAATTCTATATTTTTAGAATTAAAATATGTATTTATAAGTAACATACTTACCTGGCTCCGTCACTTCACCATTTCACCCTCGCTCCGTCCCCGCTATAGGGAAATAACCTATCACGGTATGAGCCTTTTACAAAGTGCGAAGAGAAGAGACTCGGTGATTGGATGAGGTGGTGAGAGCTGTGGGGATAGGTCATTTTTGCATTTTATTAATTATGGCGAGCAACTTGGACGCGGCCAAGTCTATTGCACCTTGTGAAGCGATGGAGCCAAGTAAGTATGTTACTTATAAATACATATTTTAGTTCTAAAAATATAGATTTTGACGATAAGCAGATTGCATAAATATTTTGTTCATGTAGATCGTTGTCTGACAAGTAAAACCATTGCATACTGTAGTGTCACACTGGAATTACAACACAATAACAGTGAATTGTAATTAAGCTTTTCTAACATTCAAATGTCAACTAAAGTGCACAGCACCATTGCAAGGCATACTAACTAGCATAGTTTATGTGTCATTTGGACGGGTAAAAACGAATATGGACGGGTAAAAATATGGGTGGACGGGTGGTGGATGGGTAAAAAATGAAGGAGCAAATAAATTAAAAGATATCCCAAAACCATACATATTGTTAGTTATGCCTTGAAAGTGGGTGTAAATGGTGTCACATGTGTGTTTGTAGTCCATTTCAGGCCATCAGGCATATTTGAAAGTTTGTAAACTGGTTTAACAGTTAACATCCAAGTGTCCACCAAAACATGTGTGACTGGCAATAATTGTATCCTGCATAAAGCCCTGCTAATGAGGCACTCTGTGGACTATCATAAGTTTACAGATGATCTACTAATATATACGTCCTGTCGTCCTAACATACCGGGTGACTTGGAGTGCTCTGCACAGACACAGTGACTGCATCAGTGAAATCAAGTATTGGATGGTTAAACATGAACTCAAACTAAATGAGTCCAAGACTGAATTTTTGGTGGTCCTCAGTCCTCATCATCTGAAGAAATATGGTCTACCACCTTGTTGTTGGTAGAATTAACATCAAACCTGTTGTGTCTGTCAGGAACTTTGGGGCTTACGTTGACATTCACATGAACACGAAGCAGCACGTTTATTCTGTTTACAAGAAGTATCACTAAGCAATATTTATGTGACTTATGTAGCACTTCCTCTTTTTCCAACTGCTCAGTCTGTTATCTTTTTGCTTCTGCACAGCAGGGTCTGGCAGGCTCACCGATATAGGAGTCGAGTTCTGATAATCAAACCGGGCATAGAAGTTGTTAAAGTTGTCCAGTGTTGTGCAGTCAGAGCCGGGTTGAAAGGCTTTTGCTTGTACTTTAATGGAAACCCTGCCAGAGAGTGCAGGTATTGATAGGAACTAGCCTTCCAGCTAGCGTCAGACATGGGGACAAATACATTTGTATTTGAAAGTATTTAAATACTTTTTTTAATACATGTGTTTGACATTTAGGAATTGAGGAATTGAGAGTATTTGTATTTAAATACATTCCAAAAGTATTTGATATTTCAAATACTTTTGAAATTCTTTTTTCAATTACTTTTTCAAATGCGTATGATAATTGCAATTTAAAATAGTTCTTGAGTGGATCCTTAAAAGTCAAGTCTTCATGTAAGTTACTGCTAAGCTAAATTAGTCAATGTGATGTCAGTGACAGTCAGGGACTAAGACCTTAAATACACAGATTAGCACTTGTGGGCACCAACTTGCCAATTCCCTTTGTGTGATAGAGGAAGAAAAAGCCTGGCTTGGTTTAGCAAGCCCTTTGTTCAAGCCAGGTATCCCCACTTAAATAAGCCACAGTGGACTTTGTTCAAACACCACCCAGCCCAGTGTGCAGGGCAGCCTGGTTGATACAAATGCTAAAGGGAGAACCCAATTCAACTCATATCTTGTTAAGTTATCTTCAGAGAATGAATGGAAAGCTTGGCTGGGGTTCTGTTCACATTGCCATGAATGTGTGAAAAGGGTGTGGAGGAAAGATTAAAGGGACCATTGCATTCATTTACTGGACTTTGCACTATCCCATATAAGCACTAACTTCCACCATCCTTGGTGATATAAATAAACAAATTAGTAGTATAAAGGTGAAATATTATTTTACATTATTTAAATAATGAATAACAAACATTAAATTATATATAATAAATATATATATTTGTGAAGTTAGCCAATAACTGTTTTGAATGTAACCAGACAACTTAGACAATGGCAATAAACTAGATGTCTCGAACTCTTTGATATATCGTTTTGTTTCTTTTACCTATATAATAATGTATCCTGAAAATGAAAAGTATTTGAAAAAAGTATTTGAAATACTTTTCAATGTATTTGTATTTAGATACATTTGCATTTAAAAGTATTTGTATTTGAATGCCTCAAAAGTATTTGTATTTAAATACATTTAAATGTCTGGCTGGCGTGTACCTGTAGTCCGTTTTCGCTCCCCATATTGCTCTTTCAACAACGTACTTGGCTTTTTTGTACAGTGCACAGTCTCCGCTCTTGAAAGTATCCTCCTGTTTCCATTTGATTTTTCAGGTTTTGTTGCCGAACACTCACAGTTTTGGGAAATACACATATTTAATTATACAACTTACCTGTATTGTGAGGGCAAATCAACCACCTGTGGCTTCACACCCTCATGCAAAAGAATCTCAATGTGTATAAACTGTGTACCTTTGAATGTAATGTAGCTAGTTTCTATAATACAGTGTACCCCTGGTAATCCCTTATTATTATCGTCATCATCTTCAATTTGTTCCTGTTTTAGGTACTGATGAGGGCCCACCAGCATCAGGGTGAGTAATGGTTTACCGTCACTGTGATGGTTATTTGCTTATTACTAACACCATGCACCTGCCTATCATTTTGGAATGTGTGTATCTAAAATCATTTATTACAGACAGAGAAAAAACGTAGAAGCTACAGTTGTCACAATGATCGCACAGGCACAGACACACATATTTTATTTATATATATATATATATATATATATATATATATATATATACATACATATATATATATACATATATATATATGTGTGTGTGTGTGTGTGTTCCCTTACATTTAGTTTGCACAGGAGTGAACAGACATATGGTCTAGTTATCTTATGGCACTCTATTGTATCATTTACATATATCTTACTCTTTACATATAATAAGATTGTGGTTTGGTGCATGTTTTTATTTATTATTTATTTATATTTACAACATGACTTGATCCCATTACATGTTATTATCCTAGATTCCACCATTTGTCATTGCTTAAATTGGATTAGCCTTATGTTGTAAAGGTATCCAGTTTGTCCATTATAGTTTCAACATCGATCAATATTATGTATGCATCCAACCAAGAAAAGAAGATAAGACTTTCAACCAGTGAAGTTCAACCCTGGTTCAACAATGCAAGTAATGAAAAATGAATCTCAGTAGATGTACCAGTTCAACTACCATTGGTTTGTGCCAGAGCCATAATAATAATTCGGTTACTTCTATTGCACCTAAATCTATAGAAACAAAGCCCAGAGGCACATCAATATAAAAAGGTTAATCGATCTCAGAGCAGAGTCAAATAAAAAATCCAGTTGTCATCAGATTGATTGGTTACGCCAGAGAGTATATGGTGGATAGACGAGGTGACAAAGTATGTCTGTAAATCATGGCTGAATTTAGCAGTACGCTGTACATGTATTTACAACTGATTGAATATAAAATGGCAATATTAAGAAAACGCAAATTATAATAATCTAGTCTAGTAGTGACTACCACAGCTGCAATAGCTTTTGCAATAGAAACAGACAAATACAGATGCATATGCCGCAAATTATGAATGTGGTAATATGTTCCAAAAATGTGAGAAATGTGTTCTCTAAAATGAAATTTATCATCAGAAATTACTCGCAAATTTCAAGTTGTAGCTGCAGGCATAACATGCTGATTAAGTAAGAGTACAGAGAAAACATTATTAATTTGTTTTCGCTACCTTTGTGCCAAAAATGAGAAACTCTGTCTTTATTAGAATTCAGCTTCAATCTACTATGTCATCCAGAAAAACATCATCAAGACAATTTCTAAGTAGTTGTAAGGAACTTAACATCTGGGGTAGAAAAGGATATATAAATTTGAGTATCATCTGCATAAAGATGATGACTGAAATTATGCTATTAATAACTGAACTCAATGGTGTTCTGTACAATGTAAAAAGTAACAGTCCGAAAACGGTCATCCTGAGGAACACCACATAAAATATTAACTTGTGACAAAAATAATTCCCAATCTTAATGTTATGTCTTCCACTAAAATAAAGTTTATACCAGCATATAGCTACACCAGATGCGCCATACCACAACTAATCTGGTCTTTGTATAACATTGACATCTCAAACATGGGATGAAGTGAAATTTCAACTGGAGGCCATAATATTATTTTGTGAAGCAAAGTAATTTTACTTGACCGTGCACCGGAGGTATACCGGTGAATGATGGTCACATATAGAGTACCAACCCAGTGGGCTCAAAGATGTATCGACATTATTTCGCCGTCAACATGGTGCTTATGAATATTGGGTTGATGTAATTTGTCGACGTTGTGCCAAAGTTGGATAATAACTTACTGATATCGGAACAATGTCAAAAACACTTTGTTGGATCGTCGTAATTTGTCAACATTGTGCCGATGTTGTATAATGGTGTTGGTTCTATGTCGGGTACTGACGTCAAAACAACGTTGAAAACACGTTGGATTTGAAAGTTGGATCGACATCGGGTGTTGACGTTGTTTTGAAGTCGGTAGTCGACGTTGTTTTGACAAAACAACCTAACTGTACATATATGTATTAATAAATGCACAGTTTCCTTCATGTTCTGATTGCTTTCTATATTAGTGTCAATATGTGTGTCATATGTGACAATTACGCACCTATATAACACGTTATATATGAGCAATGGACAGTACTCATGAAATACAACACTCTATTTAGTTTGTTATCACTTATTATCACTATGTTATAACTAATATTACATGTAACATTTTTGTTGAACATCTTGGTCGTATATATTTTGAATTGATAAGTATATCGTGCATTTTAAGAAAACAAATGACAAATAGGGTTTACGGGTAACTGATGGCTGTTAAAATGTATGAACTATTAAATATCCATGTTGTTTATTTTAATATCTTTAATTTTAGATAGGCTATAATTCAGACCCAAAACTATAACATCTTATGTCACCTTATCCCTCCCACTTAACGGACAACGCAAAAAAGTGGCAGTTGCCAGGGCAAAATAGCGCTCCCATAGTTCAAGCATGCTCTTAGCATAAGCTGATGTGTGGGCTTTTTATTTCAATTTTTTGTTTAAGCGATGTGATATCATCGAACAAAACACATTTTTGCACTTGTAAATCATGTTTAAATGTTACACAACATTTATAATTTAAATAATGATAAACTGACGAATAGCCTCATTATAGTAAAAAGTTGTATTTCAAGTGATAACGTGTCGTGAATGAATGGACATGTTTACACTTCAGCTCATTGTAACTTTTGCTTCTCTAGTTGCATTGATTGTGCATGGCATCTGCAGGGATGGCCAATACATTTTCAGCACTTATGTTGAATTCGGACCCACTTTCAAGTGTGCCGTTATAACTGTACATTTGCCTATATAGGATACCTCAGACTAACCCTAATAAATCAGCCTTCTCAGGTATTTTTGTTTTAAAAATATTGCGTTATGAAACCCAAATAGCACTCCGAGTTGGCCCAGATTTGTGCCAGCCACAAGCGCAGTGGCCGTATGTTACTGCGCCGTGCACATGGAATGAGCGATAAACAGTTTGTTAAAGCCAAATGCACAGTATTTTTGGCCTCAAAAGACTGCTGAAACATGCTGCTTATAAAACACAAAATTGTGTGAGATTATGTTGAATGATTAAATTAACAAAGTGATTTATCAAATGTTTGCAATGATACAGTTATAACAACAACGTTGAGGTGGGTCTGAATTCTACATAAGTGCCACATGTAATGGAATGACTAGAAATCATGAGTATTCTAGTATGCTTACAAGTGCGGGTTTTCTGATCTGCTGCAACCTTTGTTGTACCATTGCGAAAGCCGTACACTCGCAAAGTGAAACATTAGTGTAAATAAGAATGTGGTAATTTTTGAAATTTGACCTCAGATACCCAAACAATGTATCCTCTGATTTTGCTAATATTTTGTACACAATATTGCAGGAGAGTCCCTGAAAATATTAGAGTGGGCAAATAATTATGTTCATAGATACATTACATTAAGTACACCTGTGGGTGAAAAACTGCACCAGGATAGCACTGTATAACCCAATACGTACATACAGCAGAGTCTCTGATGTGTAATTCATATATGTATATGTGCTCACTCAAAATTATAAATTTCATTACTTCATCTTTTTCAGATCACATCACATATTATCTCTCAGTCTAATGAAACTGCAATCATCACACATGAAGCTGATCATCTGTCAATACAATTCAATCTGCAATGCTTACCATATGTATTATGCAATACAAGTTGGTCATTTGTATGCTTTAACATTGCTCTGTATGCTACAAATCACATAACATTACAGATTTTTTTTACATGTGCATGATCTTGTCCTTCTGATGGATAACCCCTGGTATATTGAATAGCAGTTATATAGTTAGTGAGCATATATACATATATGGATTTATACATGAGAGATTGTGCTGTATGTTTGTATAGCACAGGTTATACAGTGCTATTCTCAGGTGCAATTTTTCATCCGCAGGTGTACTTAATTTAATGTATCTGTGAACATTATTATTTTCCCACTCCACAATATTTTCACGGACTTTTCGGCGGTAGAATAGGATACTCTATAAAAAATATTAGCAAAATCAGAGATGGTGCTATATGTTTGAATTGGGTTATACAGTGCTATCCTGGTGAAATTGTTTTTCATCCACAGGCGACGTCGAGTGTACTTAATTTAATGTATCTCTGAACATTATTGTTTGCCCACTCTAATATGTTCAGGGACTCTTCTGCGATAGTATAGGATACTGTGTGTGTACAACATATTAGCAAAATCAGAGGATACTTTGTTGGGGTATCTGAGGTAAAAAGTCAAATTTCAAATATTACAACATTCTTATTCACACAGTTGTTTTAATTTATGACAGTTATATGAGCATGTTTATTGGCTTTCCAATGATATATTGTTTGTTTCTCTAGCTTTATTAATAGCAGAGTTATAGTCAATAGTGTAGCGGTCAGTATGCGAATCAGGTCAAAGTTCAGTGACCTATATCTTCAATGATACTTGACCTAGATTTTTTATTTTTTATTTTGTTATAATTTATTCATGTGAACCAATAACTGTAATAAATTTAATTAAATTTGGAGTTGGGTGATGCAATTTTTTTTTTAAATGATTGATTTGACATGGAATGACCCAACACTGTGTTGTCATTCATTATATTAAATGTGAATTATTTAATGTGAACAATATAAACGCTGTTTGACCGATGACGTATGTCGCAATTTACATCAAGTTCAGCCCCTCACATGTAATGACATAATTAAAGCATAAACATTGTGTTCAATAGAAAAGTAACAATTCATGAACATTTGTCCACATGCCCATGAGCCTGTCACATCTTTAAAAACCTGAGAATTGTCTTGGCTAATCCACGAGGTTTGGCAGGTCTGACTCTAGTGGACTACAGGTGCACAACAAATAAAAAAAATCATTTTTCTCAGATAAACATGCTAATTTGTAATCACGATTTGGGCACATGCTTCAGATAAGAATGGGGCTTTTCAGTGCATGAAGTGGTGTTGACAGTTGACTCATTCCTGCAGGTTAAGGGGATCTCTGTCTTATCATTCATCTGTTTATCTGTGTTATGTCATCTGTTTCCTTCTCATTCTACATTTTGTTATCTGTCTCCATCTGTCACCTCTGTCATCTCATTCCTCTGTTATATGTTATGTCATCTGTCTCCTTTCAACTTTGTGTTATGTCATATGTCTCCTTCTTTCTTCTCTGTGTTATGTCATCTACTCCTTAGTCCTCTACCTATGTCATCTGTCTCCTCTGTGTTATGTCAACTATGTCAACTGCATCTTTTTTGCTCCTTTCTGTTATGTCATCTCTCCTCTTTCTCTCTTTCTCTCTTTCTCTCTTTCTCTCTTTCTCTCTTTCTCTCTTTCTCTCTTCTCTCTCTCTCTCTCTCTCTCTCTCTCTCTCTCTCTCTCTCTCTCTCTCTCTCTCTCTCTCTGCCTCCTCTCTCTCTGCCCGCCCGCCTGCCTCTGCCTGCCTGCCTGCCTGCCTCTCTCTGCCTGCCTGCCTCTCTCTGTCTGTCTCTGTCTGTCTCTGCCTGTCTCTGCCTGTCTCTGCCTGCCTGCCTGTGCCTGCCTGCCTGCGCCTGCCTGCCTGCCTGCCTGCCTGCCTGCCTGCCTGCCTGCCTGCCTGCCTGCCTGCCTGCCTGCCTGCCTGCCTGCCTGCCTGCCTGCCTGCCTGCCTGCCTGTCTCTGCCTGTCTCTGCCTGTCTCTGCCTGTCTCTGCCTGTCTCTGCCTGTCTCTGCCTGTCTCTCCATCCCTCTGTTATGTCAACTGTCTCTTAAAACGAATTCGTTCCTATAGCACACTGGTAATTATTTCACCATGTCACTTTTGTAAAAGAATTGGAATAATGTATATTAGACACGTTATGACATCTTGGTTGTATGTTGCAGTCAAACCTCTGACGATTATTATGCTCTTGGTGAGCCTGATGAAGGTAATGCATTTAGCAAGTGACATGCACTTTCGTTAATTTTACCTGGACATTTAGATATATCTTGAACATAAATGAAAGTTTACCGATAGAAGTTTTCACATAACTGATATCAACTTATATACCTAATTGCATAAGTGTAGAAACTACATTGATATACACATACAAGTGTATAACAACAGTAAAATGTTATTTTAACACCAACAAATCCAGGACTCGTCCCATTCCTGGTTGCATACCACAAATCTATTTATATAAATGCTGCATATTAATTTAGGTAAAACATGATAGTTGTAAAAATAACTAAAGTAATGCACTGTGAAATGTTAAAAACTGTACAGTGTTCACTTATATAAATCAGTATTTTAAAATATGGATGCGTAGTCATGAGGTCTAAATATATAGATACAATCGATAAAAAGTGATACAAGTGTTAAAAATCCAGTGCTAAAAAGTATTGGTAAAAATAACTATATTTAGACAATAAAATACAAAAGTAAACCTCTGTTCAGTGTTGTGGACAAATGTTTGTTACAATTAAAAGAAATAAAGATAATAAAAGTACAAGTAAACATAGATACTTGTAGCTGAAGCGTTGTTGTATGGAAGTACAGTAAAGAAATTGGAACTAAATCAAAGATGACATTGATATAAATTACATTATGTGTCAATGTAGACAAATGTCTGTTACACAGAAAGATTTCCTTTGTCATCATGGTGCCTATCACGTGACCATCAAGTGAAAACGTTTAATGAAAGTTTCTTGCGACATGTAAATACACGACTTACCTTATTGTGAGGGCTAATCAACCACACCCTCATGTATAAGAATCCCAATGTGTATGAAACATGTACCTTTGAATGTAATGTATTTAGTTTCTATAATACATTGTAGTCGCTTATTGTCATCATCAGCTTCTAATGTTTCTTCTGTTTTAGACATATATGACGATATGCAACAAAGAGTGTAAGTAATGTTTTACTGGTACATTTAAATCATTCAAGAGGAATGTTGCTGTTAATGTTTATTTGTGTATTATTAGTATTACCCACTTGCCTACCATTCTGGAATGTACACAAATAGCCATATAAAGTCTATAGACTACGCCATTTTAGAAACAAAATGACGTAGTTAAGTCGTCTTGGACGGCGTGAACTGTGCATGCGTATTATTATCTGTTACTTTCTGACCTAACCATGAAAACAACCGCCAACAGCCGCCAAACTTCTCACATTTCTTACATATATATATATAATATATATATATATATATATATATATATATATATATATATATATATAGTAAGAAATGTGAGAAGTTTAATTAATTATAAATAATATATATTATTTATAATTAATTAAACTAATTCGTGCGTGCGAATACAGTAAGGTTTATAAACATTCGCGCTCACAAACGCGCCATGTAGCAGTATTTTGAGTAAAGCTAACTTATAATATCGAGTTTACGGTAGTCGAAGTTGTCGTCCGTCAAGATTTGCGTGTTTCTTTGTGAATTTTCGTTGTTAGAGGAATACAAGTGTTTTTTTGTAATGTAGTGTATGTATATATATATATATATATATATATATATATATATATATATATATATATATATACATAACACTTGTATTCCTCTAACAACGAAAATTCTTCCACACCGGAAGTGGCACGAAGAGTGCTGGCAATTGCTATTTGATAGCCTGCAATGGTAGAGATGGCCAAATGTGTCTCCATGTGAAGGTGGAGGAGAAAATCCGACACTACACTCTCCGTAGAGATGTGTACTTAGGCATGCATGGCTTAATGTTTGAGACAAGCATATAACTACTGGCAGGATCAACCAGCTCTTCATAGTAACCGAGTAATGTTGGGTATCCGGAGTAGAGATTGAACCAATATTCCTAAGAGTAGTGGGAACCACATCGCCTGGGGCCAGTGTGTGGCAATGACGATCAGTTCGCACTGGTCCCGCTGGGTCTTCTCAAGCACCCGTGGTAACAGAGCTTGTGGTGGGTATGCGTATGCCCACAGTGCCTTCCAGCTCATTGACAGAGCATGTACTGCCATGGCTGATGGATCTGGAACAGGGGACACAAATAGTGGAAGTTGTGATTCCACCATGTTGGAAATAGATCCAGTAAAGGGATTCCCCATTCCCGTGTCAGTGCTCAGAAGAGCGTGTAGAGACCATTCTGTACCTGACATCTGGGAAGGGCGCGACAGGATGTTTGCACGAACGTTCAATCTCCCGGGGATGTGTCGTGCTCAGAGCACTATCTGGTTGTCCTGACACACAAGGAGTAGCCTCTTGGTCCGTCTGCACAGCTGTATTGACTGTGTTCTGCTGATGCAACCAGGACTGTCAGGCCGCATGGCTGTTTGTATGACTTCCAAATCGAGCATGTTGATGTGAAGTGTATTCTCCGTTGTTGTCCATACACCGGACACCGTCACTGCATTCCAATGTGGTCCCCAGCCGATGTTCAAAGCATCCGTGTACAAACTGAGTGTCTTGTTCTGTCGGGAGGTAACTGGTGCTACCCTCAGAACATTGTGTGCTGACGTCCACCATTGGAGATCCTCCTCCGCCATGGGGAAAGGAAATTTCCACAAGTTGTTGGCTGAAGCATTGAAATCCAAATGTTGAGAGATGCGATGTTGGGCTTCGCAGTGTGTAGCTGTCCCAGAAGAACCACTTTTCTGTGGAGCAAAGAGACCGAGCCGGATCTGCCACGTACGAGCACATCCTTCTTGGCTGAGCAGGAATGAGCGAATCAGTGCTTTGATTATGTGATACTGGTCCACAGAAGGAGTGACCTGGCAGAAGTTGAGAAATGAGAGGTCGATGACTGGTCTCCATCCTCCTGACTTCTTCGGGACAAGTAAGAGGTGACAGTAAAACCCGGGAGTTGCAGTGTCGCGGACTACCTCTACAACATAGTTTTGTTGCATGGACTGTAGGAAAGATCGGAGGGCTGTGTGCTTCATGATAGAGCCCTTGTCTACAAATGCAGATGAGTCACCCGTCATGAGGGGCACTCGGAACTGAAGATGGAAACCGACTTCCAGAACATCGCACATCCACTTGCTTCATCTCCTTTGTCTCTAGACATCATAGAACAGGGACAATCGAGCTCCTACCTTTCTTGTAAACAAAGGAGGTAACATGACCACTTGTCGTGGTTTGTCTAGAGGGTCAAAGGTTGTGCAACAGTTGGGCTGACTGGTGCCCGAGTCCTGGGACACAGGTAGTCACGACCTGTGTCGTCGTCTTCATGGTTGGCGAAAGTGACGTCCTGAACTACGTATCCTACTGGCCAGAAAGGGATGTGGACATGAGGACGACAGCTGCATAGAAGCATGCCGTCGTGGCCCGGATATAGCCGGTGCTGATCGATGTGGAGCAGCATGTATTTACCAACGGGAAAAGGGGCCGAATCCCTGTATAGGGCATTGTCTCGCTGCCGACTGGCCACATTGTCCCACAACTGTAGCTTGTTTGGGAGATCATTGAACAGTGATGAAGCCCCAAATGAAGCAGTGCACAATTGCTCCAGTTCATCTTGCGACCCTAGGGAAGAGACGCCTCACAAAGCTTGGTCCCGTTGATGTAGCAAGATGTTGTAGGTGATTGCGCAATCCAAGGTAGCGCCATCGGACCAAGCAGTTGCCATTGATTGCGACAACTTTAATGTTGCCTTCACTTCAACTGCCCACGTGATCAGTCAGTCCTAGTATGGACTGATTGATGGTGGTTCCTGTCCAATCCTGGAAGGAGGAAATACACAGCTGTCGCATCTCATGTCATGGCTGCGAGGTCACGGAAATATCTCTGCTCCGTGCCGAGTCGTGTTCCCCCCAGCTGCCACCGAGGAATCTCGGTTAAACCCTTATCTATGGCAGGGGAGTTCTGTGAAAACAGAAAACTTGTAGAAGAAAGGTCTAACGGAGAGTGCAGGGCCTCTCTGGAGCGAAGTACCGAAGCAAATTGGTGTGATTTGCCCACCAGAGGGTTTTTTAATTCAACGGAATTTTCTGAAAGTGCCAGTGCTGACAGACGTGGCACTGTGCGACAGACGAGACTGTCAATCGCCGGCAATTCATCAGAGAGAAACGTGCAGGCCAGGATGATCGGCAACTGATTGTGGAGCTGGATCAATGTTCTGTTCGTCGACAGAACTCCAGGCACCATCACCATCCGAACAGGAATACTCATGCCGATCATCAAACGCCACGTGAGCGCCCGCATAGGAGAACGCCAAGAAAAGTGTGTTGTTGTTAGTGTCACGCTGCCGGGCGGAACCAGGGAGCCGCTGTCGGTGTACAGCGTGTATTGTCGTATACGTTGCCTTCCCCGGAAGCGGGAAGTCATGTCCGGGAATCGCCTGTATATTCCCGGGACCGATGGGTCAGTCAACCGTTTCGGTGGAAACGGCGCTGATTCGCCTGCCAAAAACCGGCTCTTCCAGCCGCGAGTTGGTTGCAGCGATGTTTACATGCTGTCAGATGCCTGCATTTCTGAAACGGCGCGGCGTTTTCTACTATTCCATTCCATACTTTATCAGTCCACTGTGAACAAGTGTCGTACTTATTGTCGACTGTAATACCGTGACAAGAGACACTTGTTCGGATGATAATCGCCGCAGCGCATGAGTCTAGTGCAGACGGGGCATTTACTCCGGTGGCGTGGTCGTGAGTGGTGCGCCATTACAATTATGTTAAAATTGAAAGGGTGAAGTCGAACAACGGCTAATAATAGAAAAATACAACTGAAAAGTGGTCTGAAAATAGCCCATTATATTGCAGAGGTGGAAAAAACCGTTAAACCGTAACTTCGTTTAAACAAAATATGATATCAGCTCACAAAACTGATAAATACGGAGCTACGAGAAGGCAAGACTTAAACAATGGCGGCGCCAAGTAAGAAGAGAAGAGACTCAGTGATTGGATAGGGTGGTGGGAGCTGTAGGGATAGGTAATTTTTCATTTTATTAGTTGTGGCGAGCAACTTGGGCGTAGCCAATTCTATTGAACCTTGTGAAGCGACGGAGCCAGGCTAAGTCTATGTTAGGCAGTAAATTAGTGTTGTTATCAGATTTCCTGCTGAAAGCCAGTAACAAGGTCAACCTTTATACAATACAACACGCATATAACAAACTACTTTATGCATAGCTAACGAGGTTGTTATATCCTTGAATTCGTCATAGGTGTGTACATGATGATGATCACATTCGTGTTGCGTGTGGTTAGAGCGTAAGAGTCTGCCGTCACCGAAACATTATGAAACAACTTTAGGATAACACATGGTGAATACACCATGTCCAAGTCCACTAAAACATGAACTGTGGCAGAAAGAAATCATGAAAACTATTACCCATTCATGTACTGTACCACTCACACACTGGCCGTAGGGTAGCCTGTCAAAACATACAGCGATGTTTTTGATCTGCTCAGCAGACAATGAGTATAGGACTCATCATCTTCATCCGCTGATGTGGAATCATCTGTCAGTGTTGTGTCATTTGTGAAGCACTTGTCTTCAGTCAAAGATGATGTTGTTCGCAGATTAACGTCAACACCGGCGCTATCGTCGTAAGTCGCAGTCATTTGAAGATGTGAATTCGACATTGGCTGTGTCATCGACAGCAATGGGACCTAATGTATTTTTTGGTACAGCTTTGGACTCTTTCACAAAGCCGCTGGTGGGCTGTGTGGTGTGTCTTCATACAGCAGTAGTGAAGTCGATGGTGTCTTTCAGGTTGATGTGCAGGGGCTGATTTCCATTGCTGCATTGGATCAGGGTTTGGACTAAGCAGTGACTTTGAAGTTTGCGATAATTCCCTGGTTCGTGGGCTGTATGACAGAGGTGGTGTTTGGTGGAAGTAAGTTTATGGTGATGTTATGCAAACTACTGTCAGTTGTGCAAATGTCTATGAACGGCAGGACATTGCGTTTCTGCACACCAAATCTGCAAATGCATTTTTGCAGAAATTGTCAGATAATGACGGCTGTCACCGAGGTGTTGCCGTTGTTGTGGTAGTCTACAGGGAGCAGTGACATCTTCACGTCTTTGAAAAAAGCAGTGTGTCGTTTTCACTCTGCCTATGAAGAGTGGCTTCAGTTTGTCAGTGACAAGACTCCCCTTTCAGTTCCTTATCTAGCAGAAAGCAAAAGAACAGGCCAGTCTTGTCAGCATTGTAGATATGACAAAGAGAGAAGTGACGCAGCACGTCCAGAAGGCCTTTCATAATCACATCGACAACACTGGTATCAACAACAGCACTCTCACCACTGGCTATCTTGAAAACAATACCATGGCGGTTTAAAATTGGGCTAGCCAGCCTATATTGGACAGGAACCCTGGGACATGCAGCTTCATTAGATTACATCTGCTTTAGCCATTACAATAAGGATGTCTTGTGAAGTACGGATGTCTCAAAACCACTTGAACAAAGCTGTCTCAACTTGTTTGAACAGGGGCAGTCTAATACGTTTACTTATGGGGCTGGCTTTCTGTGTGATGTGGCTCCAACGATGAACAAGTCTCAACAAACATGCGCAGTATGCAGTATGGTGAGTGCATCATGGATATCTGCTAAGCGCTCATATTTCTGAATTATGGTGCACAATGGATTCTTCATGCTTCTGACATAACAGAGTTGATGATTTCTTGTTGAGACAATTTAGCTTTTCATATGGGGCTCATACATGATCATTTGGCTTTACTTGATGCAAGAAACCCTGAAACAATTATCTTTCTGTTGATCAGACCATGGTTACCAAACCCATTTAGAGTTCTACCACTCTCGTGTCGATAAGCTGGCACTTCGCAAGACTATTTCTTTTGAGAACCTCTGAAATTGGAGAGAGTGGGTTCCATATTTTTTCCATATCTGAAGCATTTTGTTTGTGATAAAATCAATAATGTGAGCATCCCCAAATTGACCAGAACCTGATGGTAGCTTCTAATACTTTTTGGTGTTGTTTTACATTTAGATGAAGAACCAGTCTCTTTCAGAATTTGCCATAGTTTTTTGGTCAGTTTTGATTTTCATTTGCAGCATGTACATAATGCTGAGATTTAGCTTTTTTATTTTTTTTATTTGACATTATTTCTATTATAGACAAACAATTTGTTGTCCAATTGATTTTTTTAACTTCTAATTTTTTTTTGTAGATATTTATCCCTTTGTCTGATTAAGTTAAGTATTTCGCTGGACATCCATGGTTGTATCCTTTGTTTAACAGAAGCCTCCTTATTTATCATGAATTGACAACAACGTTGATTTAAATTTGCCCGAAGCAGTATTGACATTGTCACAACTAAATACATCTGACATGTCGATGTCATCTAGATTTTGTATAAACTGATCTTTATTGTAAAGTTTAGAACAGGTTGTTAGGTACAGGGTTGGGTGTGGTTACCACTGAACACACACACTGTTCCAAACACACTAAGGACACCAAGAATACAGTGCTGTGGTCTAATATAATAGTATAATCAGTTTTAAATAGAAAAAAACTAACTTGGGAAGATCTAAAACTGATACAAAATAAGTTAGACACCTGATCTTTAGAGAAGCATAAAGATGAAATAATGTTCATCTATACTGTCTCACATCTTAATTGTGTGTGATCACAGTATGTTACTATTAATTGTGTAATTCATAAACAAACTATACAAGAATGATCTTGAGTCTGTATATGCCTTAACCTAAAGTTCAAGTTGCATAAATCAATGTTGTGCAACTTAATTGACATGTGCCCAGTATCATGTATGTATCTGCTCGGTATTGACAGAGGTGCCATAAGAATGAGTAATGTGGATTATTATTTTAAGTTATCAGTATTACTTATCATAAGCCTTAGGGTATATTGCATGTAAGGTAAGTAATGCTGACTAATACTTAAAACCCTGATGGTAACCATTACTAATGCTCTGCTCAGTTGGTCTCACCAAAAATATCAATGCCAAAATATAAACCTATTGGTTTCTATTACAGGTTTCTATACTTTTGTAGGCCAATTTAATCAGTATACAGTGCATGTGTACAGTTTTAGCAGAATATACGGATATTTCTTAATTTAATATATTAAACTAACCATGCATATGCTTTGATGAAGAATTGCATACACTCGGTCTGTGTCAAACTACCCCACTACTTATGGTGCCCTCAAGACACACTCATCATAAAAATGCAGTTCTTTAATATTGTCTGTTAATGCTTATGCCATTATATGCCGATAAAACGCTAACATGAGCCTATTTACCTCGCATTTCAGTTATGTTAGTGTAACAGTACTAAAGTCTAAACCTATATTTATTGGCAGTTTCCATAGCATCCTTTTTCCACTGTACCTCTCTGTCTCTCTCCGTCCGTTCATTCATCCATCTGTCTCTGTTGCTGTCTCGCCTTCCTTGTCCTCCCTCTCTCTGTTTTATGTCATTATCTTGTATATGATATGTCACCTGTCTCCTCTCTCCTCGTGATGTCATCTCTTTCCTGTCCTCAGTGTGATGTCATTTGTCCCCTCTCTCCAATGTGATGTCATCTGTCTCCTCTCTGTGTGATGTCATCTCTCCCCTCTCTCTTCAGTGTGATGTCATCTGTCTCCCCTCTCCTCGGTGTGATGTCATCTGTCTCCTTTCTCCTCGGTGTGATTTCATATGTCCTCTCTCTCTCTCTCTCTCTCTCTCTCTCTCTCTCTCTCTCTCTCTCTCTCTCTCTCTCTCTCTCCCTCTCCTCTCTCTCTCTCTCTTCTCTCTCTCTCTGTCTCTCTCTCTCTCTCTTCTCTCTCTCTTCTCTTCTCTCTCTCTCTCTCTCTCTCTCTCTCTCTCTCTCTCTCTCTCTCTCTCTCTCTCTCTCTCTCTCTCTCTCTCTCTCTCTCTCTCTCTGTCTCTCTCTCTGCTTCTCTGTCTCTCTCTCTGTCTCTCTCTCTCTGTCTCTCTCTCTGTCCCTCTCTCTGTCTCTCTCTGTCTCCTCTCTCTTCAATGTGATGTCATCTGTCCCCTCTCTCTCTCTCTTCAATGTGATGTCAACTGTCTCCTCTCTCGGTGTGATGTCATCTGTCCACTCTCTCTTCAATGTGATGTCATCTGTCTCCTCTTCCCTTGATGTGATGTCATGTGTTATCTCTCACTCTGCCAATTTGGTAGATACCTTTTTCAGTTCGATATTGTGTATTAGCGATGTACACAAAAAGTAAACCGCTGGTGTTTAGTTCTGTGATTACTGAACTAGCTGATATATTATTTTATTAATGTTGCAGATATGATGAAGGAAAGAGCATCACAACTGGAAACAATGGAGGTAATAAATACATTGAGTAGTAGGAATGAACTTACCCCCGGTACTCAGGTTATTATGTGATTTGTAAAAATGAAGTTACTTGTTTACACAAGGAATATGCTTCTTATAGGTAGTTGCACCCCATGCATTTTTCATGTACTTAAAAACGTGGCTGTTGGCTCATTTATGTAGTGTCTTAGGCATCGATTCCCAATCTTTTCTGTTCAGATATAAATTCCAAACTATAGATTGACATTTTATATCAAATACTATCCATTTAAAAATAGTACATAAAATAGTACTTTTGCACTCAGATACACTAAGGAACGGCTGGAAAGTATTGTGATAATTAGTTAATACTTGAGTCTATATTTAAATTGACAGTTTATTCGTACTATTTGTGTCAAAGACCCCCACTTTATAGGGAAGTCTTGCGACCCCTAAGACTACCTTCAATCTGCTGCAGATAGGACCATTCTGTGTAATTTAATAAAATGTCTCTTAAATTCTGTAATACTGTGCTAAATTATTAATTTACTAAGTAATTTAAATTGGACCAACTTATACCAGTTGAATAATTGACTAAAATGTGTTTGTTAGTTTATCCTTAGTATCATCAGCAGTAGCTTGTTACTTATTTTAAGAAACACGATTTAAAGGGTGCGATGAAAGTTTTGGTTTGTTTTGTTTTCACATGGAAGGTTCTGCAGCTGGCAACTTCCTGCATAGTGATGACGAATCAGATCTGAAAAAGTTCCCAAAAACTCAAAAAAGAACAGAAGACTATGATAAGGTTGTGGAAGAATATAAGGACACGTTTCCTCACACAGATGGTGGTGTTGAGGAGTATCAGGCTTCTATTGTAACTGACAGTGTTGGGAGTACTGATCTAAAACTTCATCTTTCTAGCAGTAAAGCCTGAATAACAAGCTTTTGAACAGACTAACCAAGCATGAAACTTCATTTGTCAGTTCCAGCACTGGTCTGTTTGTTGCCTCACCTCATAGACATTGTGTCCTGTGTGGTCAATAGCATAACCACTTGACATACCTTGTGTCTGTGTAGTCTGTTTGTAGCACCACATGACAGCCCTTGTGTCTGTGTGGTCTGTTTGTAGCCTCAGCTGACATATCTTATGCCCTGTATAGACACACACAGTCTGCTCTGATAATCTGATTGTTCCGTGATCCTTATGTGTCTTTTGGAAACCATCTAATACATCTGTACCATGTTAATTGTCCTGTTAATCCATTTGTTTCATGATTCCAGTTGCACACTCTGAGTGGCAACCAACCTGTCATATAATACTGTACTGTGCTTTACATGTAGATATAATAGACCATTTTATGAATAAATAATGTGGTCAGTATTGTAACAAACAGCAAAGTTGAAAGTTGACTGACCAGCTTGTGTTATCAGTGTGAATCCAGTCCACATGAAGTGGAATATGTGTAGCTTGTGTTGTCAGTATGAATCCAGTCCACAGGAAGTGGAGTGTGTCCAGCTTGTGTTGTCAGTGTGAATCCAGTCCACAGGAAGTGGAGTGTGTGCAGCTTGTATTGTCAGTATGAATCCAGTCCACAGGAAGTGGAACGTGTGAAGCTTGTGTTGTCAGTATGAATTCAGTCCACAGGAAGTGGAGTGTGTCCAGCTTGTGTTGTCAGTATGAATCCAGTCCACAGGAAGTGGAACGTGTGAAGCTTGTGTTGTCAGTATGAATTCAGTCCACAGGAAGTGGAACGTATGAAGCTTGTGTTGTCAGTATGAATCCAGTCCACAGGAAGTGGAATATGTGTAGCTTGTGTTGTCAGTGTGAATTCAGTCCACAGGAAGTGGAGTGTGTCCAGCTTGTGTTGTCAGTATGAATCCAGTCCACAGGAAGTGGAACGTGTGAAGCTTGTGTTGTCAGTATGAATTCAGTCCACAGGAAGTGGAACGTGTGAAGCTTGTGTTGTCAGTATGAATTCAGTCCACAGGAAGCGGAACGTGTGAAGCTTGTGTTGTCAGTATGAATCCAGTCCACAGGAAGTGGAATATGTGTAGCTTGTGTTGTCAGTGTGAATTCAGTCCACAGGAAGTGGAACGTGTGAAGCTTGTGTTGTCAGTATGAATTCAGTCCACAGGAAGTGGAACGTTTGAAGCTTGTGTTGTCAGTATGAATCCAGTCCACAGGAAGTGGAGTGTGTCCAGCTTGTGTTGTTGGTGTGAATTCAGTCCACATGAAGTGGAACGTGTGAAGCTTGTGTTGTCAGTGTGAATCCAGTCCACAGGAAGTGGAACGTGTGAAGCTTGTGTTGTCAGTGTGAATCCAGTCCACAGGAAGTGGAGTGTGTCCAGCTTGTGTTGTCGGTGTGAATCCAGTCCACATGAAGTGGAACGTGTGAAGCTTGTGTTGTCAGTGTGAATCCAGTCCACAGGAAGTGGAGTGTGTCCAGCTTGTGTTGTCGGTGTGAATTCAGTCCACAGGAAGTGGAACGTGTGAAGCTTGTGTTGTCAGTGTGAATCCAGTCCACAGGAAGTGGAGTGTGTCCAGCTTGTGTTGTTGGTGTGAATTCAGTCCACAGGAAATGGAACATGTGAAGCTTGTGTTGTCAGTATGAATCCAGTCCACAGGAAGTGGAGTGTGTCCAGCTTGTGTTGTTGGTGTGAATTCAGTCCACAGGAAGTGGAACGTGTGAAGCTTGTGTTGTTGGTGTGAATCCAGTCCACAGGATGTGGAGTGTGTCCAGCTTGTGTTGTTGGTGTGAATTCAGTCCACAGGAAGTGGAATGTGTGAAGCTTGTGTTGTCAGTGTGAATCCAGTCCACAGGAAGTTGAGCGTGTCCAGCTTGTGTTGTTGGTGTGAATTCAGTCCACAGGAAGTGGAACGTGTGAAGCTTGTGTTGTCAGTATGAATTCAGTCCACAGGAAGTGGAGTGTGTCCAGCTTGTGTTGTCAGTATGAATCCAGTCCACAGGAAGTGGAACGTGTGAAGCTTGTGTTGTCAGTATGAATTCCGTCCACAGGAAGTGGAACGTATGAAGCTTGTGTTGTCAGTGTGAATCCAGTCCACAGGAAGTGAATGTGTCCAGCTTGTGTTGTTGGTGTGAATCCAGTCCACATGAAGTGGAACGTATGCAGCTTGTGTTAACAGTGTAACACAGTCCACAGGAAGTGGAACATATGCAGCCGTTAGTTAGTTTCATTTCCATGTTCCACATGCGTGCAATAACATCTCTAACTTGCGTGATGTATAGTATCATATTTGCTGGAGTTTTATTAATGATATCTGCATTTCGTATTCCTTTCCATGTGCTTTCCCTGCTTGCATATAGATTCACTCATCTACTTATATGTATCCAGTGTGTTAAGTTTTTTGATAACCAATTTGTATTATGTCGTTGTATTTACTGTTTATTTCAGTCTTGATTCAGTTTTCTATGTCTGTAGTGTATTCTGCATATGTGAGGGGTATTTTAATGAACGACAACTTGATACTGCAATTGTTGTGTACTGCATGTATGTGTTTTATTGTTACATTTAAGTGACCAGATAAATACTGACCAATGTTGCACTACTTACTGTCATCTAATAATAATTATAGACAGTAGCAAAATTGCTCATCCATTAACATACTAATTACATTACTCTTATTCTTAATTGGCAAAGGTGTCCCAGAAAATGTGATGCCAACGTCTGTGAGCAAAAACATAGAAAACATTCACCCACACATGCATGCTGATGCTTAGATATGTGGTATAAAATCAACATGTTGCCATTGTTGCTTTATAATCTACTTGGTGGATAGTTTTCGAAATAATAATCAGTCACTTTGTATTTATTACTAAAAGCACTTTCGCATAGCAGACATGAGGTAACTCACTGCTGTTTCATTTGTGCCATTCTGCAGCAAATATACCCTGGTGCCAGTTTATGACAATATATAAAAAATATATATATATATGTCATTAAAACAGTGTTAAAACAGTTGCAAAAAAAGTTGAAAAGCTGCTAGAAGTTAATACATTTTGTAATAAATAATTTAAAAGGTCACTTTGTATATGAATACAGGACATTTATTTTAGGTTGTTGCAAGAATTAGTGTCTAAGCGCTTTAACACATTTGGGTACATTTATGTTGCAAATAAACTAAGCATGAGATGGGTTATTAATATATACAGCTGTATTTTATTAGTCTTGTTTAACCCAACCCTTGTCTAGCTGTGTGACATCTGCCAGAAAGTGAGTTGGTTGACCCATATGAGCATTAATATCAGATGGCATCACTTCACTGCTGATTAGTATTTATGTGTATCATTTAATAATTTTGGTGATTAGCTTGTAGTGTGACCCAATAATTCCTTTTGGTGATTAGCTTGTAGTTAGGTGACCAAATAATTCCTTTTGGTGATTAGCTTGTAGTTAAGTGACCAAATAATACCTTTTGGTGATTAGCTTGTAGTTAGGTGACCAAATAATTCCTTTTGGTGATTAGCTTGTATTTAAAGGTGCCCAAAAGTAATTCCTTTTGGTGATTAGCTTGTAGTTAGGTGACCAAATAATTCCTTTTGGTGATTAGCTTGTAGTTAGGTGACCAAATAATTCCTTTTGGTGATTAGCTTGTAGTTAGGTGACCAAATAATTCCTTTTGGTGATTAGCTTGTAGTTAGGTGACCAAATAATTCCTTTTGGTGATTAGCTTGTAGTTAGGTGACCAAATAATTCCTTTTGGTGATTAGCTTGTAGTTAGGTGACCAAATAATTCCTTTTGGTGATTAGCTTGTAGTTAGGTGACCAAATAATTCCTTTTGATGATTAGCTTGTAGTTACTTGGACAAAAACTCCTTTTGGTGATTAGCTTGTAATTATGCATACAATCAATTCCTTTTGGTGATTAGCTTGTAGTTAGGTGACCAAATAATTCCTTTTGATGATTAGCTTGTAGTTAAGTGACCAAATAATTCCTTTTGATGATTAACTTTTAGTTAGGTGACCAAATAATTCCTTTTGGTGATTAGCTTGTAGTTAGGTGACCAAATAATTCCTTTTGGTGATTAGCTTGTAGTTAGGTGACCAAATAATTCCTTTTGGTGATTAACTTTTAGTTAGGTGACCAAATAATTCCTTTTGGTGATTAACTTGTAGTTAGGTGACCAAATAATTCCTTTTGGTGATTAGCTTGTAATTAGGTGACCAAATAATTCCTTTTGGTGATTAGCTTGTAGTTAAGTGACCAAATAATACCTTTTGGTGATTAGCTTGTAGTTAAGTGACCAAGTAATTCCTTTTGGTGATTAGCTTGTAGTTAGGTGACCAAATAATTCCTTTTGGTGATTAGCTTGTAGTTAAGTGACCAAGTAATTCCTTTTGGTGATTAGCTTGTAGTTAGGTGACCAAATAATTCCTTTTGGTGATTAGCTTGTAGTTAGGTGACCAAATAATTCCTTTTGGTGATTAGCTTGTAGTTAGGTGACCAAATAATTCCTTTTGGTGATTAGCTTGTAGTTAGGTGACCAAATAATTCCTTTTGGTGATTAGCTTGTAGTTAGGTGACCAAATAATTCCTTTTGGTGATTAGCTTGTAGTTAGGTGACCAAATAATTCCTTTTGGTGATTAGCTTGTAGTTAGGTGACCAAATAATTCCTTTTGGTGATTAGCTTGTAGTTAGGTGACCAAATAATTCCTTTTGATGATTAGCTTGTAGTTAGGTGACCAAATAATTCCTTTTGGTGATTAGCTTGTAGTTAGGTGACCAAATAATTCCTTTTGGTGATTAGCTTGTAGTTAGGTGACCAAATAATTCCTTTTGATGATTAGCTTGTAGTTAAGTGACCAAATAATTCCTTTTGATGATTAGCTTGTAGTTAAGTGACCAAATAATTCCTTTTGATAATTAGCTTGTAGTTAGGTGACCAAATAATTCCTTTTGATGATTAGCTTGTAGTTAGGTGACCAAATAATTCCTTTTGATGATTAGCTTGTAGTTAAGTGACCAAATAATTCCTTTTGGTGATTAGCTTGTAGTTAGGTGACCAAATAATTCCTTTTGATGATTAGCTTGTAGTTACTTGGACAAAAACTCCTTTTGGTGATTAGCTTGTAATTATGCATACAATCAATTCCTTTTGGTGATTAGCTTGTAGATATGTGTACAATTACCGTGGGTAATTCCTTTTTTGTGATTAGCACATAGCTACATGTGCAATTAATTCCTTTTGGTGAATAGGTTGTAGTTATATGTACAATTGATGTTTTTTATTAGCCTGTATTTACATGTACAATTAATAAATTTTGATGGTTAGCATGTATTTACATATACAATTAATTAATTTTGTTGGTAAGCATGTATGTACGTGTACTATTAATTCATTTTGGTGATGGGCTTGTATTTACGAGTACAATTAATTCATTTTGGTGATTAACTTATAGTTATGTGATCCAATAATTGATTTTGGTGATTACCTTATAGTTACTTGTACAGTTAACTCCTTTTGGTGATTACCTTGTAGTTATGCATAAAATGTATTCCTTTTGGAGATTAACTTGTAGATATGTGTACAATTACCATGGGTAATTCCTTTTTGGTTATTAGCACATAGTTGCATGTACAATTAATTCCTTTTGGTGATTAGCTTGGAGTTATATGTACAAATACTGTTTTGGTGATTAGCCTGTATTTACATGTACAATTAATTCACTTTGATGGTTAGCAAGTATTTATATATACAATTAATTAATTTTGTTGGTAAGCATGTTTATACGTGTATGCGGTGTACTATTAATTCATTTTGGTGATGGGCATTTACTTGTTTACTTGTACAATTAATTCATTTTGATGGTTAGCATGTATTTGCGTGTACAATTAATTCATTTTGGTGATGGGCATGTATTTAAATGTATTCTAAAATAATTTTGGTGATGGCCTGTATTTACATGTACAATTAATTCGTTTCAGTGATTAGCCTGTATTTACATGTACCAGAGGTACTATTAATTCATTTTTGTGGTGAGCTTGTATTTACATGTACTATAAAATCATTCTGGTGATTGGCCTGTATTTACATGTAAATAATTACTATCCAATATCAAGTTGCCTGTTTTTTCATAAGCACTAGATATATTAATGTACAACATTAATGATTTTGTTTTATAAATAAACAACATTTTATACTACCAATTTAGATTTAGGAAGAAGCGTTCTGCAAGCATGTCTTGTTCAACTGACAAATTTGCTACAGCTTTAGACTATGTACTACCTGGGTAGGTTTCTTGACTTTGAACAGTAAAACGTGTGATGTTGTTATTCATACCATATTAGAATACTAGACGATTACGATATTAGAGGACAAGTGTTTGCCTGGCTTGACTGTTATCTAATAGAATGCAGCATGTTATATACATATCTTCTTCACGCGAGTTTTGTATAATGAAAGTTTGTATTCATATCTGACTGTGACAGTTCCACAGGGATCAACAGTAGAGCCATTATTATTCCTAATCCAGGTTAATGACACTGTTAATGTTTCTCTTCCCTGTTTTATTGGCAGATGACATGAATTTGTTTGTCCGTGGCAAAGTCTTAGAATGGTATTGCTCTCATTTGTGCTGTTGCTCTACTTTTATATTGAACTGCATGAACTGTTTTCATTTTTGCAAATTGTTCATCTTGCACCATGAAAGGAATGGCATGTAATTCCATGAATTGGAAGAAATACCAGCCACCCTTGGCTTAGCACCTGTCGTTATTGAAACTTCAATAATTTAATCAAATGTATACTACCATGGTATGTACCATGGCATGTGTGATCCTGTGTCTGTAATAAACCATCACCACCATTTACGTGTACGATTCATTTCAGCCTGTTTTACCTGCAATCTGTTCTATTTTGATTCGAGATTTAACACAAGTCTAAAATGTTGGTTCATTTTATTTATTGTGATTCACATCTCCATCCTGGTGGTTTGGATTTCATAAGTTGGGGTGCTCTATTAAATAGAGGCTAAAATTAGAGATGTCATTACATACAGGACTAGACATTTTGAGTTTTATATTGCTGATTCCTCATTTTCAGTTAGTTACTGATTCAAGATGTATAGTTTTTGCTGATTCCTAATTTTCAGTTACTGATTCAAGATGTATAGTTTTTGTGTTACTGTTTTTTGTGTGTATTTATATGACGTTGGATCTGGTTGTTCCTTAGAATATTTTACTAATAATAATTTTGTGCCTGCTGATAACTGTTCAGTCTGTTGGCCATGCCATTTTCTTTTACTTTTGATTGTTGGAATAGCTTGCTGACTGGGCTGTACTTATTTAGCATACCCTTAAAAAATGACATCATCGTCAAATGTGGACACAAAGTAATCTTCAAGAATGTACTGCTAAAAATTACATTTCACTATCCTGCAGTTTGTAACTTAATTGTGTGCTAAAATAATAAGTTAATAAAATAAATATGACAAATAGATAAATACAATTAAGTGTACACTAAATGGCCAAAAAGTTAACGGTTTGGTGTTATGCACCTAAAAAGAGTTAACGCAAACTAATCATTTGCATCTATAATCAATTTTTCACATCAATGGTTTACTCAGAAAGTGCTCTTAAAGTAGAAAAATCTAGCAACCAATCAAAACCCAGCTTCAATCGGCACTTTGGAAAAGTAATACGTCACAGTGCTGACTGCTGGTTCAGCCGTCATAACAGAGGGCCAAGCTTTACGTCAGTTTACAACGAAATCGCGACAGCAATATGTCATTCTGTTCCTCATATGCTTGCATGTAGCAACAGAACAGGGAAAACAATATCAGTAAACTATCTTTTTTGGTTACCCTTTGAATCGACCAGAACTGAAACAGTAGTCCAGGGGATTTGTTGGGACAGACACAGAGCAACCAGACCAAAAATCAATTATGTTTTATATTTACTTAAAACGTATATTTATTTCATGTCATATATATGTATATAATATATATATATGACCTGTAATACATGTTTTTAGTAAATATAAAACAATTTGTATATATATACATGCATACATATTATCATCATTGTGCAGCATATGGTTATGGCGAAGGCCTCATTATGTTGCTTCCACATCTGCCTATCTTTCGTTATCCTCTGCCAGATGGTACCCTTCCAGTAGTCGTCTAGTTCGTCTCTCCAACGTCTCGCCGGTCTTCCTCTAGGTCTTTTCCTCTCGTATGGGTTTCTATAAGGTGGTGATACGCAGTGTCCATCGGTTATCTCGTATCCTGCTGACGTGCCTTGCCCAGGTCCACTTCCGACTTCTGTCATGTTCAATCACATCTGTGACCTTCGTCTTTTCTCTTACCCAGATGTTTGCTTTTCTGTCCGCATCCCGGTATGTGAAGTTTAACATACTCCGTTCGCTCTTTATTTGTGCGGCTGCTAACTTGTTCTTTGCTTGGGCGGTGAATGCCCATGTTTGCGCGCCGTATGTCATTGCTGGAAGTGCGCATGAGTTGCAGACTTGTCTCTAAGTATGTTCCAATGTTACCCTTGAAAATGTCGCGGTGCTTGGCGAATGCAGTCCATCCGGCCGTGATTCGTTTTTGAATATCCTTGTCTTGGTTGATGTCTCTGGTGCTGTATCTCTGTCCAAGGTAGATACAGCTTTCAACGTTCTCGATCTTTGTGTTGTTGACATATAATTATTTATTGTCGTTTTCCATCATCACCTTTGTCTTCGACTTGTTCACCTTCAAACCCTGATTTTCACTTTCATCAGCTAATCCATGTAGCATTTGTTGTACCTCATGGTGTATTGGCGCATATTAGTAAGTCGTCGGCGAAGCGAATATGACTCAGATATTCGTCGTCTATCTTCAAGCCTCTGGTTTCCCAAGTCAGTCGTCGGAATATGCTTTCGGGTGCTGCTGTGAACAGTTTGGGCGATATGGTATCTCCCAGTCGTACACCTCTCATGACGTTGAACTTGTTGCTTTCTTTGTGTAGGGAGGCTGTCGTCGAGCTTTTGGTGTAGATTTCCTTCAGCAGTTCGATGTACACATCTTCTATCCCCTGTTCTCGTCTTTCGATGTTTGTACTGTGCCGCCGCGGCGCGAGAAAGCGGGAGTGGTGCTAGGATTTTCGGCGGTTCTCGACCAGACGTACAAAATGAAATTACTTCTCGCGTCACTGTATAACACGTGCGTGAATAGAGGCTAAATACACTCTGAAATGTTGAGTAGAGTACCCTAGCAAGAAATGATGTCATGCAGCTCGATATGTCTTACCTCGCTATAACAATACCTCAAGTATAGACCCCACGTGTAACCGATGTGCTCCAGACATTAGGATGGAGATCCCTATCACACCGAAGAATTTACGCTAAACTACACCTGTTAATATAAAATAGCCAACGGCGTAGTGAGCGTACTAGTAAGTCAATATTATTATTCATGTAAGCATAGTCATACACTACAAAACAGCATTCCTTGTCTTACCTTATTCGTCACTCCAGGCGTAATTACCACTTGTATTCCCCCAAATAACGTTCTATGCCACTTTTTTAGACATAACTAGGTTTTTGCACACGTGTAGGCTTACTATTTACACGCACTAATTACTATTCTGACATATTTTTGCATCCTAAAATACAAAACTATTGTCTTCCTGTTCGTCTGCCATGTCCTTCCGCCTGTGTCTTCGGTACGTTGAGGGTAGGTGGTATACGGAGGAGGAAATCAAGGAAATGATCGACCGACCGCCTATCGGAAAATCCATCCTCGGAAGCCAGGGATCGTTGTGCGTTACGCAACAGTAGTGAACATTGGTAATCTGACGTAATCAGCTGCAGCGAACCGTGGCGCGCGACGGTGGGACATGTGGTATGTACCCTGAGAGCATGTACAGGCGTATAGCCGAACCAATAAACGCAGTGTTGCCAAGTCCGCGGTTTTCCCGCGGAATTGGGATAGTTTTAGACCTGTTCCGCGGGGGGGGGGGATAGCAATTGCGGGTTGCGGTTTTTTGGGCTTCTTTTTCTGCACATGCCGCTACTTTTGGGCTAGTTTCGAAAGTGCTGGTTTTATGTCATGTGTTACATTAAGAGTCGTTTTATTCTACGTCTCATAATAAATACTGTGAACTGTGAAAAGCAAATGAAGGAGTCTACGTACAGTTATTGCGCCTCGCTGCTATTGAAAACAAGCAACTCGTAAGTCGTTTTAAAAGTCTAATTTATATCGAAACTTTTGTCTATGCGTATGTTCCTAAACTGAGTAGGTATTACTCTGTATAGATACATTTGAATTATATAAATTATTTATGCAGGAAATAAGTCGGCGTAAGTCAATGTTTGACGTGTGGACCGCAGATTCCGCAATAACTGTAGACTCCTTCATTTGCTTATTGGACTCCACATACATAGTCTAGGCTTACACATGGATAATCGCAGGCTTTTATGACACCAACGTTGCTTTCTAATATGGTATCTGCTATAATTAATGTCTGATACAATGCGGTGGATATTGAAGTATGCGATACTACCAACTTCTTTAGTCAAGTCAACAGCGCCAGCATGTCTGGTATGGCATATTGCAGTGAACTACATCACCGGCAAACGGCGTCATGACATCTCTTTCTCAGTATAGTTTAATTGGCTCTGGGGCAGCTCATTGTCAGCTCCTTTATACAGTTTCCAAAGGCAGTTTTGCAAAAACAAACTTTCTCCTACAAATTACAGAACATGCTGACACCCCTTTGGGAACATGGACTCTCCTGAACGAGCGTCCCGCCATAAATCACACAGCGTATACCTTGTTTCCACTGCGTACTAGGAGTATGTCACACATTTGTCAACGCCGGTCAATGTAGAACGCCAGTTATCATGTCCGAGCACGACTCAACGGGTGACGCCGAGGTGACACCGAAGTTGTCGGGTCCCCCAAAGCGGGGTAGCGGCGGAGAGAGTGTGGCGAACGGTACGAGAGATCATCACGGCCGCCCAAGACACGGCAGCAACGCCTGGGTCGTGTGCATAGGAGTCGACGACAGCACGGTCTGTGAACAGGCCTTCAATTGTGCGTATTTATTCAGATTTGGACGAGGCAGAGTTTTGCATACGTGCTTGTGTACACCCAGTTGCTAATGCATCAAACCCTGGATCATTATTTCGTTCGTGAAGGGTCCAGAATGAGAAACGCCGAGCGACGGAAGCCAGTCCCGTGGGCCTGTTGGTGTCGCTAAATTTAGATCATGCAATGCTTGGGCCAGTTGCACGATGCGCTATAACGAGGTAATGCCGTTGTGATGTATCGGAGCACCCACTGGTAAACAACACAAGTGACAGCCTTTTTGGTGGGCTCTTATTTGTACACGGTGGTCATAGTCGTACTCAAAAGATATGAATCCGGATGCCCTGAGCATCATCAATTAAATTATTTCTTCGGCAGGATACTAACCGCCAGACAGAGGTCCTTTGGCCTAGACACGTGCACTGGTGTAGACAAGCCCGCACGCGTTAACACTGTGTAGATTAACGCACGCATACGTGCGTACATCTTGTACAAAGGATTATAACCACACAGTCACGCGCGCGCGCACATAAGGCTACTGGTGTCAGCATCATGTTTTCTGAGAACGCAAGCCAATGACCTGTTATGTACAACATTGTTTTTTGTCGCTCAGTGATAAATGACCTATGTGGGCGCACTTGTTTTGTTTGTCACACTATTTACAGCTGCACCGATGCGTTTGGTCGCATGCGATACCCGACGTATCATTTATGGTACATGGAGTTGAACTGATAGCATTGAACAACACGCCCGTAAGCAATCAGAAGACAGGCTCATTTAAATTGTTTTCATCCGCCGTGTTCAACGTACAGGACGCAGTGGCATAGCCAGAATTTTTCAATGGAGGGGGCCATCCCCGATAACCATGCAAACTCTGTATATATATATATATATATATATATATATATATATATATATATATATATATATATATATATATATATATATATATATATATATATATATATATATATATATATATATATATATATATATATCATATTATTCAAACCCAACTTTCTTAAAGTGAATACCGACATGACAACCAAGTTCACTGACCAATGTAGCTAGCAATTCAGTAAAACCATTCCTAGACGGCGTCAAAAATTATATATTAAGAGTGAAACGACCCGTTATTAAAGAGACACGAACCCAAAGAACCTACATACCATTAGCCTATAGCCGGCCACCACACTCCTCACGCTACTCTTCCAAACCTACTGATAAAGACCATGACAAAAACCAACATGTAGTCACTTAATCTGATGAAATAATAATTAACATCCCTATCTTAACATAAAATTTAATGA
This sequence comes from Ridgeia piscesae, assembly GCA_025642075.2. NCBI lineage: Eukaryota > Metazoa > Annelida > Polychaeta > Sabellida > Siboglinidae > Ridgeia > Ridgeia piscesae. The sequence goes on along the minus strand of JAODUO010000311.1, from coordinate 518,041 downwards.
TGTCGCGTTGGCACTCAACCAGTAACTTCACAACATGTAACGTTGCGTATTACAATTCATAAATTCATGATAGGAAGTGGCATTTTCCCAGTGCAAAATCCACTAGATTAATTGCTTTGAGGATTACAGCCGGGGCAAACGCCTGGGGAAGTCGAAGGGGTGATGGGAGATAGACGCATATCACGTAAACGTAAAGGATATATGCTCAGCCCTGGCGTACATGAATTCACTAGAGACGACGGCAGTAACAGAGAAACAACAGGAGAAGGTCCAGGTTTGCAACAACAACAAAACTTGTAAGAATAATTGTGGGGTTAAGAGAGCTGATAAGAGAAAATGGATAAAATGAAAGTGGAGGTTGGAGTGAAGGAAAGTTCTAAGAAGAAATTGGTGAGGAGTACATGGGCTGGTCATGTGAAAAAATGGGAGATGAAAAATTGGCAAAGAGAGCAGATGCCCAGAAAGTGGAGGGAAATGAAGGCGAGGAAGACCGAAATTGCGATGGGGTTTACATTAAGTGACCTAGAAAGAGTGGAAGAAGAATGAAGAAAATGACAGATAGAAGGAACTGGAGACTGCTGACAGGGAACGTTGTAGGAGAAATATGAGAGGGAAAAAAGACAATGGAAAAGGATATCATGGTCAACTGACGACACAGATGCCAGGAAAATAATAACAAAAAAAGCAATTTGACCCTAGTCTAGTAACCGCGGGCAACCATTATTTTGAATCCTTAATAGCCATGTAATGGCATATATGCACACTGAGAATAATGACATTGTCATTGCTTTGTCAACTCTTATGCTGCAGCCAGCGACAGAAGTGGAGAATTCCTAACTTAATCCTATTTGAATTATGACAATACGTTGCGTAAGTCTAAGACTAGGAAGGAAAATCTTACCCAGGCATCCTGAAACCCTCTGTACTTTGTGACCCTATGAATCAGGCAGCCAGTTATTGGTCCTCCATTCCCCACCGTCCTATTTTTTTACGGGATTGGGGGCCATGGTCCCCCTGGCCCCCTCTCGCTACGCCACTGACAGGACGCTCGAGCGCGTTCGTGCGCGTGCAGAGTAAACGTACTGCGTGCTCACTCGCCTCGCCAGATATGCAACCATATAAATGAAACTTCTTTCGTGAGAACATCTGGCATCAACTCGCATGTTTTGGTTCCTCAACCTATCAGCGGTGTTATAATAATAATAATAATAATGAAGAAGAACAGTATTTGTCTACGCCATATCTCTAGCAATAAAACCATTCAGTTCAGAGGCGCATTACACTTTACATGAATATACAGATTACCTTAGAGCAAAAAATATAGGGATGTAGTTGTAAAATAAATTGATCAGCATAAATTGTCAATATAAATTAATATTATTTATTTAATAATATTTAATACTACTAAAATAGTAATAAATAAGAGTTAATTATATTACAAGTTAAAAACAAATAAAAATCGTTGATAAATAGTAGGTATTAAAAATGTTCGGATATTATAAAATTAATGTTCTATTAAAGTGAAAACGATCTTTTAAACAGTAATGTCTTCAGTTGCTTTTTGAACGAAATGAGGCAATCTGTGGCACGCATGGCAAGCGGCAGATTGTTCCAGAGGCGTGGAGCAGCACTTGAAATGCTTGCTCTCCCTGGGTATGTAATCGTCTCCGTCCTTAGTTACATTGTGTATGTGACAGACGCACAAACAGCCGCTTATAGAAGCAATCACCTCGACGTCAAAACAACCGCTAGACACGTCCTGTGATTGTTGCTGTTGGAACGACCAATGGCCATTAACTGGAAACGTTTAATTGCAGGTGTATGATAACGGGATAAATTATTCAACTAGCGTTTGGATATTCCGTTCTGGTGAAATGTTATCCATGTATCGAGTCCCCGATATATCGGTGACCACAACACCGAGGTCCACTGTGTCTGTTGACTGTAACGACGATAATAATGAATGACCGCTGTGTACAATGTCCGTAAATGCGAGGGTTTCCTGAATACTGTGACCGTGATAATGAGGCTCAAAATAAAAAAATGACGGTAATAATAAGGGTCAAATGTATACAATGACCACATTACTGCAAGTCCAGTATGTACCGTGACCGTAATAACGAGGGTCCAATGTGTACAATGACCGTAATAGCGATGGTCCATTTTTTACAATGACCGTAATAACAATTGTTTTCTGTATGCAGCGGCCAGCTTATCACTGCTAACTTGCGGGGCTGTTTATCACTGGGTCGTGGTTAACGGCTGAGTGCACATGTCACTAAATCGTTGCATCTGCCAAGTGACACAATAAACCCGCTGAGTGTAGCTAGGACAGGGCGCCTTTGGACACTGATTATGATGTTTTATGTGTTAATACCCTGAGTGCAATGCAAGCAGCAGGTTTTGTAGGTCAACGTTCACCCAACAGCCGAACCTTGGCTGGAAGGTCACACTACAACATTTGAATGAAGCACGTACTGATTTAGCATGAAACTCTTCCGTAAGAATGTGAATAATGTTATTAAAAATCGATACTGTCCGTGCTGACATTGGCACAGCGCCGAATATGTCGACAAGTCCGTCCATAATAAGATATTTATAAACACCATGAATTGTAACACAGGAAAATAACCCGAAAGGCTGCGCATGCGCATACTTGATTATAATTTTATTGTTAAATGTGTGCGTGTGCGTGTGCGTGTGCGTGTGCGTGTGCGTGTGCGTGTGCGTGTGCGTGTGCGTGTGCGTGTGCGTGTGTGAGTGTGTGTGTGTGTGTCTGTGTGTCTGTGTGTCTGTGTGTCTATTTGGTCCCTGTCGTCAGGGGTGATGGTGGGCATAGCAACTGTAATCTTTTCTTCGTCTTTTCTTTTCTCTCCTCACGTTTCTCACATTACGTTCTCTATCACCAGTCTCCAACTCCTGTATCTTTGGCTGTTGTTCTCCAGGCTCATCCCAATCTTCCAGATCTGTCTTAGGCCTCCCCTCTTAGTCCAGCAGCTCTCCCATCACATTATCGGTCTTCCTCGCCTCCCTTTTCCCCACACTTTCTGGGCATCTGCTCTCTTTGTCAATTTTTCATCTCCCATTCTTTCCACATGTCCTGCCCATTTCAACCTACTCCTCACCAGTTTCTTCTTAAAAGTTTCACTCCAACCTCCACTCACAGTTCATCCAGTCTTCTCTTATCCGCTCTCTTCACTCCCACGATTCTTCTTATCCAGTTGTTTTTGCAAACCTGCACTTTCTACTGTTGTTTCTCCGTTAGTTCCATCGTTTCTAAGCCATGCATATATGCCAGGTAACTCACGATGTGAGCATCTTTCCTTTAAGTTTACGCGATACTCGTCTGTCTCCCATTGTACCTTCGACTTTCCTCCAAGCGTTTGCCCCTGCTGTAATACTTCTGCTGCGAATTTCGGTGTCCAAATTGCCATCGCTCCACCCAGGTAGACAAAACCGTCTCTTTGCTTAAGTTTCTTCCCATCCAGGTGTATGTCCACCTCTTTCCTTCTATGTCCCACCCACATTACCTCCCTCTTCACCAAACTTACTCTCATTCCATGTCTACTTAACATATTTTCCCACTCTATCAGCTGTTCTTGGAGAGTTGATCCCCGTCCGCTACTACTGCCAGGTCATCTGCGTACATTACATTCCGGAGTATGTCTTTTGTACCAAACTTTCTGCTTATCAGTTCCACCCCAGCGACAAACAACAATGGACTCAAGGCGCTCTCCTGTCTCAGGCCAACATTTACTTTGGACTCTCCTGACACTCCCGGTCCACACAGCACCGTGCTCGTCGTGTCCTCATATGTCCCCTCCACAATCCTGACCTCTGCCTCTTGGACTCCCATCCACCTCAGTGTTGCATTTCTTTTTGGATTGTAGCATAAACCTTCTCCAAGTCTATGATTCCAATTGCCATATGCTCCTCTCCTTCCAGTTTCCTTTCCACTAGCTGCCTCAGGGCAAACATCACATTCGTTGTTCCTCTTCCTTTTCGAAACTCCTGCTAGTCGTCACCGATTTCCCCTTCCACTACTACTCTTATTCTGCCATCCAGGATTCTTTCCAGCAACTTCAACACATGGCTTAGCAACGTAATGCCTCTATATTTTCCCGGGTCATGCATATCTCCCTTTCTTTTTGATGATGGGACAATCAGCTCTGTTCTCCAATCATCTGGGATCTTCCCCTCTTCCATGCAGGTATTCAGCAATCTTGTTGTCCACCATATTCCAACTCGCTCAGCCACAGCCGGCATCTCTACTCGCACTTACCAATGCCTGCCGCTCTTCCTTTCTAAAAAAACATTAATTTATTTAATAAGCTAAGATTACACGAATGACGAAAACATAGTAAAGCGACGTAAACATTGTTAAAATTTTACTACCAACTTGATATAACGGTACATATAAATGACTAAATTATAAGCGTTTAAATGGGGTCATTTTTCGGCATTTCAGGGTATCTGGACAACATTCACCGTGATGGGTCATATCTCGTGCTGATCAACTGCATTGAACTGCCGTGTTTGTATTCGTATCGTAAGTGTTTATGTCCATATACGTTGCTCCTGACCCTGTGTATTATTAGTTAATCACTGTTTGTTACTGGCCTATAACATTTGCTTGTCACCACATAGAACAACAACTGACAAGAAAACGACGACGACAATGATGACGGCGACGATGACGACGACTATGAGGATATCGTCGATGACGGAGACCAGTAAGGTGACGACAACACAGATGACGACGAGGACGAAGCAGAATAAGACGCTACCGAAGTCAATGCAGTTTAGAAGTGTGACTTGTATGAATGTACATGACCGGATACTCGGACGTACACACCTTGGTCAGTGTTACAAATTTCAAACAAAATGATTTTGAGGAAGAAAACACGTTGAAGTACTCCGTTGCTGTTTGGTTGTGTCGTGTAGAGGAGGTGTATTCCCCGTCCGTTGCTGTTTGGTTGTGTCGTGTAGAGGAGGTATATTCCCCGTCCGTTGATGTTTGGTTGTGTTGTGTCGTGTAGAGGAGGTGTATTCCCCGTCCGTTGCTGTTTGGTTGTGTCGTGTAGAGGAGGTGTATTCCCCGTCCGTTGCTGTTTGGTTGTGTTGTGTGTCGTGTAGAGGAGGTGTATTCCTCGTCCGTTGCTGTTTGGTTGTGTCGTGTAGAGGAGGTGTATTCCTCGTCCGTTGCTGTTTGGTTGTGTCGTGTAGAGGAGGTGTATTCCCCGTCCGTTGCTGTTTGGTTGTGTTGTGTCGTGTAGAGGAGGTGTATTCCTCGTCCGTTGCTGTTTGGTTGTGTCGTGTAGAGGAGGTGTATTCCTCGTCCGTTGCTGTTTGGTTGTGTCGTGTAGAGGAGGTGTATTCCTCGTCCGTTGCTGTTTGGTTGTGTCGTGTAGAGGAGGTGTATTCCCCGTCCGTTGCTGTTTGGTTGTGTCGTGTAGAGGAGGTATATTCCCCGTCCGTTGCTGTTTGGTTGTGTCGTGTAGAGGAGGTATATTCCCCGTCCGTTGCTGTTTGGTTGTGTTGTGTCGTGTAGAGGAGGTGTATTCCCCGTCCGTTGCTGTTTGGTTGTGTCGTGTAGAGGAGGTTATTCCCCGTCCGTTGCTGTTTGGTTGTGTCGTGTAGAGGAGGTATATTCCCCGTCCGTTGCTGTTTGGTTGTGTTGTGTCGTGTAGAGGAGGTGTATTCCCCGTCCGTTGCTGTTTGGTTGTGTCGTGTAGAGGAGGTATATTCCCCGTCCGTTGCTGTTTGGTTGTGTCGTGTAGAGGAGGTATATTCCCCGTCCGTTGCTGTTTGGTTGTGTTGTGTCGTGTAGAGGAGGTGTATTCCCCGTCCGTTGCTGTTTGGTTGTGTCGTGTAGAGGAGGTATATTCCCCGTCCGTTGCTGTTTGGTTGTGTCGTGTAGAGGAGGTATATTCCCCGTCCGTTGCTGTTTGGTTGTGTCGTGTAGAGGAGGTGTATTCCCCGTCCGTTGCTGTTTGGTTGTGTCGTGTAGAGGAGGTATATTCCCCGTCCGTTGCTGTTTGGTTGTGTCGTGTAGAGGAGGTATATTCCCCGTCCGTTGCTGTTTGGTTGTGTTGTGTCGTGTAGAGGAGGTGTATTCCCCGTCCGTTGCTGTTTGGTTGTGTCGTGTAGAGGAGGTATATTCCCCGTCCGTTGCTGTTTGGTTGTGTCGTGTAGAGGAGGTATATTCCCCGTCCGTTGCTGTTTGGTTGTGTCGTGTAGAGGAGGTGTATTCCCCGTCCGCTGCTGTTTTGTTGTGTCGTGTAGAGGAGGTATATTCCCCGTCCGTTGCTGTTTGGTTGTGTCGTGTAGAGGAGGTGTATTCCCCGTCCGCTGCTGTTTTGTTGTGTCGTGTAGAGGAGGTGTATTCCCCGTCCGTTGCTGTTTTGTTGTGTCGTGTAGAGGAGGTGTATTCCCCGTCCGTTGCTGTTTGGTTGTGTCGTGTAGAGGAGGTGTATTCCCCGTCCGTTGCTGTTTGGTTGTGTCGTGTAGAGGAGGTGTATTCCCCGTCCGTTGCTGTTTGGTTGTGTCGTGTAGAAGAGGTGTATTCCCCGTCCGTTGCTGTTTGGTTGTGTCGTGTAGAAGAGGTGTATTCCCCGTCCGTTGCTGTTTGGTTGTGTCGTGTAGAGGAGGTGTATTCCCCGTCCGTTGCTGTTTGGTTGTGTCGTGTAGAGGAGGTGTATTCCCCGTCCGTTGCTGTTTGGTTGTGTTGTGTCGTGTAGAGGAGGTGTATTCCCCGTCCGTTGCTGTTTGGTTGTGTCGTGTAGAGGAGGTATATTCCCCGTCCGTTGCTGTTTGGTTGTGTCGTGTAGAGGAGGTATATTCCCCGTCCGTTGCTGTTTGGTTGTGTTGTGTCGTGTAGAGGAGGTGTATTCCCCGTCCGTTGCTGTTTGGTTGTGTCGTGTAGAGGAGGTATATTCCCCGTCCGTTGCTGTTTGGTTGTGTCGTGTAGAGGAGGTATATTCCCCGTCCGTTGCTGTTTGGTTGTGTCGTGTAGAGGAGGTGTATTCCCCGTCCGCTGCTGTTTTGTTGTGTCGTGTAGAGGAGGTATATTCCCCGTCCGTTGCTGTTTGGTTGTGTCGTGTAGAGGAGGTGTATTCCCCGTCCGCTGCTGTTTTGTTGTGTCGTGTAGAGGAGGTGTATTCCCCGTCCGTTGCTGTTTTGTTGTGTCGTGTAGAGGAGGTGTATTCCCCGTCCGTTGCTGTTTGGTTGTGTCGTGTAGAGGAGGTGTATTCCCCGTCCGTTGCTGTTTGGTTGTGTCGTGTAGAGGAGGTGTATTCCCCGTCCGTTGCTGTTTGGTTGTGTCGTGTAGAAGAGGTGTATTCCCCGTCCGTTGCTGTTTGGTTGTGTCGTGTAGAAGAGGTGTATTCCCCGTCCGTTGCTGTTTGGTTGTGTCGTGTAGAGGAGGTGTATTCCCCGTCCGTTGCTGTTTGGTTGTGTCGTGTAGAGGAGGTGTATTCCCCGTCCGTTGCTGTTTGGTTGTGTCGTGTAGAGGAGGTGTATTCCCCGTCCGTTGCTGTTTGGTTGTGTTGTGTCGTGTAGAGGAGGTGTATTCCCCGTCCGTTGCTGTTTGGTTGTGTTGTGTCGTGTAGAGGAGGTGTATTCCCCGTCCGTTGCTGTTTGGTTGTGTTGTGTCGTGTAGAGGAGGTGTATTCCCCGTCCGTTGCTGTTTGGTTGTGTTGTGTCGTGTAGAGGAGGTGTATTCCCCGTCCGTTGCTGTTTGGTTGTGTCGTGTAGAGGAGGTGTATTCCCCGTCCGTTGCTGTTTGGTTGTGTCGTGTAGAGGAGGTGTATTCCCCGTCCGTTGCTGTTTGGTTGTGTTGTGTCGTGTAGAGGAGGTGTATTCCCCGTCCGTTGCTGTTTGGTTGTGTTGTGTCGTGTAGAGGAGGTGTATTCCCCGTCCGTTGCTGTTTGGTTGTGTCGTGTAGAGGAGGTGTATTCCCCGTCCGTTGCTGTTTGGTTGTGTCGTGTAGAGGAGGTGTATTCCCCGTCCGTTGCTGTTTGGTTGTGTCGTGTAGAGGAGGTGTATTCCCCGTCCGTTGCTGTTTGGTTGTGTCGTGTAGAGGAGGTGTATTCCCCGTCCGTTGCTGTTTGGTTGTGTCGTGTAGAGGAGGTGTATTCCCCGTCCGTTGCTGTTTGGTTGTGTTGTGTCGTGTAGAGGAGGTGTATTCCCCGTCCGTTGCTGTTTGGTTGTGTTGTGTCGTGTAGAGGAGGTGTATTCCCCGTCCGTTGCTGTTTGGTTGTGTTGTGTCGTGTAGAGGAGGTGTATTCCCCGTCCGTTGCTGTTTGGTTGTGTTGTGTCGTGTAGAGGAGGTGTATTCCCCGTCCGTTGCTGTTTGGTTGTGTTGTGTCGTGTAGAGGAGGTGTATTCCCCGTCCGTTGCTGTTTGGTTGTGTTGTGTCGTGTAGAGGAGGTGTATTCCCCGTCCGTTGCTGTTTGGTTGTGTTGTGTCGTGTAGAGGAGGTGTATTCCCCGTCCGTTGCTGTTTGGTTGTGTTGTGTCGTGTAGAGGAGGTGTATTCCCCGTCCGTTGCTGTTTGGTTGTGTTGTGTCGTGTAGAGGAGGTATATTCCCCGTCCGTTGCTGTTTGGTTGTGTTGTGTCGTGTAGAGGAGGTGTATTCCCCGTCCGTTGCTGTTTGGTTGTGTTGTGTCGTGTAGAGGAGGTGTATTCCCCGTCCGTTGCTGTTTGGTTGTGTCGTGTAGAGGAGGTGTATTCCCCGTCCGTTGCTGTTTGGTTGTGTCGTGTAGAGGAGGTGTATTCCCCGTCCGTTGCTGTTTGGTTGTGTCGTGTAGAGGAGGTGTATTCCCCGTCCGTTGCTGTTTGGTTGTGTCGTGTAGAGGAGGTGTATTCCCCGTCCGTTGCTGTTTGGTTGTGTCGTGTAGAGGAGGTGTATTCCCCGTCCGTTGCTGTTTGGTTGTGTTGTGTCGTGTAGAGGAGGTGTATTCCCCGTCCGCGATGTGGCAGACGGCACTTCGCAGAGAAGCCGAGAAGATGCAACAACTCGAGGAAAAATACGTCAACAAACTCAAGTGCCACAACGTGAGTGACGTCATTGTCATTTCGCTTCTAAAACAAACACGTAAAATGGTGCCAAAGACATGTCACTAATGCGCTTAAAGTATTTGCTCCGACCAGGATACTTTTCCTTTGGCAAGTGCATATGGTAGACTTCGATCCTTGTAAAGTCGCGTTGAGTGTCACAGCCGCGCTGCAGGTCTACAAGTTCACAGTCACAGCAAACGTCCACTGAGAACGGTTTTTGAAGTAAGACCTAGGCTCTACTCCCTACCGCGATCACTGAGATTACTAAAAAAACTGCCTCTACCTCCAATTTGATCACTCTGAACACAAGGTACATAACAAACTACATATCCGGACTTTCAGTGTGGCTATTCTGGGCTATTGAGACGTTTGTGTCTAGTAGCTACGTGATGTGTCTGTTTGAGGTCCGTCATGATGTCGACAAAATGCAAAATCGTACATCAGTGTCAGGGAATTTCGGTAAATCTCCACCCTCTGTTCAATGAACCTCAACTCAGCCAGCGCACTTTACTTAATTACATGTTTAATTTACACATTTACGTTAGCAAGACGATGTTGAAATTGTCGGTGGTTTAGGTCACGAGCACGAACGAAGTTCACGGTCTTCATGATGACACTTTGCAGTTCTTTGCTTCCCACGCATGCTTTCTCGGCGTATGACGCGGAAGGATGTGTCAGTCACAGACGGCGTGCCAGAGTTCATAATCGTGCGCGGTGCATTGTTTACAATCTGGCCATTAGTCCGAGGGCCTCAGCTGGCCCGCTGTCGCGCTTACATTTTCCCGATTGTCATACACTTTCCTATTGACCTTTCTGCGCATGCGCAATAAATGTAAAATCATCAAAACGACAAAGCATTTTTGGTATAAATGCCATGGACTGTTCGTAAACTCTCCTGTGATGATTACTGTGAAGAGTTGCTTAATATGTCGTTCAGTACAATAACATCTTACGTTTATTTAAATCACTGTCACGGATTATGGCGCACTACAGTCACGTGATTTACGCTTGCTATCAAAACATGCCTCAACACTTGTTTGCCTCGTGTTAATTTGCGACAAATAACTTTGCAGAAATGTTATATTATATCCTAACTAACAACCCGTAGTATGTATACCATAAATGCATTGTCCTTTCGCTGCACATTAATGATTTTACATTTATGCGCATGCGCAGAAACGTTTTAACGCCGGAAAAATGTAAGCGCTACTTAAACTACGTTTATGTCAACCGATTTATTACGTAGAAAACAGCTTTTAAGTTTGCGAAATAGCCATTTTTATTTGGGAAATAAGTTGTTATTACGTGTACATTTTGTAATGGGGTACCACAATAACTAATCCGACCGAGGGCGCTCTAACGCAACTAGTGTCTTTGTGCCGTCTTTTACGTATTCTTGACGTGTGTAAAATGTGGCACGGTTTGCGGAACATTTTGCTGAATGCTTGTTTAAATCATCCTACAACCAGCTGTTGAACTCGCATGACTCCGAAACCTCACACATAGCTAAGTATGGATACAGTCTGACATGTCCGTCAATGTGAAGGCATAATATGTACATTAATGTATATTTACAGCCGATGGAACATCGACTGGTGGCCCGACGACAGGTGTGCTGGCTCGATGCCGGAAAGGATGTTTAAAATCATCTACAGCTCGCCGTATGCATCACACGAGACTGCTACGTCTTCACACATAGTTAAATATTGATATCCTATCATGTCCGTCAATATGAAAGTATAATGTCTACATTAATGTACATTCGATGAAACGTCGCGGGACGTTCGATCGAATTCAATGCCAAGATGGCGTTGTTTTGGCTGTTCTGTCTATTGACCACACATACGGCAAGCTGTTCTGTCTATTGACCACACATACGGCATGCCCTCACATACAAACTACCGCTGGCTACGCGCCTGTACAGTCAATAGCTTACCCTTCATAATATATACGAAAATGATGATTTAAACACGCGTTCCGCAAAACATGCAAACAAATGCACGTTCGTCGCTAGAGGCGCTGATACGCAACTAGAGTCTAATTGCGTATCGGCACCTCTAGCGACTAACGTGGATTTGTGGAACCCCGTTAAACACTGGCCATTGTGTCACGTGCATTAGCGCAGTGGCGCAGTGGTTAGAGCCTCGGACTCTCAACTAAGTGATCCACGGTTCGTGTCCTGGGCTGCCTTGTCAAACCTTCGTCAAGTGTTTTCATATTACATTGCTCCAGTTCACTCAACTAAGTGATCCACGGTTCGAGTCCTGGGCTGCCTTGTCAAACCTTCGTCAAGTGTTTTCATATTACATTGCTCCAGTTCACTCAACTAAGTGATCCACGGTTCGAGTCCTGGGCTGCCTTGTCAAACCTTCGTCAAGTGTTTTCATATTACATTGCTCCAGTTCACTCAAATAAGTGATCCATGGTTCGAGTCCTGGGCTGCCTTGTCAAACCTTCGTCAAGTGTTTTCATGTTACATTGCTCCAGTTCACTCTACTAAGTGATCCACGGTTCGAGTCCTGGGCTGCCTTGTCAAACCTTCGTCAAGTGTTTTCATATTACATTGCTCCAGTTCACTCAACTAAGTGATCCACGGTTCGAGTCCTGGGCTGCCTTGTCAAACCTTCGTCAAGTGTTTTCATATTACATTGCTCCAGTTCACTCAACTAAGTGATCCACGGTTCGAGTCCTGGGCTGCCTTGTCAAACCTTCGTCAAGTGTTTTCATATTACATTGCTCCAGTTCACTCAGATATATGAATGCGTAACTGGCTATAGATAGCGATGTTCGGATAGTCTTCTCGCATTAATTGCAGCGTGGCTGGGTGTTTCCCAGAGAAGCCGGGACGGTGTTCGATTGAACAGTTTTGCCACAAATCCACGTTCGTCGCTAGAGGCGCTGATACGCAACGTATATATTATGAAGTGTACAGCGTTTTGAGCAATCATGTTGATTGGATACTGCGCTATATAAGAACTTACTATTACGTTTACTTTTAGATCGCCGGCCGTTACGTCATCCGCGACGGTAAGCCCGGCGAAGGAATCGTGAAATTGTCGAAGGAGTGCGACGCCGACATGATCGTGGTCGGCACACGCGGACTCGGCAAAGTCCGGCGGACGATCATCGGCAGCGTCAGTTCATACGTCATCCACCACGCGCACGTGCCAGTGATCGTGTGTCGGCCTCGTGTCTCGCGCGAACACAGCGACCTCGGCACAAGGCGCGCGAGCACAAGAGAGAGAAGGACGAGCGGCGGTAAGACGGTCCACCGTGACGACGGGTAAGACCGTCCACTGTGACGACGGGTAAAACCGTCCATTGTGACGACGGGTAAGACCGTCCACTGTGGCGACGGGTAAGACCGTCCACTGTGACGACGGGTAAGACCGTCCACTGTGACGACGGTTAAGACCGTCCACTGTGACGACGGGTAAGACCGTCCACTGTGACGAGGGATTCTTAAGACCGTTCACTGTGACGACGGTTAAGACCGTCCACTTGTGATGACGGGTAAGACCGTCCACTGTGACGACGAGATACTGCCGCAGAGAATGGAAGCCGTGTTCGGTTTATGCTTACGCCGAATGACCTCATGCACTGTCTTTGTCTTCACAGTGTTATCATTCCACAACTGACACCGTTCTCAATCTTATTAACTCACTGATGTGAAGCAAGTCTAAAATGACACCCAACGACAGGCGGTGTCTACATGTCGGTGCATTGTAACTAGTTTATTGTATCGAAACATCATTACACGTTTACAGGCGCAGCTGAAAATGGATATAAAGATCAAAATAATGTGTTCACTGTGGAGTATTGTAGCAATTTGTTCCAACTTGTTTTAACCAAAATGGACCATTTACCTAAACATCCAAATTGTATTTAAAATCGGGTGTTCGTTGCCCCTTCTGGATCGTTGGTATGTCCACCACAGACATCGTGTATTAGTAACTACAGGCCACAACAATCCATTAGTAA
>JAODUO010000311.1:485000-500000 GCA_025642075.2 Ridgeia piscesae | reverse complement strand
GAGCTTAATCAAGTAACTAAGTACATATTGGCCGGCAGTAAACCTTCACCATGTATGTTGTAGTCATACGAACGTAATAAAGACAAAGGGAAACATAAAACCTAGCGGCTGGCACCCTCGCTTTTAAAGACCGCAGCAGCGTGTCGGCGTCCTACCGGTGTGCCGAGTTGGGGCGAGATGTAGCCGTCGTATTGGTCCACCATGCACTGGGCGCGCCTCTGGAACTTCTCCGTGGAGCAGGCCGTCCACCAGTTCTCCTTCTCCCCGTCCTTGTTGTACAGGCGACCTGCGGACACACGACGGCGGCGGCGGTCGAAGGTACCAGGTGTCGTTTAATTCGATATGTGCTCAGACACCGGACGTGGCATTGGTACTTTGTGTGCGTGTGCGTGTGCGTGTGCGTGTGCGTGTGCGTGTGCGTGTGCGTGTGCGTGTGCGTGTGCGTGTGCGTGTGCGTGTGCGTGTGCGTGTGCGTGTGCGTGTGCGTGTGCGTGGGTGCGTGTGTGTATGTTTGTGTGTGGTGTGCATGCATACATGCGTGTTCTAGTGTGTGCGTGTATTTGTGTGTGCATATATTAATATTACTACATATTCTATCACTAGGACACGCCTATTGATATGAATTCCTTAATCGCCGCTGAATACAGTGAGTAGAGCAGCTACGTACCACTGTTGTCAAACCCATGCGTAATTTCGTGACCGATGAAGTAGCCGATTTTGCCATAGTTTAATGATCTGGGAGAGAGAAAACAAAGTCAACGATATGCAAGCAGAATAACACCGACTAGACATGCACGTACGTCATGCTCGCATTGGGTAACATTACGTTTTGAAACAAGGGGTGTCAAAGTGTATCCACATGAATATACAATAACTAGAAGAGACATTTGAGAAAACAGTATTTTCATAAATCAAATTAAAAGCAAGTAGAGTTTAGATTGGTCGGGTGACGGAGATTAGTTGCTCTGCTTCCATGAACACGTTGACTTAGATACGTTGACATAGTGAAGGCTGTCCTAAAGTTTATCACCGTCACGTCCTTCTGGCAAACAAATTGACGTCACACGACAAGGAGTAAATCGTTATTGAAACAATATGAAGCATTTTGTGGTTGCGTGCGATTATTCGAGTGCACTGCAATTGTTTTGTGGTGTCTGAAAAGATTCTGTACTTGGGGACAACATATTATATTCATTATATAAATGTTATACCTATAGTGCACACGATCGTCGTCGAGTCGGTCTTGTGATCTGCCCAGTGTGCACAAGGTAATCGTCGTGTCAGTCTTGTGATCTACCCAGAGTGCACAAGAGAGTCGTCGTGTCAGTCTTGTGATCTACCCAGAGTGCACAAGAGAGTCATCGTGTCAGTCTTGTGATCTACCCAGAGTGCACAAGAGAGTCGTCATGTCAGTCTTGTGATATACCTAGAGTGCACAAGAGAGTCGTCGTGTCAGTCTTGTGATATACCCAGAGTGCACAAGAGAGTCGTCGTGTCAGTCTTGTGATATACCCAGAGTGCACAAGAGAGTCGTCGTGTCAGTCTTGTGATATACCCAGAGTGCACAAGAGAGTCGTCGTGTCAGTCTTGTGATATACCCAGAGTGCACAAGAGAGTCGTCGTGTCAGTCTTGTGATCTACCCAGAGTGTTCAAGAGAGTCGTCGTGTCAGTCTTGTGATATTCCCAGAGTGCACAAGAGAGTCGTCGTGTCAGTCTTGTGATATTCCCAGAGTGCACAAGAGAGTCGTCGTGTCAGTCTTGTGATATACCCAGAGTGCACAAGAGAGTCGTCGTGTCAGTCTTGTGATATTCCCAGAGTGCACAAGAGAGTCGTCGTGTCAGTCTTGTGATCTACCCAGAGTGCAAAAGAGAGTCGTCGTGTCAGTCTTGTGATATACCCAGAGTGCACAAGAGAGTCGTCGTGTCAGTCTTGTGATCTACCCAGAGTGCACAAGAGAGTCGTCGTGTCAGTCTTGTGATATTCCCAGAGTGCACAAGAGAGTCGTCGTGTCAGTCTTGTGATATTCCCAGAGTGCACAAGAGAGTCGTCGTGTCAGTCTTGTGATATTCCCAGAGTGCACAAGAGAGTCGTCGTGTCAGTCTTGTGATCTACCCAGAGTGCACAAGAGAGTCGTCGTGTCAGTCTTGTGATCTACCCAGAGTGCACAAGAGAGTCGTCGTGTCAGTCTTGTGATATTCCCAGAGTGCACAAGAGAGTCGTCGTGTCAGTCTTGTGATCTACCCAGAGTGCAAAAGAGAGTCGTCATGTCAGTCTTGTGATATACCCAGAGTGCACAAGAGAGTCGTCGTGTCAGTCTTGTGATCTACCCAGAGTGCACAAGAGAGTCGTCGTGTCAGTCTTGTGATATTCCCAGAGTGCACAAGAGAGTCGTCGTGTCAGTCTTGTGATATTCCCAGAGTGCACAAGAGAGTCGTCGTGTCAGTCTTGTGATATACCCAGAGTGCACAAGAGAGTCGTCGTGTCAGTCTTGTGATATACCCAGAGTGTTCAAGAGAGTCGTCGTGTCAGTCTTGTGATATACCCAGAGTGCACAAGAGAGTCGTCGTGTCAGTCTTGTGATATACCCAGAGTGTTCAAGAGAGTCGTCGTGTCAGTCTTGTGATCTACCTAGAGTGCACAAGAGAGTCGTCGTGTCAGTCTTGTGATCTACCCAGAGTGCACAAGAGAGTCGTCGTGTCAGTCTTGTGATATTCCCAGAGTGCACAAGAGAATCGTCGTGTCAGTCTTGTGATCTACCCAGAGTGCACAAGAGAGTCGTCGTGTCAGTCTTGTGATCTACCCAGAGTGCACAAGAGAGTCGTCGTGTCAGTCTTGTGATCTACCCAGAGTGCACAAGAGAATCGTCGTGTCAGTCTTGTGATATACCTAGAGTGCACAAGAGAGTCGTCGTGTCAGTCTTGTGATATACCCAGAGTGTTCAAGAGAGTCGTCGTGTCAGTCTTGTGATCTACCCAGAGTGCACAAGAGAGTCGTCGTGTCAGTCTTGTGATATACCCAGAGTGTTCAAGAGAGTCGTTGTGTCTGTTTTTTGCACTATGACCAAAATGTTAATTGATAACTCCTAAATCTTCGAGAACCTTGGATAAAAAGTGTCATACGTCTACAACAATAATCACTTTCTACAGACGATGTATTGTCAACGTGTCTACACGTCCGACTCACTTGGGATAATCCTTATGGTAGAACGGGGGCTGTAACATCGCTGCCGGGAACTCTGCAGGAGAACAGACCACACATACACAGTTGTCACGAGATGGTTTCATGGACAATGAATACCAATATATGATCATGGCACACATACGTTAACAAATGATTCTCTTCATCACATGTTTAAAAAGAATGCCCCAAATGCCACTTACGTTAAATGCTGCTCAATTGTACTAGAACATATATCTATTGTTGACACTGTAGGCCCTATGTGTGCTGATGTTTTTGTCGTAATCAACTGACGCACTTTTTCACGCAAATGATCGTTGTACAACAGAAAAGGCGACTTAAAATGAGAGCGCGTCGACACAAACGGACGGTGTTGGTTTCACATTATATCCACTGTTTCACGTATTTTACCAGTGCTAGTTCAGTATGAAGGCAACTTACCAATCCGGTTGGTCTGGTGGTAGTAGAAGGCATTGACTGTCACCGGCGACGACATCCACGTGATGGACCTCAAGAGAAACACATAGTATTGCTATCAATGAAGTCGTCACAGTCGTTGCAGTGCCTTACAATCACAGTCGTTACAATGCCTTACAGTCACAGTCGTTACACTGCCTTACAGTCACAGTCGTTACATTGCCTTACAGTCACGGTCGTTACAATGTCTTACAGTCACGGACGTTACACTGTCTTACAGTCATGGTCGTTACACTGCCTTACAATCACGCTCGTTACACTGCCTTACAATCACACTCGTTACACTGCCTTACAGTCACGCTCGTTAACACTGCCTTACAATCACGCTCGTTACACTGCCTTACAATCACGCCGTTACACTGCCTTACAATCACGCTCGTTACACTGCCTTTCAGTCACGGCTCGTTACACTGCCTTTCAGTCACGCTCGTTACACTGCCTTACAATCACGCTCGTTACACTGCCTTTCAGTCACGCTCGTTACACTGCCTTACAATCACGCTCGTTACACTGCCTTACAATCACGCTCGTTACACTGCCTTACAATCACGCTCGTTACACTGCCTTTCAGTCACGCTCGTTAACACTGCCTTACAGTCACGCTCGTTAACACTGCCTTACAATCACGCTCGTTAACACTGCCTTACAATCACGCTCGTTACACTGCCTTTCAGTCACGCTCGTTAACACTGCCTTACAATCACACTCGTTAACACTGCCTTACAATCACGCTCGTTAACACTGCCTTACAGTCACGCTCGTTAACACTGCCTTACAATCACGCTCGTTAACACTGCCTTACAATCACGCTCGTTAACACTGCCTTACAGTCACGCTCGTTAACACTGCCTTACAGTCACGCTCGTTAACACTGCCTTACAATCACGCTCGTTAACACTGCCTTACAGTCACGCTCGTTAACACTGCCTTACAATCACGCTCGTTAACACTGCCTTACAATCACGCTCGTTAACACTGCCTTACAATCACGCTCGTTAACACTGCCTTTCAGTCACGCTCGTTAACACTGCCTTACAGTCACGCTCGTTAACACTGCCTTACAGTCACGCTCGTTAACACTGCCTTACAGTCACGCTCGTTAACACTGCCTTACAGTCACGCTCGTTAACACTGCCTTACAGTCACGCTCGTTAACACTGCCTTACAGTCACGCTCGTTAACACTGCCTTACAATCACGCTCGTTAACACTGCCTTACAGTCACGCTCGTTAACACTGCCTTACAGTCACGCTCGTTAACACTGCCTTACAGTCACGCTCGTTAACACTGCCTTACAGTCACGCTCGTTACACTGCCTTTCAGTCACGCTCGTTAACACTGCCTTACAGTCACGCTCGTTAACACTGCCTTACAGTCACGCTCGTTACACTGCCTTACAATCACGCTCGTTACACTGCCTTTCAGTCACGCTCGTTACACTGCCTTTCAGTCACGCTCGTTAACACTGCCTTACAGTCACGCTCGTTAACACTGCCTTACAGTCACGCTCGTTAACACTGCCTTACAATCACGCTCGTTACACTGCCTTACAATCACGCTCGTTACACTGCCTTTCAGTCACGCTCGTTAACACTGCCTTACAGTCACGCTCGTTAACACTGCCTTACAATCACGCTCGTTACACTGCCTTTCAGTCACGGCCGTTATACTGCCTTACAGTCGCGCTCGTTAACACTGCCTTACAATCACACTCGTTACACTGCCTTTCAGTCACGCTCGTTACACTGCCTTACAGTCACGGCCGTTATACTGCCTTACAATCACATGCCTTACAGTCACACTCGTTACACTGCCTTTCAGTCACGCTCGTTAACACTGCCTTACAATCACGCTCGTTACACTGCCTTACAGTCACGGCCGTTATACTGCCTTACAATCACGCTCGTTACACTGCCTTACAATCACACTCGTTACACTGCCTTACAGTCACGGCCGTTATACTGCCTTACAATCACATGCCTTACAGTCACACTCGTTACACTGCCTTTCAGTCACGCTCGTTAACACTGCCTTACAATCACGCTCGTTACACTGCCTTACAATCACACTCGTTACACTGCCTTACAATCACACTCGTTACACTGCCTTACAATCACACTCGTTACACTGCCTTACAATCACACTCGTTACACTGCCTTTCAGTCACGCTCGTTAACACTGCCTTACAATCACGCTCGTTACACTGCCTTACAGTCACGGCCGTTATACTGCCTTACAATCACGCTCGTTACACTGCCTTACAATCACGCTCGTTACACTGCCTTACAGTCACGCTCGTTAACACTGCCTTACAATCACGCTCGTTACACTGCCTTACAGTCACGGCCGTTATACTGCCTTACAATCACGCTCGTTACACTGCCTTACAGTCACACTCGTTACACTGCCTTTCAGTCACGCTCGTTAACACTGCCTTACAATCACACTCGTTACACTGCCTTTCAGTCACGCTCGTTACACTGCCTTACAGTCACGCTCGTTACACTGCCTTACAGTCATGGTCATTACACCGCCGTACATTCACGATCGTTACATTGCCTTGTGTTAACGGTCATTACTCCGCCTTTCATGTATAGTCGTTACATCACCTTACTGTCATAGTCATTATACTGCCTTACATCCACAGCTGTTACACTGCCCTATAGTCACAGGCACAGTCGTTACATTACCTTATAGTCACAATCGTTACACTGTTTCATAGTCACAATCGTTACCCTGCCTTACATTTTCGTATTCGTTTCATATTCGTTACAGTGCATTACAGTCACATTCGTTACAGTGCGTTACAGTCACAGTCGTTACAGTGCCTTGCAGTCACAGTCTTTACGCTGCCGTACAGTCACAATCGTGACACTACATATTTACAGTCGTTATATATTTTTACACTACTTTACTACAATTATAATCGTTACACAACACTACCGTCACAATCGTTACACAGAGCATGAAAACATAACATATTTACAGCGGTATCAGGCTCCTAGAATGTGTTGCTTTTTTATATACATCAAGTATTCTGTATTCCAAGCCAGTGGCAGAACGGAGTTTTGTAACGACCGTGTCAATATGACGCCACTAGTTGTGCCGTTTGCTTGTGACTACCTTGTGACTATACCTACTTGAGTGTATCTTGCGTGTTGACGACCGTCATGATTGCTCGCCTGGTGGTCAGCGTCAGGTGGTTGACGTTGTTGAAATACTGGTTGCGATCAATGTGCACCTGCAGCAGTCGTTACGCGGCGACACAAACAGTTTCGTGTGATATCAGCACTGACCTGGCCGGCACATTTAGTCCGTCTCCAGTAGCAATTGTCTTATGATGGGACATTGCGATGCTGAATGTATTAATATTCATACATTTTGTATTGGTTACACATTTATAAACTTTATAGGATAACGGCGTTATATAAAATGGCATTTTACTTATGTTATGCATTTATATTGTAATTATGTTTTTTTTAATGAAAACGAGCGATAAACCAAAACTTAAAAGTGTTTTAACGTAATTATTAATAAATGCAAATTACTGAGATACAAATAATCGATTATGTAATTAATTTAATTGTTCATTCATTTTAATATAAAACTGTGTAATAGTTATGTGTTTCTTAGAAGATATTTACTGCTACAAATTATATTTGGAGAAAATTAATATAAATATATTAGGTGACACATTCAGACAAGAAACCTCACACGCTGCTATGCGTCCTGAGAAAACAATTCCTTTCATCAACCGCCTCCAGCAACCCCTTCCGTCATCCCATTTCATCAATTATCTCCATCAACCCCTCCTTCTTCTCTCTCCATCAAGCCTTTACACCCTCCTCCTCCATCAACCCCATCATCAACCCAATCATCAACCCTTCCCATCAACCTTCCTCTCAGTCAGACACATTTATGGAGGAATTCACGCTGCGACAAACTTTTTCCTCTACTTGAAATATATGTATTCATCGTACGAACCCAGCCAACCTAACGACATCTGCTAATAGGACAGAACGTGAAATTAAAATAGTTTTCAAATTGTTCTAGTTTTACTCCATGTGTCTTTGTTCTACGAGCAATGCATTATGTACTAACACATCCTGCAATAAATGTGTATTTGATATCTTTGATATATGAGAACACAGCAGGACTCATATGTTGTCCCCTTACCATTTCATAATATGCATTCAGAAGAGTGTTGTTTAGAATCCAGCGGGGGTAGCCGATGTTGTCAACCATCGCATCTGCCTGTCAACGATAAGAAATAGGATCTGTCTAAAAACAAGAATAAAGAAACCTACAAAGATGGCGCCGACAAAAGCAGTAAAATACGAACACTAACACCAACATCAAACGCAACAGCTCGTTGTGGTGAATTTATATGAGTGTAATTGTAATGTAAATGCATCCATAACTATTATAACATGCCTATATTTACTGTGAATGTAATAAATGCGACCCAACAGAAAAGTTGGCAAAATAAAACAATTATAGTCTTATTCTTCTGTAGCAGTAACAGCGACGGCAGCAGAAGCAACAACAACAACAACAACAACAGCAACAGCAGCAACAGCTGCAGCAACAACAGCAGCAGCAACAAGAGCATAACAATGTAATAAATGCGTACCCTAACAGAACGTAGTAGTGGTGTGCATAGTAACGTATAGTCTTATCGTTCTGTAGCATGTAGCTATGTACGTACGTGCATGAGTAAGCACGATAATACGTAGTAGCAATGCAGTACGTAGCAGCAGTACAGCTGTGCTATGCAAGTACGTAGCATGCTAGCATATTAAGATGGTGATAACAACGTAATGTGTGTGTGTGTGTGTGTGTGTGTGTGTGTGTGTGTGTGTGTGTGTATGTATGTGTGTGTATGTATGTATGTATGTATGTATGTGTGTGTGTGTGTGTGTGTGTGTGTGTGTGTGTGTGTGTGTGTGTGTGTGTGTGTGTGTGTGTGTGTATGTGTGTGTATGTATGTATGTATGTATGTATGTGTGTGTATGTATGTATGTATGTATGTATGTATGTATGTATGTATGTGTGTATGTACGTATGTATGTATGTATGCATGTATGTATGTATGTATGTATGTATGTATGTATGTGCGTATGTATGTATGTATGTGCGTGTGTATGTATGTGTATTGTGATGTATGTATGTATGTATGTATGTATGTATGTATGTATGTATGTATGTACGTATGTACGTATGTATTTATGTATGTATGTGTGTATGTGCGTGTGTATGTATGTGTTTGTGTATGTATGTATGTATGTATGTATGTATGTATGTATGTATGTATGTATGTATGTATGTATGTATGTATGTATGTATGTATGTATGTATGTATGTGTGTATGTATGTATGTATGTATGTATGTATGCATGCATGCATGTATGTATGTATGTATGTATGTATGTATGTATGTATGTATGTATGTATGTATGTATGTATGTATGTATGTATGTATGTATGTATGTATGTATGTATGTATGTATGTATGTATGTATGTGTGTGTGTGTGCGTGTGTATGTATGTGTTTGTGTATGTATGTATGTATGTATGTATGTATGTATGTATGTATGTATGTATGTATGTATGTATGTATGTATGTATGTGTGTGTATGTATGTATGTATGTATGTATGTATGTATGTATGTATGTATGTATGTATGTATGTATGTATGTATGTGTGTATGCATGCATGCATGTATGTATGTATGTATGTATGTATGTATGTATGTATGTATGTATGTGTGTATGTATGTATGTATGTATGTATGTATGTATGTATGTATGTATGTATGTATGCATGCATGTATGTATGGTATGTATGTATGTATGTATGTATGTATGTATGTATGTATGTATGTATGTATGTATGTATGTATGTATGTATGTATTTGGTACGTAACACACCCTACATATGGACCACACGTATGGTTTGGTTTTACTACTGTTAAAGTCTAACCAGGGGTCACTTCATGCGCTGTGGCCTACATCCGTTCGCTGTCCCAGTGAGGAAGAATATATCACATTTTTAATACGGATTCATCCCACCTTCTCTTGTGCTTTGCGCTTCATGTCCGCTCCCATCCACGTCACTTCCGCCAACATTTGTGTAAACGTCTGGTGAAGTGTAGCAAACATCTCCTCCGTCTGCCAAAGTAAAAAATGTATCAGTTGCCTTTCTCAGCACATCAACTCCTCCCCGGTAGTCTTATGCTCTTGTAGTTAGCAATATGTATATGTAGCATTGAACAATTGTGTGCTTGCATATCCCTAGCCAGGCAGTATTGAATATTGTAAAAAGATGGTGGAAGGATCAAAATTTCAAGTTTGCTTCCATCAAAATTCTGAAATAGTATGGCATGAAGGTCATCTGTGCCAAATGTCACTCTTTTGTCGAGATGGAAAATGTATTACATTAAGAGCCCTCTCTACTTGTGAACACGTCAAGCACAACACAGCTGGACATCTGGCGACATGACACACCCATACACCTTCATGTGTGACAACCGCTAGATGTGACATCGTGACACATGCACAAACTGTAGTCCGGTACGTAACAACAGCTAAATGAAATTGGCACTACACCGATTAGCAATCAAAGAAACTAGAAGAAAATGACAATATGATTTCGGACAGTAAACAGTAATAGTAACGTTGTGTTTTATAATAATGATGATAATAATCTGACAAAAAAATTCTGCGCCATAAAACAAGCAATTCAGAGGCGCATTACGGCACTATAAAGATTTCCTTTAAAATGTTAAGATAGAAGGGCGTTTGTAAAATAAATTACTCAATAACAGAAAGAACATTGTCGTAATAATACAATACTAAGATACTAAAACTAATAAATACGATCTAATTATGCTACAAATTAAAAATAAATAAATAATAGATAAATAAATAATAATTAAATCATCAATAAATAAAAATAAATAGTTAATAAATAGTACATACTAAAATGTTCTGATTTTATGTGGTGTTAGACGCAACATAACTTACGTCAGATCGGGCGGTGTCGTCGAAGTAGTCCTGGACGAAGATGCGACTGCAGGCGACAGGCATGTGGTACTTGACGACTTCGAGGCACGACTTCCACTGGTCGAGTGGCGCCGTCGTCACGCCAAACTCCTGCGACCGTAACACACGTTACACGGGGCCCTAACTCATGTCACGCAAACACAACAAGACCACGGTGTGCACTATGAGACTTTGTGGAGTGGTGTCAGGACTCCTATTTAAAGTAGGAGGAGTTAATAATATATATCATAGACAAAACTGGCCGTCCCTCGAGAATAAAAAATGACGCTGTGGTGTTGAATATATATATTAGAAGAAGAATATATGTAGAACCATAATAACAGTTTATGTGAATCAACACTTAGCAGATTTTAATATGAGGTTCTGCGAAGAAAAAGGTGTCTTCATTTCTAGAACAAACCTTGTTCAACTTCCTGTAGGCCTGAATGAACGGGTGCGACAGCAAGTGGACGTGTCCGCTGACCGCCGTCCAGATCATGTAGTTGACCACAGTCCTGCAAGACAAGACCACAACCACAACCACGTCAGCATCACACGACCACACCCACATCATCAACACATGACTATATGCACGTCAAAAACACACGACAATACCGATGTCAGCATCACAAACGACTTGATGAGTGGCCTCGTGTGTTCAGCTGGATCAGGAGGAATGTATGTATCCAGGTTGTGTAGCAAACTCCGCAAGTGATTAGTAAAATCGCTGCCTAAACAAGTGCTTCTCGTCGATTATTTTGTTGAAAATACAGTTATAGAAGATTACCTTTGACAAAAACAAATGGAAATGTTTTAAAGTGTCAAATGTATGCAGTAAGGTTCGTTCATGTGGCAGTAATACTTATTTAACCGTTAACGACATTGTTGGCTGACAAGACTTGACGGAGGTCTCGAGCATAATTGTTATTGTTTTATTGTGAAGGTAAACTACGACGTACTGGATACGTCAGGTACTTAGTCAGTCCTCGAGATCTCCTGCCCGCGCTGTCTCGATACGTACCTGAGCGGCGTGGTATAAATGAGAGTTCCAATCTGTCTGAAGTAATTTATGTATTCGACGAGTATCTTCTCCGTGGAGTTCACGGACACGTTGACGACACTGTACACGGTGTTGATGTACTTGCCCCAGTCAATGAGCTGCAACATGACGTCAGACAACACTGGGAGTTGTCAGGTGACAGCCACAGTGACAACATGTATGCTAATAGGGCTGTTGCAGTAATGTTATCGTCGGCTTTATCCTGCCCAGATCGTTTCGCCCAAAGCTCAAACTTTGTGAACAATTCTAATAAACTCGAAACGTCTTGGAATCAAGTGAACGAACATACGTTGTTTACGGTGAAACAGTCTTGCTTTTAAAATTACGTATCGCTCGCTCGCTCATACACACACACACCCCATGCGCGCGCGCGCACACACACACACACACACACGTCCGCACGCACGCACGCACGCACGCGTGCACTCACACGCGCCCTCTCATACACAAACACATTCACTCTTACAAGCATGCACACAAATATACACACACACGCGCGCACATAAACACAGCCCATTTCTAGGCATATATTTTCATAGTGAGCAAAATTAAAACGTTTTGATTAATGACATTGACTGAGTATATCTGTGTATATTCTTTGCGTAATATCAATAAAAATTCACACTTTGCCATACAATAAATGTATTACGCATAAAATATTGTATCATACTGGTATGTGTTCCGTCAGCTCGGCAGGGGTTGTTATATACTTGTAGTATTTAGCTCCGGCTGGATACGTTAGCTGAAATAAACACAATGAAAGACCAACAGTTATTACAGAATATACAATATAGAAATACAGAATACAACACTATTTACAGGCACACGCGCGTTCAGCGAGCTTGCAAGCAAATGCGTATGACCGCACATGTAAATAAAGACAATAACAAAACTATTTACAAGCGTGTATGCATACAAACACACTAGGCTTGGTATCAAATGCAAATCAACGCATATATAAATAATGTAGTGTACACGCAACACCACTTACAGGCATACGTAAACATGCACCAGGCTTGCTAACAAATGCAAACCAACGCATTTATATGGAAATGCAAACGCGAATGTGGACACAATTTTATAATTTCGATCATCAAATGCAAATATCGTTGAGTCACACGGAGACACCTGCATTCATTATGGATACAAATCAGACAACTGTGTGTGTGTGTGTGTGTGTGTGTGTGTGTGTGTGTGTGTGTGTGGTGTGTGCGTGCGGGGTGGTGTGTGTGTGTGGTGCGTGCGTGCGTGCGTGCGTGCGCGCGGTGCGCGTGCGCGTGCGCGTGCGCGTGTGTGCGCGCGTGTATGTATCTGTGTATATGCGTAAAAACGTGCGCGCACGTCTATGTAGGTGCGCTAAAGTGTGTTGGCGCTTGTGTGTAACGAATAGTACAGACCGAACACACTTACGTTGGCGACTTTCACCTCGAAGTCAATCATGTCTTTGACGTCGGCGTCGACAGTGTCTGCGCTGGCTCCGAAGGCTGTCATCACCTCGACGACGTAGCGCCTGTACGTCGCCATGTTGCCTTTGTACTTCTCGTCGATGTACACAAAGCGCTTGAGAGTCTGTATGGCCGGCACGATCTGTGACACACGGCGACAGTACGTATCACTGGTACACGCACTGGTCACTAGTGGCTACAGATACTGACTGGCCTCGTGGAACGATACGACAGGGTATCAACATTATGTAGGTGCTATTTGTTTAGTTTCATAAACTATTTTAACATGGACAATGTCCGATGTTATATTAAATTTCTTTTCGTTTTGTCATCTGAACTACAAATCTGAACTCTGTTATCTGCTGATACATTATGTCACATCATCGCCGTCGCCGTCGTCATCGCCCGCCTCCTCCTCCTCCTCCTCCTCCTCCTCCCCTCCTCCTCCTCCTCCTCCTCCTCCTCCTCCTCCTCCTCCTCCTCCTCCTCCTCCTCCTCCTCCTCCTCCTCCTCCTCCTCACCATCAACATCAACATCGCAACCACACAATATCCTAACCATTATAATCAATATTACCCTGTAGGAAGAAGTCGGTATATTAAAAACGCTAGAACAACTAAAAATAAGACAGAAAGGATGTGTTTATTATCAATTTGGTACATTGCACCAACTATTATATCAAGTGATAATGTACAACTGGGCTAATCCCGGTACAACGTCGATTAGTTGTGATTTCTTCAACTGCATGTGACATAAATAACCTACCGCAACCATGAAGCGTCCCTCGTGCTTCATGGGAAGGGGTGAGATGAAGGCAGGTGTCAGTCCCAGTTCAAATATCCGACTCATTCTCGTCGAGAGGTCGTAGTCGGTAGAGTTCCAGCGAGGCTCCAGTATCGGCCAACCTCCCAGCCTCGCTGCAAGCCGCAGGACGGGCGCTGGACCCTCCGCCTCGATCTTCTCTGTAACATGACACTGATCAAATTCAACGCAGTAACTAGAATTATTAAAACTGGTATTTTAACCCCCCTGTACCGACCTCCCACGTCACGGCACAGATGAACCGACATATTGGCGACATAGTTAATTACCATTAAATAATGAATATTAGGGGTAAGGGCCTTAACAGTTGTTGTGACACCCTACTTCCTATGAGAACTGTATGTTGCACTGAGGTCACGCCGTTAGAGATGATCTCGTAAAATACGTGCTCTAAGACGACCTCTCGTGTCACGTGGTCAGAAATAATCTCTTACCTGTGTCCATGCAGGATTGATAGTAATCCTTGGCTTTCTTCGTCGCGTCAGGTTCGCTTGATAAAATAGGTTTTTCTAAAACTCCTGCAACAGAAACAAAGATTCGCCATTCGAAAAAATATCATCACACTCTTATGTCTGATAAATAATGCCACGCGGAATAAAGTTCAATTCACTTTTAAAATTAACCACACAACCATCCAGACCACATAACTAAGGCGATAAAGACGCCTTGTGCAGTACAGTGTGAATGTAGATGGCGGCGGAAAGGTATTAACATTGAAGGGGTGCACTGGAGCTATAGGGTGGGACAGACAGACAGACAGACAGACAGACAGACAGACAGACAGACAGACAGACAGACAGACAGACAGACAGACAGACAGACAGACAGACAGACAGACAGACAGACAGACAGACAGACAGACAGACAGACACAGACAGACACACACACACACAAACACAAAACAAAACACACACACACACACACACACACACACACAGAAAGACAGAAAGACAGACAGACAGACAGACAGACA